>JAESVK010000863.1:345519-365784 GCA_017140935.1 Hamamelis virginiana | reverse complement strand
TTGGAATTACGAGGAGGACTTTTTATTAATTTATGCTTTCAATTATGCCCTTTAAATTTTAGTAGAATATATTCCCTCTCTCCACTTGGAGAGACGTGGTTTTTCTTTATTTATAATTATGCAATTTCAATTCCTGCCCGTTTAATTTTCTGTAATTTAATTTAAGTTTAATTTCTGTTATCTCTTTTGTAATTATGTTCTTATATGTTTGACTTGCAATTACTGTTAAAAAAAAAATCAATTAACCAACCAAATTTACCCAATGGGAAATGTCTTTTTCACCAAAAGTGAATTGACTTAGCCGATTTTCTTTACTAGTCTCTGTGGATCGACACCCGTGCTTACCACTCTCTTCGGATTGAGGTTAAACATAGGTAAATTATAAATGAAATAATATTGACCGTAAATACGGAATTTAACCTCCCGTATTTCCAGCGATCACCAATCAAACCAAGAAAGTTCTCAGTGAATTTTCAACCAACTTTTTTTAACTATCATGATTATCAAATTGCCTGGTATAATGCTCTTTATTACCAGAATCAAAGTGATCGTCATACATGGATGATTTTCGTTGATAGAACTTTCAAACTTGAGGTCCCCAACTGGTTCTTAGATTGGTGGGATTTAATTGGTCATTTACCAGAAATCCTCCCTTCTAAAGTTCTTGAAGGATATCAGATCTTTCAAGAAAAAATTCGTCCTCCAATCTCCCAACTTAACTATCCTAAAATGTTGCTATTTTATGGACATTTTAGTTTAGCATGGACCATGGCTTGGAAGTATGATCTTGTTACAGGTGATAATATTCCACGATTAGTCCGAACTTTTTCCGTTAAATGGTGGGATGGGTCTCATACTGATCATATCCAGCCAGAAAGAATTCAGAACTGGTTCAAACAGCATCCAACTATTTGCAGTTCAGGATCTGCTGATGCTGCAAAGGTTCTGTTGGACAAAAATAAGATTATGCATAAACTTGCAACATCTTCTACAATTTCTAAAAAAGAGTTGAAGAATTAGCTTATTGCAGCCCTTTCAGAAATAGAAGATGACAACAAGTCTGAGGACTCAACTGAATCAACTGCAGAACTGGGCCTTGATGATGATGATGATTTTAGGCCTTCAGATTAGTTGTTTAGCTAAATACTGTATTTTCCCTGGTAGTGGATTTGTTTCCATAAGGGGTAAAATGTTTTTAACTTAGCACCGAAAGTGGATTTGTCTCCATTCGGTTGTTTGAACTTGTCAGGCGCCGAAAGGAATCACGCGTGACATCCCAAGACAAGAAATCATTATTGCTACAGTAAAAGTGGTTACTGTTTGGCACTGTAGCAGTAATCAGAAGTCAAAAAGAACTCAACAGTTAATCATGTGACCGACACCCAGAACTGTAGCCATGTGAAGACATGATTACCTTCAACTAACAAATGCTTTTTCTCTTCTTATTTAAGAAGTCTGAAATGCATTTGCAACTCAGAATTTACACCACCCCCTCTCAACTTGTAAACTTCTCCGAACCCCATAGAGATTGTAACCCCTCTCTCTTCTTCTGGAGTTCGTCTATCTCTTTATCTATCGAACTTTGTAAGTTTTTATTTTTCTTTTATCAATATATAAACTGAAACTTTTTGAATTCTTTCAATTATCAATTGTTTTTATTATTTATATTAGCATTTGAATATTGTTTATCAACTGTTTTCTTATCTGCATCTTGGTCCGGGTAACAATGGTATATATATAACCTACTAGACTATTTACATTCTTGTGAGATTGTACTTAAAAATTTTATGCTATCATAAACATGAGTAGGGGAAAGAATATATATCATAAACATGCATTCCACACAGTAAAAAAATATTATTTCTCCTCATTAGAACAAGTTTTGGGAGAAGAATAGGTAAAATTAAATATAATTTTAGCTTATTCGAGATGATCCCCACATCCGTTGTACTCACTATACCCAAATCACCCTCCTTCGTACTCCAAATATCATAAGTGGTGTCTCTCCTCCTTTTAAACGATACTAGCATTGCACCACGTGCGATGCACGTGATAATCTTTTTATAAAAAAATAAAAAATAAAAAACTTCAATTTTGAGTGATAGAGTGATCAATACAATTAAGAAAAAATATTCAAAATTTATGAAAATAATTAAATTTTTTTTTTCTTAAAACTAAGAAAAAAATTGTGAATTTTATAATATTTAATTATTTGAGAAATTAAGTCTGATATAGTGATAAATCAGTATTTATGAATAAAAACTATTGTAGAACAATTAGTCAAATTATATATATATATTTTTTAAATAATAAATAAAGTGTGAATCATATAATATTTAATTTTTCGAGCAATTGAGTTCAATCTATAAATGTGTTAGTTTTTATTAAAAAAAAAAAAATTACAATTGAATTAAGAAGATTGATAGAGTTTTATGGGACCATGCTTGTAAAAAAATTTCAATTTAATTTACAATACTTTTGTTATGATTAATGAATTTTTATAAGGTTTGAGAAATTAAGTTCAATTCATAAAGAATTACTCCATACTATTTATAAGAAATCTTTCAAACAATTAGAAAGACCTTAATATTATGATTTTTTATTGGTGGAATTGTCTGGAACCATACATATTTATTTGCTTTTATAATTATATATATAGGATATTGTGGCCAATCAAATTTTTTTTTAATATTCAAACTTTTATATATATATATATATATATATATATATATATATATATATAATGGCGATTAGTTGCAGTCCGGACTGAACGGCCATTTGGCCATGTTCTGGTGGTCGGTTCCAAATTCCGACCGTTGGATATGATGCTCTCTCCCTGCATGGCACGCCTGCAAAAAATCATGCCGATCCGACGGTTAAAATTTTGTAAAAGCATCCTTAAACACAAATAAAATTTATATATAGTCTTTGGTAATTCAAGTCCACTTGTAAAGATTAGGACGTCAACGGGACCTAACTTATAATTAATGAGCCTGTAAGGCTGGTGACCCAAGAAGAAATAAATAAATGATCTAAAACAAAAATCAATGACTCCGTATTAAATAATTAAAACTAATCACAGAAATCATAATTAGGGATCGATTATAGGGATCCAATATCCAAATATTGATGAGAAAAGATTAGGTGGTGAAGTGCAGCATCAGCCAATGGTGTGCTCCCCTCTTAAGTCTTACCCGCCGTTGATCTAGCTAGATCGATCATTCCATTGAATGGGCGTCTTATGCCTGTTCAATCATGATCAATATAGTTGTGAACCATGTTCCCATCGATTATACTAGTTGCTTTATTTGCCTGTTTGATCGGGTCGTTTTGATGTGATTCATGGGCCTGATTTATTATAGTATGAACAGAAATATTGTCAGCATATGCTTATATAAAGTAATGTCAACATAAAATCTATAAATAATTGTGTGATGCATATTTTGAAAAATTGACCGTTGGATTAAATAATGTACTTATGTATGTCATGTATGACAAAAATCACAGTAATCCAATAGTTGATTTCATATAAATGTCACGGTCATATATTTTGAAATTATGAGATTGAAAATATATATCCTATAATTATTTATGGACTTCATGTTTACATCATATGAAATTTATTTCAATACCATTTAAAAAAAAAAAAAAATTCCTTTTTTACTTTTTCCGGTATTCAAACAAAATGTGAATTTAAAGATTCATTTTGACCTCAAAGAAAATCATTTTCTCAATTGAGTTTCTAAGTCCACAGACTGACTTTTCATTTACCAAACGTTATCTGTTTGGAAACGTTTTCAAACACGAAGTACCCCATCATATATTTATGAATTTCAGCGGTACGTCCTATTGCAACTTTATCAACAAATTTTTATCACTTTTCCAGTGATTGCTGCAATATGACAAAATTCATTAAATTGACAAGAACATTAATTTATATATATATCATCTCTTGCCATCAGATCCCTAGCAATTTCAGGGAACCCTTTTGGATACAAAACTATTTTAGCTACTTCGTATATTTCTCTTTGTACATAATGAAAAAAAGAAGTACAAAAACTTTGACCTAAGTACTGGATGCTTAACAATATATATTTAGAAAAATATTATAACATCAGACACTTTAATTCGAAATTAAAAACTACCAAAAAACGTCCCACTTTGAGTGAAATTTTATGCATTAAAAAATTTTATGCATAAATATATTTTTGTGGCATGTTCTGTGAGGGACCCTCTCTCTTAAAATACAATTAATAGATCCATCTGGATGGAGGATAGTAGCTAAAAACAATTAAGTTATGATTGAAACACGTTTTGGTCATAAAAACTTTAGTACTATATAATTAACACTGTACTGACCTTGGAATCTTTAACGGGAGAGAGAGAGAGAGAGATGGTGAGAACGCCTTGCTATACCAAAAATGGAGTGAAGAAAGGTGCATGGAGTACAGAAGAAGATGACAAGTTGATAGCGTACATTCAGAGGTACGGCATTTGGAACTGGCGGGAACTTTCAAAGTTTGCTGGTAAAAAAACCATTTCTTCTTCTTCTTCTTCTTCGTCCTTTTATCTCTTTAAAGCTAGCTCTTATTATTCCGTATAACCAAAGTTGAATTTCTTCATTTGTCTAGAATTTTACTATGTTAAGGCTAATTCATCTTCTTATCTTATCTTTTTTAAATTATAATTACAGTAATATTCTCCTTTTTAATGGATTCTAATAAATTTGGTTGATCTATTTCTTCGATCAGATCTACAAAGATGTGGGAAGAGTTGCAGACTGAGATGGATGAACTATTTGCGGCCAAATGTAAAAAAGGGGAACTACACCAAAGAAGAGGATGATTTAATCCTCAAATTACATGCAGAACTCGGCAATAAGTACTAATTCATAATCACATCACAAATGATGGTTGTGATTCGAATTTCAAATTAAGACGTGCTAATGAGGAATTGAATTTCTCTTGTATACAGATGGTCTGTGATTGCCACAAACTTACCAGGAAGAACAGATAATGAGATTAAAAACCACTGGCACACCCGTCTAAAAAAGCGGTCGAAGAAACAAAATCTGCCCCCATCTGAAGTGAAAGAGCACTCTATTAATGAAACTTCTCGATCCGAAGCCAAGCAAAAGAAAATATTGGAACCCCAAAATGGTTTTGCTCATGATGAATCTCCTCAAATTTTGGAAAGCTGCCCAATTTCCCTGGAGCAGCTGTCTTTGAGTGAATTCTCCTTTCTGAGCTCCGATTATGCTCTCCAAGCTGGCATAAACAACAACTGGGTTTCTGAGGATAGTATCTCGTTATCAGAAACATTTGAAGAACTTGGTGATGATTTCTGGACAAAACCCTTTTTATTAGACAATTTCTACATCCAAAATGATTTTCCATCAGTCTTGACCGAGGGAGGATTTAGTACATCTCCATATGTTTCATACTTTGATGATAGTCTCGATTTGTTTTACTAGTTGATCGATGCAAGAACCTAACGGCCGGAGAAATATATATATATATATAATGCAGGTATTTGGCCTATTAGCATATATGTTAGATATATATATATCTATATCCGTATCTGTATCTATATATCTATATATAGAGCGAGAGAGAAAGAGAGAGAGATATTTGTATCTATATGAATGTGTATATGTTCCCAAGTAATATTGCCATTGGTATATTCACTCCAGATTCAAAGAGAGTTCAGCTTGATGTACTAATTAATTATATATGCACATCAGATTTCGATCTTGCCCTCTACTTCACGAAGACTAATGCTACTAGCACTAAACTCATACATGGAATCGGAACCATTTCATGCGGCAGCATGGTAGCTAGAATCTTTATTTTCGTACAGTACAAAAATGTAACAAGTAAAATATACATGATTGACCAGAACTTTTATCATGGTTATCGTAGCTGCCACATCAAATGGTTCACATGCATAATTAAATCTAAGTTATGACCCCTTTCCTCATCTTCCATTCGCGAACAATAATATTATTTTGAATGTGCACTAATTATATATCCTTTATCAGAATCTGAGTCCTGACTAAGCAAATTTTAATGAATTTCAGGCTGGCTTTCCTAGTTAAGCACATCTTCCCTATCAGAATCCAGTCCTCCCCCGGCTTCAGATTCATCATCCTTTGCACTGTGCCTGGTAACCATCTCACCTCCACATTGGGCATTGATGGGCAGTTGCAGGCGGCTTTATCATACAGAATGCGAATATATGCCATTGCCAAAGCATCAAGCATCAACATTTTGAGTAATTTTAAGACTTCAAATTTTGATATTTTGAATATGTACGTGTACTTTAATTGATAAGATGACATAAGTTTTCTTGCCAGAATATAGAAATTTCAGATCTCATGGCCATAAAATTTTTGAGCCTCAGTTCACGCAGACCGGATCGATTTTTAGAGGTAGGTACAAGAATTATATATATATAAGCATTATAAAGCTAATATATAATTGTAGGGTACATATTTAGAAAAACTAGCAGTATTAGATATATATTCTTCTTAAGGATGTATGTCGATCATGTCTACCAAAAATCATAATCATATGATGTAAATATCTCAAAATATAGATGGAAGAAACTGTGGCTACTAAAAACTGTCACAATTTTTCACATTGATATTTTTAAGAAACCAAATGTTGGATCACTGTGATTTTTGACATTCATGACATACATTAGTATAATATCTAATCTAGTAGTCAGTTTTTCAAGACGTACGTGTATCCCATAATTATCTATTGATTTTATATTTACATAAAATTATTTAAGCAATTGCTATCACTAGATCATTCCTAATATACATACATATAATGTCTTATTTTTTTTTGGTAATAATATAATGTCTTATTTTGTTCTAGCTTGGGTTAACGACTTACCCAGATGAGGTGGGTCGCAGCCCAAACAAGATGAGCCATGATTAAGCGAAGCCTAAAATAAGTAAGCCCAAAGACCTGTCACATTTGTCGGCAGACCATAAAGGAACAGAACAGTGTCGATCCATCTCAATCACTTTCCAACTAGTTTGAATGAGGATGAAACAATCCTCCATTATAATTAAACTGTGTGTTTTTTCTTTTTGGGTTAATAGTTACCATTACCCTCTCTGCTATTATCGATTTATACTTTGCATTTTAATGATTTTAGAAACAATTGATCTCTTACAACTTTGATTTGCTAATGTATCTATAAGCATATTATATTGGTGAAGTTTCATGATTTTTCTCAATATATTTTATTTTTTATTAATTATTTTATTTATGCTGTAAATAAAATTCATAATAAATAAAATATATTGAAAAAATCCATAAAATTTCACCAATATGCTTATTAACACATTAGAAATCTAGGATAAATACTATAGGAGGTGAAATCATATGGATGTAAAGTTTAAATCGATGATAGTTGAGGGAGTCAAACTGTAATTTCTCATAGATTAAATTACATTGAAAACTGCACAAACTTCATATGAACTATAGGGGTATTTGCAACATATCATCCCAAATTATAAAATGTTTCCTACATAAACCATTAAATAAGGGACTATTTGGCAAGTCTTTTCTTTTTCTTTTCTTTTTTTTTTTTTCCTTATTAATCTGCAAATCTATTCAATCTTTGTATAGAAAATAAAGTATAAATATAATTTTTTTTTAAAAAAAAACAACCATAAAGTTAATTTTAAAACCAGGTAGTAATAAGAGAATGAATATTAATCTAGCATATATAATCCAACTTTTAAAATTTCCAAAGAAGCCCTTATTCTTTTAAACCATTAACTTATGACACTTATTCTTGCAGTTCCCTCTCCACTCCATTAGTTGTTTGCTTTTAGTAAAAATGACGGGAGTCCTTGTGATGGTATCTTAAACTTGTCATGTTAATTTAGAGGCATTTTCTAAAATTTATCCCAATTCATATTGTTGACACTAAAAATTGTCATTTTTATAATTTGTCTATGTGGCTATTTTTGGGGAAAAATATGTGAGTAATTAGTGATTAATTTGGAGCCAATAGGTGGTAGCCACATAATTTCTAATAAAATCACTATGGCTAATTAATTACCTATGGTAATTTGATGATGTGGCAATTAGCCATCCAATGGGGAGATGACACATGGCTAATTAAACTGGTGATTAAATGAGATAAGGCTGAAGAAGTAGAGTTTTAGCTAAGCATGATAGCTAAAGGACACGTGGCAAAAGAAGATGAATTCAAATAAGAGATTGCAGGTGGTATCATCGGGTGATTAAATAAAAAAGCTACACGTGGCAGCATCCAGAATGAAACCAACATAGAAAGAATTCTATAAGTAGAGGAAAGTCAAGATATGGACATGTTGCAAATTGTTAGATGCCATAACCTAAATTAAAGGAGAAGTGATAACAATCAGGAAGCTAAAATAAAGCAAGTGCAGCAGCTACCACCACCAGCACTATCACTGTTCGTGGATAAAGTTAAGGAATATAGGAGCAACAAATTAGTTGAACACATGCCACGTTTATGAAATGGAGCAGTTGAGGATGACAATTATTTGGATAGGGTTCTATAAAAGAGACGAATGCAGTAAAAGGAGGACACAATGACATCCCCCAACAACAGCACAATGCTTCAATCAATTTGCTTTTAGTTTTAATCTTTCATTGTCTATACCACTTTCAATTTCTAGTTTTTCTATAATCATTCAAGCCTCTTGTTTATTTCAATTTCAAGTCAAGCATCCATTTCAATTTCGGTACATTCCCAATGCACTTTCAATTCCAATTGTAGCAGTTTATGTTTCCAACAATTTCAATTCAAATCAAGCACTTTCAATTCAAGCAATGTCTAATTTCAATTCAAGTCTGTCTACTTTCAATTCAAGCACAGTAAGCTTTCTTTTCAATGCAATTTCAATTTATGTTCAAGCATGAAGCCAATTTCCTTTTCAATTGTCAATTTATGTTATTTCCAACTAGTCAGCAAGGTCTTCGGACATTCCATCCAAGAACTCATTTAAGGCCTACCCTCACCTTAAGCAATCGCCTGACCTCGACCACATAGTGACTGACTTGGCATCAAGGCCTTCAAACCTTGATTTTGGCCATGAGGTGCTGAGGGTTGTGTTCTAGCAACCTCGATTGGCCTTTAGTGGCATGCCCGCGCTCCCCGCTGCGCACCGGAAAGGTTTTTAGACATGAACACCTTTTTGGCATGCCTGGTGGGACCCCATTTGGTTAATGTCAAACAGGCCGTGACTAAATCCATGACTAGTGTACCAGAATCACAGGGTTCTCCAAAGGATCCGCGTCCTAGAGGGGATAATTAATGAGAGAAATTAACTTTGGCACACATAAATAACTCAATTCAAGAAGTGTCAAACACTATTGCGCAAGCCACACAAAATAATTTTGTAGCCATACAAAATAGTTTTGTGGAATGGCTACAAAATTATTTTGTGGAATTGGCTAAGAAGCAAAAACGGTCTGGTGAAAAGATACAACAATCCCTTGAGTGTCTCATTGAGGTGATAATAAAGTCTCATGGTCTTGGGGAACGTCTTGTGGTTGGTTTCAAACCCTGAGGGCAAAGGGTGGAAGATTTTAATTCGAGACCTTCTATTGATGGTGAGAACAATGATGAGAGTTTTCATGGCCTTGAATCAATTGCAACCCTTTGGGAGCATGAAGAAATGTCAAATGACCAGACTGTGCATGAAAGGCCTTTCGAGGCCTTAACAGAACAGACCAAGCAAGACTTTTTTAGTGACGGTCTGAAAAGTGAAGAAAGCCTTAGGACTGACAACTATATTCTTAAAAGTACTGTGGAGAATGTCCTTACAGGTTTTGATAATGGCCTTCTGTTAGCCTAAATGGTTCCAATCCAACATATGTTATATGGTTTCAATGATAACAAACATTTGCCGCTGCGTTATCCAAATATCTTGTGCTTAAATGTTAAATTTGTAAGACAGATTTTCAAGAAAGACAGGAGCAAACAAATAGACAACAAAATCCATGAATTGGAGGCTCAAGTGTTGAACATGTTACTATTCCCAGAAAAATTATTTTCCCTATGAAAAATTTGGCTAAGTATGAAAAATGAATTTTTGATATACTGAGATTTCCAAAATAATTTTTGGCGGTAATTGATCCTTATATACTCATTAACTGAGTACAGCCTTAAGGGAGCTTTTATACGTGGTATATAATACCCTACTCGATAGATCAATTGTGAATGCTGATTCAAATATGGCTGCACCTCCAAACGGATTTGTTTCATTTTTCAAACCAGTTTGAATCTGCAGATTGCCAAGATGCTCCTCCTAGACGCTCCAACGTATAGCTGATTTCTAAGGCTATAAATACACTTGCCATAAAACTTAATTGTACACCCAATCATATACACTATTGTAGCTTACAAGTGTTCATCATTCTTGAGTGATTTAATTCATGTATTTCTCTCTATGAGCAAATTAGTTAAATCTTTGAGAGATATTATTGAGAGCTTATTTGATGTATTCTCAGTGTTGTTGAGAATCATATTGATGTTCATCTATATTCACTTGTATTTCTTATGAGTTTAAGGTTTTGTATAAACCTTGTTTGGTGAGAGTCTTCCACTGTGAAAGAAGGCAGTGTAAAGGTTTGAATCTCCACCGGAAGTGAGATTGATAGTGGATTAATCCTCGAGACGGAGATCTTGAGGTGGACGTAGGCGGAGACCGAACCACATTAAAATCCTTGTGTTTGAATTTCTCTAACTCTATCTCTTGCATTTAAATTTATTTACTTGCTTTATATTTTGCTGAGTTGAGATTTAATCTTGCATTCTAGTTATTAAAAGTTTGAGTTTTCAAAAACACTCTATCCCATTTATAAATTAGTTTTTAAATTGTCAATACTCTATTCACCCCCCTTCTAGAGTATATTTTGGGCCAACACCTTCCTCATGGTCAGGAGACCGTTCCTCTTGGTCTTTGTGAAAAAACACCAATTTGTACCAAAGTTAAGAAGCCGCCAAATATTGACGAATGCGGAATAGAGGGCAAGAAAGAGAAGAATGCCTTAATAAGTTGTGATGAAGATAACCATCTCCATGGTCAGGGGACTGTTCCTGACAATATTTTTGAAGATGAACCGGTCCTTGCTCAAATCAAGAAGCCTCTAGACATTGACAAATGTGGCACAAAGGGCAACAATAGTGTTTCTAATGAGATAACATATGGAGGTAAAAACCTATCCATGTCTTTTATTTTTAAATTTATTCAATTCATGTGCTCTTTGGTTTTCTTATATCAAACTAAAGTAGTTATGGAAATTATTAGACATGGATTCAAAATAAAGATAAAGCATCTTTCTCAAACAATCTCACATCCTAGATGGATTACTGGAGGCCATCAAGTTTGGATTAAGATGAGATGGTTGGTAAAAAAGGGAGAGTATTTCTTGCCAAAGAAATAGCCAAAAAGACGATTTTATAGGTCATAAAATTAGTCCTTACAAATTTTTAGGTTTTACAAAACCGGAAAAGAAGACCTTTAGGCCGTAAAGCATGGCCTTACAAATTGTAAGTATTTCAGACTTTTCAGTGCAGAAATGTGATCTTCGGCCCTTTAGGCCAATGATTTGGTTATAATATATTTTCGGAGATATAGGCCGAAAAGGACAGTCTTACAGGTTGAGAATAATAGCCTTTCTAGGCCATAAAAAGAGAACTTTATAGATCCCAGGAGAGAGTTCTTCGCCACAACAATGTGCATCAACTTTATTTCAGACCTTTGGAGAAATCACAACTATTTCATAAGGCCTTACCATCATGCACAGCTATTTCAGAAGAACTTTCCAGCAGCCATAAAGTCAGACTCACCTGTAACCAGACCTGGAGGAACGATCTCAAATTTCTAAGGCCATTAACAAAAGAATTGAGAGACATTCTGAAAGAAAGTCTATAGGTCAGAGATTATACATGGCTGGATATAACAGGTTGAAGACCTTCCAAGCATATAGCGAAAATCGTAGCAAAAGATCTAAAAACCTTTATTCAAGATCATAATGTAAGACTTTTCTTTGAATGACCTAGAATCCGAATTTTGACAACACCAAAAAAAGCTCAAAACCTACATGGAAAAATGTATTTATTCTTTCATCTTTACAAATTTTTTTCTATAAATGTAATTTGAAAAATGCAAGAACGGGGGACAAAGTGTTCATACCAAAAATCATTATTTTTGTAATTTGTCTATGTGGCTATTTTTGGGAAAAAAAATATGTGTATAATTAGTGATTAATTTGAAGCCAATATGTGGTAGCCACATAATTTCTAGTAAAATCACTATAGCTAATTAATTACCTATGGAAATTTGATGATGTGGCAATTAACAATTTAATGGGGAGATGACACGTGACTAATTAAATTGGTGATTAAATGAGATAAGGTTGAAGAAGTAGAGTTTTAGCTAAGCATGATAGCTAAAGGACAAGTGGCAAAAGAAAATGAATTCAAATAGGAGATTGCAGGTGGTATCATCAGGTGATTAAATAAAAAAGCTACACGTGACAGCATTTAGAATGAAACCAACATGGAAAGAATTCTTTAAGTAGAGGAAAGCCAAGATATGGACATGTGGCAAATTGTTAGATGCCATAACCTAAATTAAAGGAGGAGTGATAACAATCAGGAAGCTAAAATAAAGCAAGTGCAGCAGCTACCACCAAGAGAACGTGGTTATGCATACGTAACAGGAATATCTAATCCAACGGTCGATCTTTCAAAATACCTATTCCAACTATCCCAGTGAGGAATGGACCGTAAAAGTGGACCGTAAAAAAGGACACCAATGAATCATATATATATATATATATAGTAATGATCAAGTCCACATGTAGATCGATATAGGTTATATCCATATGAAGGGTTATAAATCATTGTGTGATGCATATTTTGGAAAACTAATTGTTGGATTAGATACTGTACTTATTAATGTGATGTCTGCAAAAAATTACAGTGATCCAGCTAGCGGTTGGTTTTTCAGAAATATCACTTAGAATATTAAAACTGTGATAGCTTTCAGCGGTCACAGTTTTTCATAATTATATTTTGAAATTCTGACAATAGATATATTACTATAATTTTTGGCATGCACGACATCCATAAATACAGTATCTAATCCAATGATTAGTTTTCTAAAATATACATCCTACAATGATTTATAACCCTTCATGTACATATAACTTATATCCGATCATTAACTGTATATGCAAGCTTACTAAGTCTAAAATTAAGTTTATTGATAACATATATAGTATTTTCCCTTATAAATACAATGACAATGACAATGACAAAAGGAGGCCACAGTCTTCCACAGCTATTGGGCGTACTTAGCCCTCTTACAAGGTCAGAAATATCACAACGTACACCAATAATGTTTGGGAAATTGGCCAGGAATCCCATGGCAAACTAGAAGCAACAACGGGTCCAAATTAATTTCCCAACATGACCGTGTTTGGTCACAGGTCACAACATGTCATATCCTTAATTAAAGTCCTTTTGTTTTTTTTTTCGTGGAAAGAATAAAAATTTTATTCAAAGCTCAATCAGAGAGAGAAAATTTTGAGATTTTTAAGTGCATATATATATATAAATTAAACCTAACAAAAAAGGTGATTTTTGTAAGACTCTTGACATGTGAGGATTTGGAAGGGGCATAATGGAAGGGATTTGCATAGATGGAAAGACGCTCGGCAATTTGGTGTAGCAATTTAGCAAATAGATTTTCTAATTTCTAACTAAAATTAAATCAATCTAAATTTGGGAATTAACTTTTGCTTGGGTGTATTTAAAGAAGACAAAAAAAAAAAAAATAGAATGAATTTAAACTTCCAATATATATTTAGGTTCAAACTTTATAAACCTACCAACCTACTGACCTGCATCCAAAGATTAATTAGAAAATACGGTTGAACTAAGATTTTGATAATGAATAGTGTCAAATGGTTGAATTGTAATGTTTTAAACCCAAGTTCACAATATGCACTCAAAACAAAAACTATCTCTCGTGTCAAATGGTTGAATAGTAATGTTTTATACCCAAGTTCACAATATGCACTCAAAACAAAAACTGTCTCTTGTTTTTAATGAATAGTATGTGTAATGGATAGAGTGCAATGAACTAAATTAGACCAAATTTTTTTAGGAAAAATTATCCAAAAGCAGATGCACATATCTGCAGAGAAAGAAAAATTTTATAATAAGAAAAAGATGCACATATCTGTAGAGAAAGAAGGTGGTCAGTCTGTGGAGAGTGAAGTGTAGAGAAAAAAATAATAAAAAGAAAAGCAGCAGCCCTCACGTGAAAATATATACATGTAATCCCTTGTAGCCCTAATTTAAAAATAGAAACTATAGAACAAAAAATGGAAATTCAAAAGAAGAAAATAAAGTAAAATCAAATCAAATCAAATATGATAATAAAATAAAATAAAATAAAATATAGCATCAAACAATAAGAAAGAAGTAAGTGGAGTGAATTAAGGAAAGAAGAAAATAGGGAATGAAAGGCCTCTAATAAATACCAAATAGGACAAACTGGTATATATATATATATATATATATATATATAACAAAAAAGAAAAAGTGATTTTTGGAAGGCTATTGTGATATGTGAACACTTAGAGGGTAGTGCCAAAAAAGAAAAAGTGATTTTTGGAAGGCTATTGTGATATGTGAACACTAACGAGGGTAGTGCTTAATTAATTGAAGTCATACATTTTTCTCGTTCGGATATATATCACAAACCATGTACCTTAGAACGCGGCATGTTATTAATTCGATTAATTCTGTCAACCAAAAAGAATAGACCCAACGTACTCTAAATAGCAACTATGCATGGAGTGTCATGTTCAACCATTTATCCAGTTGGGGCCCCAAAAATAGACCCAACATAATTCTTCGTACACATCCATTGTTGAAATATCAAAACTCAGAAAACTATGTGACAGCAATGGTGTGTGCGCTAACGCGCGTAGTCCTTCTCGATCTAAGGCTATACATATCACTACGTACAAAGGGCGAAGCTGTTAACCACTCCTTTCTCTCTGTTACATCCCTTTTAACGAGTAAATTTGTATGCCCCTCTCTCTATCTCTCTCTCTCTCCTGTTGCTCTTCTAAAAAACCTTCTATAACGAGACAGCGCACTAAGTACCCTCACATTTAGGATATTTGGATTCCTCTCTCTCTCTCTCTCAGATTCCATGTGACTTGTGCAGTGCACTTACAAGTTACAACTCGATCCAAGCCCTCAAATCAATTAAGAACCTTCTACAATACCCCCATACTTTCTGGCTATTTTTCTCTTACCTTCTTGTGTTTGTGTGTACCATGCATTGGAAATGGGGTTATTATATAGAGCCCTTGGTCCCACATGACAAATTGCTTTCCTCTGTGCTTTCGACCTTCCTGTGTTTGTGTGGACCATGCAGTTGATATCAGAGTTTAATGCCAGCTAGAACAATACGTACCCCTGTTTACTGCAAAAAATGCCATGTAGGCATTATAGAAATTGCCACGTAGGCATACAGAAATTGAATAGGATGATGCCATGTAAGCTTTTAGAATATGGAGAAATTTAGCCACATGGCAGCTTGATGTGAAGCACAAAACGGTTGAGCTTGGAGGAAGTGGGCTGAAGTAGTGCTAAGCAGTTTCTGGAAATTGGCATAATGGGATCATGTGCCATCAAATAAGGAAGATGGAAGAGATGGGCTACGACAGTTAACAGCCCAAACCGCTATAAATATGATGCAGCAGCAGCAAGAAAACACACACAACGTCAACCCCAATCAGCCCATGGCAAAGTATTCTAATTTTTAATCAAATTTCCAGCAGCAGTTTATCGTTCCAGCAACAGTTTCGTAGCAGTTTTCATTAATCTCCCAGCAGTGATTCATCGTCCCAGTAGCAGTAGCAGTTTGTTTTCAATTCAAGCAGTAGTAGTTCATCATTTTGCCTTCGATTAGTTGGTATTTCCATCTTTTAATTTCTAATTTCATAAGTCTAAGCTTTATTTCAATTAGCAATGGAATTCATTTCTCATCTAGTTCATCCATGTAATGTAAATATTTCTTTTGTCATTTCAATTCCGATTAATTTAACTTCAGTCAATGGATCTCTTTGTTTCTAATTTATTTTCTTTCATTAAGTCATTATTTCTCAGTCTTTTAGATTTCTAACACTAGAACCCAAGAGGATTAACCTCTGATTTTCGTCAATCGCCTGATTCCCATTTTAATTTTAAAGTGACCGACTAGGCATCTAAGACCTTTCTTGGATTCTCGGCCTAGAAGGTGCTAGAGGTCGTGTTTACACGGTCTTTGGGCTTTCCGAGCCCTGGCACGCCCGCGCATCAAGACCTTACACCAGAGGTCTCAAGACCGCAGCATTTATACCGGGAACACCTTTTTGGCACGCCCGGTGGGACCACTTTGTGTTGAATGACTAATAGACCTGTTACAAGATCAATGACTAATCCGAATGAAAGTCATGGGACATCTTCGGATGGTTCTCAAGAGGAGGAAAACTCTATGTTAGAAATTAGTCAAAATGATATGTATAAGGCCATTCTGGACATACCTAACCGTATGACCGAAGTCTTGTCACTACAGTTTGAAAAGTTGAGTGAGAGTCTATCTAAACAACAAAAAGAATTCTTTGAGATTATGACAAGTCTTATGAAGAAAACAGTGGGGGATAATAGTCGACCATGTGGTACAAATGATCAAGAGGCTTTTAAAATTCATGTTTCAGCAGAAAAAGCCTCAGAATCAGGAATAAATGTAACAGAGAAAGGTGAGTCTAGCAACCAAGGTCTTAAACTCGCTTCATCTACTCCTATCCCACCAATAGTCAGTCCTATAGAGGATGAAAGGCCATATGTTCCACCTCCTTTGAGAAATGGCCAATTTGATCGTTCAAACTTTGAAAGATCACACACTGCAACCAGAAGGCCTCATCTAGGGCCTGATTGTGGGTCAAAAAATATTGGTAAACAACCTTTATTTATTAATACGCCCGGGGGGCAAAACACAAGAAGAAATCAAGGTCTAAATACTTTGACTGATGATGACTTTAGACCTAGACCCACCAACATGAATGACTTTACGAACCAAATACCCGGGGGGCAAAATGGACGTACGTTTAATAACATGGCTGGTGGGAGGCCTTACGAGATTTTTCAAAATCCGACATTTACCTCTGAAAGACCTTTAGAAAATATTAACAGAGGTAATACACCTGACCGTAATGACATTGTTAACATAGTCCAAGAATGCCTTGCTGCAGGCAATCAGAGAAGAATTGTAAGGCCTTTATACAGAAAGCCATATCCTGAATGGATAGACCAGTGCAATGACTTTCCTAGAGGTTATAAGGTACCTGAATTCACTTTGTTTTCAGGGGAAGGTGGTCAGTCCACTATTGAGCACATTGGCCGTTTTACCATACAGTGTGGTGAGGTCTCGGCCAATGATAACTTAAAATTGAGACTTTTTGGCAATTCTTTGACTGGAACAGCTTTTACTTGGTATATAAGTCTTCCTCCAAATTCGATTCTAAATTGGAGGCAAATGGAAGAGCGTTTTCATATGCAATTCTATAGGTCTGAACCTGAAATAACAATGGCCGATTTGTCTAAGTTTAGACAGTTTTCAGGTGAGAGTGCAGAACAATACATATCAAGGTTTAAAAAGACCAGAAATAGATGCACTGTCTACTTACCCGAGCAAGAGTTTGTCAAACTCGCTCAAAATGGCCTTGAACTAGAATTACGAAAGAAATTCGAAGGCATGGACTTTGAAGACCTTTTTGAATTATCTGCTAGAGCGTCTAGATATGAGAGGCTTTTGAGGGAAGAAGATCAGAGAAAAGCCTCTTCGTTTGGGACATATTATCATGACCCGAATTTTGAAGTAGATTTGGCTGAGGTTATTGCTAGGAAACCTTTTGTTTGTCAAGCCTTAAAGAAAAAAGATATGGAGGCCCCTCATGACCCAAAAGTTAAGAAAAATCTCATGGATGTTAAACGAAAATTTTCATTCGATTTATCAAAAGCATCTGAGATATTTGATCACTTATTGACCGGAAAATTTATCAGGCTTTTAGATGGCCATAAACTTCCTGGTCGTGAAACCGGGGATTTCTGTAAATGGCATGCGACAAGGTCTCATGATACTAACAATTGTGTTGTTTTCCGACATGTAATACAGGATTGCATTGACAAAGGCCTTTTAAGATTCCCTGAGAAGGACAAAGAAGCCATGGCAGTAGACACTGATCCGTTCCCAATAGCTGAGATTGCCGTAGCTTCAACTGATTTAAGATCTTTGTCGAGGAACCAAGTGCAAAATCATTATCCGAGAAATCTCCCACATTTCCAGCAACGTTGGTTCAGGAACGAGAGACCTTGAAACTTTCAATCTCCAAGAGTTCCCTTCATTCCAAAACCTACCAGACCTCAGATTTGTTGCAATTGCCATAATTCTCTGAATCTGGAAACTCGTCCAAGGCCTTTCATGAGGCCTTATCATTTTCAGAGACCTCAAGGACACCACGGTTATCCTCGTGTCCAGAAAAGATGGGTACCGAAAGTTCCAGTACAGAGGCCTCAGAAAGTTGTTACTAACCAAAGATCGAGAATGATCAGACCTCCTTTAACTATGGAAGGAGTATGGACCAGGTTGGAACACCCTAAGTTCCCATGTCCTTTTACCAGGACGCAAAAGAGGAGGTTTCAAAGAAGAAGGGCAGAGTACAGAAGATCTTTTCAAACATCTTCAAATTCTGGCACAAGTGAGGTACGTAAAAATCTAACTGTAACTGTTAATGGAGACCACAGGAAAGTTCGAGAGGTCTCAAAAGGCGACAATGTAGAGATGAAGACCGTTACAAAAGAGATCATTTCGACACTTGAAGAGATAGAAGACAGATCTTTTGGTTTAACAACTAATAAAGATCAAGGTTTTTCCTCACAATCGGGCGAGACAATCAGACAACCAGAGACTCAGGAAGGCCTTATGGTGGAAAATGATGAAGACGACACAAGTTTAAAGCTAGACAGTGATGAAGACAATTTCTCGCTGCAATTTGGAAGTCTTCCACCAGTGATGGGTTGCAACATGGCATTTACTTTGCCATTAATCTTTCAAGCAAGAGAAGATGAGGAACCTATCGAAATTGAGAAAGAAGAACATAGGCCAAAGGGTACATCGGTGGTCATTGAAGAAGTGGAAATGGTCAACGAAGATGGAGAAATAGAAAGGTCAGAGAATATAGTGTTTGAAAAACCATCAGAGAAAATGACTCAACACCTAAGGCCTCTTTTCATCAATGTTCATATGGATGGGAGACCTATGCAGAGGGTTTTAGTTGATAACAGAGCGGCTGTTAACATTCTTCCAAGTGCAAGTTTGAAGAAGCTTGGTAAGACAGAATCAGACCTTATACCCACAGATGTGACAGTTGCGAATTTTTCAGGTGGAATTACAAAGACCAAGGGAGTTCTCCCAGTGGTCTTAGCGGTTGGAAACAGGGAATGTTTATCTGCCTTTTTTGTGGTAGATTTGACTGCATTGTATAATGCACTTCTTGGCAGGGATTGGATTCATTCCAATTGGTGCGTTCCCTCATCTCTACATCAGTTCTTAATCTTATGGAACGGCAGCAAAGTAGAAGTAGTATGGGTAGACCAGAGACCTTTTATTGCAGGATCCAATGCGGCAGAAGCTCATCTATATGGGGGAGACGTGGGTCCAATCAAATTCATAGGTACTGACAAAGAAGGGAAACCCAAAGAAATGACCACAGCAATTGACCTTTTCTCAAAAAGAGCGGTGGAAAGAGTGATACAAGAGACAACAAGGCCTGGGGCGATTTTAGTTGACCAGCCGTTGTCAAGCTGCAGTATAGAAGAGATCCCATGAATTGCAGACCATTTGAAGATCAACGAAAAGGTTTAATTCGAGACCTTTTCAATAAACTGTTGGTATATAACAAAGAGGAAAGCCTATGTGAAATATCAGAGGCTGAATGTATACTAGAAGAAGATGCTGAAGTTATGAAAGAAGACAGTTTCGGTTTGAAAGATCTTGAAGTGGAACCTGCACAACAACAAGACCTCAGAGCAGAGGTCCAAGATCCACTAGAAGAAATTAATTTGGGGGATGACCAAAATAGAAGGCCAACCTTTGTGAGCGGCCTTTTGGAGAAAGAC
>JAESVK010000863.1:317720-330674 GCA_017140935.1 Hamamelis virginiana | reverse complement strand
ATATATATATATATATATATATATATATATATATATATATATATATAGATATATATGATAATCGTCGATCCTAAGCGCAAGAAAATTTAAAACTTTTTTTTAAAAAAGTTCTTTTACCAAGTTAATGAATTACTTATTGTCACCCACCATTGACATCGATCACATAGCTCATCGATTAGATGGTTGGTTGCCTACGTTTGATGGGTGCATCACAGAGCACAGCTAGAGATGCAGTCCACGGTGTAATTAAGGGCATCTCCAATGATAAAATACAAAATTTGTGATTTATATCCTTTTTCTAAATCACAAAAGTGAAAATAGATATGGATATAGATAGAGATACTCTAATAATGTCATATCCATTTTGGGATTTTGGAAGAGAAAAAGAGAAAAATTGTGATGTGGCAAGAAATGGATTGAGAGAAACTTTAGTTTGGATCAATAGTAGTTGTTTCATTTTTTACATATGGATATGCATCACTGTTGGAGTATCAAAATTATTATCCTTATTCAAAAGAAAAAAATTATAGTTTGGCCCTTGATCTATAGGCCATATTTAAATTTCTCCATGTGGCATCGATTGAAGCAATGTGCTCCCTGAACTATTGGCTGTTGGCCCAAAATATACTCTAGAGGGGGGGGTGAATAGAGTATTACAAACTTTATAAAAAATTGTCAATTAAAAATTTGGTTTAATTAAATTTAGCGGAATAAAGCAGTTTAATAAATTTAATTGAAAGAGAGAGAGAACAAGAGGATGAATCACAACACAATAAATTAATTTATAAGTAAATAAATTTAAATGCAAGAGATAGAGTTAGAAAATCAAACGCAAGGATTTTAACGTGGTTCGATCTCCGTCTACATCCACGCCTCAAGAGCCCCGTCTTGAGAATTTCACAATCCACTATAGATCACTCCTTTAAGGTGGAGAAACCTTTACAATAGCCTTCTTTCAAGGATGGAAGACTCTCACCCACAATCTACTTTCAAGGAGGTATATTCACACCTACAAGGGTTATACTAACCCTTAAATCTCACAAAGTTACAAGATGAAATTTGAGTACAATGAAAAACTCCTTCAAGAGTAGATGATTACAAATATGAGCTCTCACTAATATCTCTCAAGAATATGAACTAGTGTTGGCTTAAAAGAGAGAATGAATCTTTTGGATATGAATCACACAAATATGATGAATAATAATTGGTTTTGAGAATGAGTGTGTTTTAATAAGTTTCTCTATGTTTCTCTACTCATCCAAGACTCAATCAAATGGTATTTACATGCTCTCAATCAAATATGGCTGTTAGATAGAAGAATATAGTTGTTTGGTTTGCAAAAACTAACCATTATTTGCTGCAGAGCAAAGCTTAGTCGACTGGCACCAAGAGGTTAGTCGACTAGAGTGTGTAAATACACTTTGATAAGAGTCACGCATCGATTAGTCGACTGGCACCATGAGGTTAGACGACTAGAGTGGTGAAAAACAGTTTTTGAAAATCTGGGCTCGATTAGTCGACTAGTGAAAGGGTTTTAGTCGACTAGCTTAGGTGTTCCTGAAAACATGCTTACTGGCATGCACTTAGTCGACTAGTCATAGAGGGTTAGTCAACTAGGGTAGGCCATGAGTCAATTTTCATGAACTTTAAGCTACATTTTAAATATGAAAAAGCCCACTATGTTTTTAAATCATTTTTGACCAATCAAAATGATTTTCCCAAGTTAAAACAAGGTCTAAGAGGTCAATGTCAATTTAAGCCAACATAGTTTAATCCTAATTGAGAGATTCACAAATATAAGTTCTAAACATTCACACAACATACAAACAAGGTCTTCACACTTGAGATCTTCAAGAAGTCTTCATCTAGTGCTAGGCTTGATTGGCTTGTGAATGGCTTCATCTTTGAGTAGCTTTCTTCATGGTCCTTAGTGAATGTATAACTATACATATTCACATAAGTCACACTTAGAGTGCATCTTCTTCAAGGGTGCATTAATCAATGTTGATTCTTCATGGAATAGCTCAGAACCTGATTCTTACAAGTATGGATAATATAGAGAATATACACAAGAATCATAGGATAAATAAAGGTTCAACAAGGATAGTCAATGTAACCATTCAAGAGATTTAGCCAAGAATCCATTGTACATATATGCAATATGTTCAACCAAGAATTTATATGCATAAATAAAATACAATGTTTGTTATCATCAAAATCATACAACAAGGTAGGATAAAACATTTACCAATATTGGATTGAAGCCATAAGGCTAACAATCTCCCCCTTTTTGTTGATGACAAACATTGAGTAAACTTTGCATATGACAATGAATATACTAACTAGGATTTGTAGCTCCCCCTAACAATATGCATATGTAAGGATACTAAAACCATTTAACCATTTGCATATATTAGGTGACAAATCCACAAGTGAGTCATGTTTATGTCATTGTGCATATTTTACTCATATTATGCATATATCTACCAATAGCTTGAACATTATGCATATATCTACCCCTTTGACATTAACAAAAAGGTACCAAATTTTTTTAAGGAGAATAGGCATATATCTCCCACTTTGAAAATGCAAGATTTTTGAAAGTAACTCATCCTCTGTTTTAAGATAAAATGAACTAATTTAAAGGGTAAAAAAATAAGATCACAAGCTCCCCCTCAAATTAGTACAAATAGGCAAGGTTTGAAATGAGGATGGTAAAAATTATGCTAAGGAGGGTTTTCAAAGAATGATTAATATTTGATTTAACACATTGGTTCAACCAAAATGAATCCAAGAAACAAGATGAACCACAAGCATGGAAAATAGTCAATTTTACAAAAGAATCTTTGCAGGGTACCATATATAAAACATTTACACAAGATTATCCCAAAAAAGTTATATTTTAATGCCATTTAACAATGTCAAAACATGCAAGAGGGCAGAAAATGTGATTACAAACTTGAAGCAATTATTCCCAACACATTTTACAACCTCAAAACAATTTAGGATAAACTAATTTTAGCTAGGGCAACCAAATATAAAAAGGTGGAAGTAATGTATCCAAAATGCAAGTTAAACTAAAGTAATACAAGTTTCCAAATAAGTTTAACTTATTTTGACAAGATTTGCAAAGTAGGATACCTTTTTCATAAAATTAATCAAGCTAGACAAGTTATAGCATTTTATCCAAATATTCATTAAAAAATAGACCAAGGAATTTTATAACTTGTCATAAATATCATAGGACCATAAAGGAACAGAATAGTGTCGGTCCTTCTCAATCACTTCCCAACTGGTTTGAATGAGGGCCCCAAGAATATGAAACAATACTCCATTACATCTCAATGGGATACAAAAGGAATATATGTACAAGCAGTATAGATTAAAGGGAAAATTATAGTTTCACCCTCTCAGCTGTCATCAATTTATACTTTACACTTTAATGGTTTCAATTGCAACAATTGATCTCCTATAGCTTTGATTTGCTAATGTATCTATAAACATATTATATTAGTGAAGTTTCAAGATTTTTCTCAATATATTTTTGATAAGGGATAACGATAACTTTGAGTTATTAGATAATATTCCTAGTAACCCGAAATTTTCGGATAAAGTCAGAAGGTTGAGTTGATCCCAAATAATAAGGGGATAATGTTAATCACTGAAGAATAGCTTATCAGTAGATTCAAGGAGATAGAGTTGGACAAGAAAAAGGAAACTATCCACACGATACCTATAAAAGAAGGAAGGGGCATCTCAACAAAGGTATGCACTATTTGAGCCTTTAAACTCCATTATTCAAGTTTTCTGTTACTGACTTGATCGTCGGATTTTCCTCGCTGGATTTTGTCCGAGGAGTTAACTAGTTCATTGTGTGCAGGAATCCAAGGAGCGACGTTCAGTTGATTTTCAACTGCATCAGCTTGGCGCCGTCTATAGAAAGGGTACAAAAAGCCAATTCCTTCGAAAAACAAAAGGATGTTGCTCACTAGATCACAGGATCAGATTAAAGAAGACACAGAATCCTCACGAAGAGTTCCACAGGAAAATCCAATTGAGGAAGACCTGATTCAAAAACAGTTCAAAGAGTTGTCAGCCACAATAGAGAAGATCATGAAGCAGAATGAAGAAATCTGCCAACAAAATGAAGCACTCCGAATACAAATAGCCACAAATCCTTGGGGAGAAGATGCTATTAGCAAGAAAAAAAGCCCAGAAAGAGAACAAGGACAAACTTTCATCTGCCCCAAGTAAGCAAAACATAAATATGAGGAATAAGAGCACTGGTGTTTGGGTAAGATCAGAAGTACAAGTGGTAGAAAATGATCAGTCATGAGGCTGAAGTTCAGATCAGTCAAAAGGCAGAAGTGGACAGCGATCCAAACATCACCGAGACCTTAGCTTTGAGATCGCTTCACAGTGGAGTAAAAAAGGAGGAGTCGAGGGGAAAATGTGCAAAGAATGATTCCCTGAGGAAATCAGTTGATCAAAGGATGAAGGAGATGGATGCACAACTGCGGGTCTTCATAGAAGCAGTGAAAGACAAAGTCCTTCTAGGAGTACAAGACCTTATGGAGACTAAACCTTCGTTTAATAAGAAGATTTTGGAAGAACGCCCTAGGAGAAACTTCAAGATGCCCAGCATTGATACCTATGATGGGAAAGCTGATCCTACTGATCACCTCGAAGCATTCAAAGGGGCTATTATCTTAGAAGGGGCGACGGATGCGATCATGTGCAAAGCATTCCTTATCACTTTAAAGGGAACCGCTAGAGATTGGTTTAAATCTCTGAAGCCTGGAACTATTTACAGCTTCGAGCAACTAAGTGAGGCGTTTGTAGCTCAAGACATCGAAAACAGGAGGAGAAAGAAAACATTAACACATCTCCTCGGCTTAAGGCAGGAGAAAGACGAAGCTCTCAAAAAAATTTTGCAACGCTTCACATCAAAATCCCATGAGATGGATAATCTAGACGATAAGACAGCAGTATCAACGTTAATAAATGGTCTGAGGGCAGGACCATTACTTTATTCTTTAACAAAGAATCCACCAAAGAATCTTACAAATATTCTTACTAAAGCCGAGAAGCATGCTGTAGCAGAGGAGATGACAAATTCTAGAAAGGGGAAGGAAAGGAGGAGATACGGAAGAAAGCTAATCGATGAAAAGCAATCAGAATAATCCCAATTGGCCTAGGAATGATGATTCAAGGAAGGAGGGACAAAAACTGATTGGTTCTCATCAACGTTAATGGCGAACTACTGATTATACCCCATTAAGGGTACCAGTCAGCGAAGTTTTGATAGAAATCAAAGACAAAGGAATGCTTAGCTGGCCGAGGCGATTGAAGGGGAATCCTGCCCATAGGAATAATAAGAAATTTTGTGAATTTCACAAGGACCATGGTCATACAACAGATAAATGTGAAGATCTAAAAAATGTTGAGAAAGAACTAATTCACAATAACATCTAAAGGAATATCTTCAGAACCACTGCGGAATGGGAGGAAACGAGAGAAGACAGCCAGAACGAAGGGAAAAAAATAATCGACCTACTGGGGTTGCGACAAATGTTATTCACGACGGGCTGACGATTAAGGGAGAAAGTTCGTCTTCTAGAAAAGAACACGCACATGAATCTAAAAGGAGTCCTCCAAAAAAAGTCTTTATCGTGGAAGAGGAGAAAGATAAAGATCCAACAATCACTTTCACAGACAACGATCTACTAGGACTTCATCTGCCATATGATGATGCCTTAGTAATCAACGCAACTATTGCAAACCATCTAGTTCGGAGAATATTGGTGGACATAGGGAGCTCGGCTGATATTCTTTTCAACGCAACTTTTGACCAAATGTGGATTGATAAGTCTCTTTTGTGACCCGTGAAAAGCCCTCTAGTGAGATTTTTTGGAGCATCTGTGGAAGTAATGGGCTGGATTGCATTACCAGCAACAATAGGAATATAATAAGATTTCTGCACTATTACGGTGAATTTTCTTATCGTAAATTGTCCAACAACATATAATGCAATTATGGGGAGACCAGCTCTTAACCGATGGAAAGCTGTACCGTCGACTTATCACATTGTTATGAAGTTTTCGATAGGGAAAGGAAGAATTGGAACAGTCAAAGGTGATCAGAATTCAGCAAGGGTCTGTTATTCGACGGCACTGAAAGAGCAAGTAACTAAATAGCAACTACCGAAAGGGTTCTTACCAGCCAAGGTGGGGATATTCGAGGACAAAAAAGTTAACTTCTTAGAAAATCTAAAAACAAAAGCTCTGCCCGAACTAGCTGCTGAGGACACAGTAAAAATTCAAATTCATCCTACGATAAAGGAGAGGACGGTCCAGATTGGAGCCGGATTAGAAAGAGAGCTCAAAAACCAAATAATCATGAGAAAATTATGACCTCTTTACATGGTCTCATGAGGAAATGTTTGGCATTGATTCGAGGACATCACAGTATAGTTTAAACATCAATCCAGATTTTAAGCCCGTCAAATAGTAGAGGAGAAGCTTTGCTGAGGAATGACATCAGGCGATAGATGAGGAAATATAAAACTTGCTGAAAGCCAGGTTCATCAGATAAGTCAATTATCCACAGTGGTTGGCAAATCCCGTGGTGGTATAAAAAAGAACGGAAAATGGAGAATGTGCATAGAGTTTACTGACCTGAACAAAGCATGCCCAAAGGATAGCTTCCTACTCAAATCGATCAACTGGTGGATGCAACAGTCGGGCATGATCTCTTGAGTTTCATGGACGCTTATTCTGGTTATAATCAAATCATCATGAACTAAAATGACCAGGAAAAGACATCCTTCATAACTCGAAGAGGAACGTATTGTTATATCGTAATGCCATTTGGACTGAAAAATGCAAGAGCAATGTACCAACGCCTAGTGAACAAGATATTTGCTGCCCTCCTAGGGAAGACGATGGAGGTCTACATTGATGATATGCTTGTAAAAAGTATCGTCGCAGCAGACCATGTCCAACATCTCGAGGACTGTTTCATCTCCAAGGCACAGACCGAAGTCTTCCATTTTTCAAAATTTTAAGGGGAGTAAAGAATTTCTAGTGGATCGATTTCTTTGAGATATCTCACAAAAAATTGAAGGAGTACCTTGGCTCTACACCACTACTTTCAAATACGATTCGAGGGGAAAATTTATTATTGTATCTCTCCGTATCATCAACAACAATGAGCTCAGCATTAGTCCGAGAAGAGGATAGAACTCAGAAGACAATTTACTACACCAGTAAAGTACTACTGGACACTGAAACTCGATACCCAGAAGTGGAAAAGATCGCTTTGGTATTAGTGGTGTCCTCACAAATCCTCACAAATTACCTGATGAAATCAATCTTTCACAAGCCATATTCTTCAGGTCGATTAATTACATGGTCAGTTGAACTCAATCAATTTGACATTAAATATCAGTCGAGGACTGCTATCAAAGGTTAGGTAGTTGCAGACTTCATTGCAGAATTGACTGGTTTATAAACCTCTGCACCTACCAACAGAAAACAAGAAGAATGGATTTTATATGTAGATGGATCGTCTGATAGCCGAGGATCAGGTGCTGGAATTGTTCTAAAAATGCCAGAGGGAATAATCGTCGAACACTCTCTGAAGCTCAATTTTAATACGACAAATAACGAAGCAGAATACGAAGCTTTTCTTGCTGGACTAAGGTTAGCAAAGAACCTTGGAGCACGAAGACTTCATATCTTTAGTGATTCCCAGTTGGTAACGTATCAAGTTCGGGGAGAGTACGAGGCTAAAGATAACTTTATGCTACAATACCTAGAGAAGGTTAATGAGCTTTTGAGCTGTTTCGAAGAATCCAGTATTTCCTAGATTCCAAGAGAAAAAAACCGTAGAGCCGATGCACTGGCCAACCTTGCGTCCTCAACAGAAGCTGCAAACTATAGAACAGTAACTGTCGAAGTTCTCGGGAAATCTAGCATCTCCGATAAAGAAGTCTTAGCAGTTTCCAAAGCAAACTCTTAGATAAGACCAATGCATAGGTACATTTCAACAGGAGAATTACCAGAAGAGAAAAATGAAGCAAAAAGACTTCAGGCTCGATACGGGAGATACACGGTTATCGGCAGAATTCTTTATAGAAAATAATTTTCAAGACCGCTTCTTCGTTGTTTAGCTCCTGAGGAAGCTAATTATGTTCTTCAAGAAATTCACGAAGGTGTTTGTGGAAATTATTTAGGAGGGCAAAGTCTAGCTCAGAAAGTAATACGACATGAATATTATTGGCCGAAAATGGAAGAAGAGGCAAAAGATTTCGTTAAGAAATGTAACAGATGTCAGTGGCACGCACCTTTCATGCATAAACCCTCATATGAATTATCACCTATCACTAGTCCATGGCCTTTCGCAAGGTGGGGAATGGATATTCTCGGTCCATTACTGTTGGCTAAAGGAGAGAAGAAGTTTTTGCTGGTCGCCATCGATTATTTCACTAAATGGGTGGAGGCTGAACCATTAGCACGGATTACAGAGGAAAATACGAAGAAGTTCCTCTAGAAAAATGTAATATGTAGATTTAGAATACCTTGGACGGTAATAACTGACAGAGGATGACAGTTCGATAATCCAGGGATGATGAGATTATGTGAAAGCCTTAATATCAGCAAAAATTTCTAGGCACCTAGACACCCGCAAGCGAACGGACAAGTTGAAGTAACTAATATAACTATCCTTTGAAGTTTGAAGACTGGATTATATAAGGCGAAAGGCAAATGGGCCGAAGAACTTCCGAGCATTTTATGGGCGTATCACACCACCTCCAGACGAGCAACAGGGGAGACACCTTTCAGTTTAACATATGGAACGGAGGTAGTGATCCCAGTGGAAATTGGCATCCCTTCACATCGGACAAAAGCTTTCGATCCGGAGTCAAATAAAGAAAGTCTCAAGTTAAATTTGGACTTACTAGAAGAGATGAAGGAGAAAGTTCATCTTCGTATTTATGCCTACCAGCAGCAGATGAAAAGAAACTATGATCGAACTCTCAAACCTCGATATTTTCAAGTTGGGGATTTGGTCATCTGAAAAGTTTCAGAAATAACTAAGGAAAGAAGCTCGAGTAAATTAGGACTTAACTAGGAAGGACCTTACAGGGTGATCGAAAAAGTGAAGCCAAGTACTTATGAGCTAAAAGACTTGGGCGGCAAAAAACTGAGGAATGCATAAAATATTGAACATCTTCGAAAATATTATCAGTAAAAGTTTTATGAAATTAAGACTATTAATATCCAGCAATAAATCTTTTTTATCTTTTATGAAGACAACGAACAAAAATAATTGAAAAAAGCCAAGGCAAGTCCTCAGCTTTACGCTGATCGAGACGTGTGTCGAGCACTAATGATAATAATAATAATAATAATAATAATAATAAGGCAAGGCAAGTCCTTAGCTTTATGCTGATCGAGACATGTGTCAAGCACCAATGATAGAAAAAAGCCGAGGCAAGTCCTCAACCTGACGATGAAAATAAATAGCTGACAAAATTCTTCATTTTCTTAGAAATTTAGACAAAGGAAGAACTGGGGGTAGCAGCTAGTAATAAAGGATTTGAGGTACTTCAAAGTCAGTTACTTCTGAATAAATGTGATTAAGGCATCAAAATCAAAATATAAAGGGGAGACAAAAGATTGAAGGAAAATAAAATCTTCGATTTCATTACGATAACTTGATTAGAAGGTCATCTTAAATAGGCCGACTACAACATTCAGAAAGAAACTAACTATTATTTTAAAACAAAAAGGCTTACAATATCTAAAAAGAAATATTGTCTTAAATAGGCTGACTACAACATCCAAAAAGAGGCCAACTACAACATTCAGAAAAAAGGACGATCACAACATCCAAAAGGAAACTAACTATAACATCCAGAAAGATTCAACCTTCAGTAGAGGGAGGATCATCGTCTGTCTTCTCTTCCTTATCATAATCGTCCAGATACTGAAAGTCGAGATTGGGAAATTTCTTATTTGCAGCAGCTTTGCAAGATTCAAAACCAACTCCCCACTAAGAAACAGCATCATTCTTGCATTGATCGGCCAATTCCTGAGCTTCACTCAAATCAGCTTCCAGCTTGCTTCTTTGTTCAATAAACTTCACTAAATCCCTCGTTAAAGAAGAAATCGTGCCGCCCTTTCCCCGAATGATCTCGGCATCATCTTTCTGCTGAGACTCAAGCTTGGCCACCTACTTCCTTAAAGCTTCAAGCTCAGCGTTAATATAAGAAATCTCATCTGTTTAAAGGTTGTTCTTCTTTATGGAAAAGGCTAATCGAGCCACAGCAGCATAGCCGAAGATTGATGCTCTTACAAAATGGTGAAAGGCTTCGGCTCCAATTGCATCTAGGGATAGACCGCCCAGAATTTTTCGATCGACTGGAAGTAGCAAAGACTGCATAGCCTTATAGGCGACGTCCCGATCTTTCAGAACCGAATCCTTGGACCGTGGTCCTTAGATTACCCAGTGGTCGAGATAAGAATGGACAACTTCTTTGCCTTTATTTTTGGCCGGAGAACCTGAACCAATGGACTCCTCTGGACCAACCGGCTGTGGAACAGTGGAAGCCAGAATAGGGTCGGGAGCTTCAATCCTTGCCTTCTTAGAAGTAGGCTCGACTTCATTCTGAGCTGAGCTAGAAGCCTTCCTAGATTTGGTCTGCTTGTATATTGCTTTGTAGTCGACCTTTAGGCCTATATCTTCCTTGGATACAAATCAAAGAGGGAGAGTAGCGATTGGTTCTTTGTACTACCGAGAGTAGTAAAACTTTGAAACAAACCAGGAGATAGCAAAAAATCTCGGTCACGTCTTTTCACTCCTAATATCGTACCGACTCTTCTCTGAAGATCGTCTGGAAGAGTAGGAGGGTCTCTGAATTGCTTTAAAGCTGCAGAAGAAAAGACAAAAAACCTAGTAAGTATCTTTTTAGTTTTTAAATAAATTAAAATGTTCTGACTAAGCAAAGAATACGGAAAGACACCTGGAGGAGCCCATATAGTGGGAACGAAGATGTCTCAAACCTCTCTCGGGGCGAACTCCCAATCACCGCTCATAAAGAAGAACCTACCCTTCCAGTTATAAACCGAGGAAAGGTTATCGTAGATAAGTTTTCGGTCATTTCGAGACCAGAGGTAAATCCAACCTTGGTGGGGACTAGGGCTAGTCTTTGAACTTATACAGTATAAAAGCTCCTTAAAGGTAAACTCCCATCCTTTAGATCTCCACAAAATTATTGCAACAAGGATATCTCGCCAACAATTGGGGGATAATTGGGCAAGACAAAGTTTTAGCTCGGCTAAAAGATGATGAATCACGGGCTGAAGAGGAACCCTTAACCCAGCATCAAAGAAGTGTTCATAAAAAACCACCTCATTGGGACGATGACATGTGGCATGCTTATAATTTAAAGGCAAGTGTATTTTAACAAATTTGGGGAGCTAAAATTTAGATCGGTATGAAGCAAAACTTTTCTGGTTTACACTACAAGAAATTCCCTTTGCAGCGACGCCAATAATGACCTCGGCATCAACATCCAAACTAGGACCTTCCTCGGCATAAGAAGCACCAGAAGGATCCTCCCTATGAAGATATTGGGAAGACTCACCTAAATTTTCAGAAGACGTCAAATCGTTTTCTTTGCTAAAAGCCCTAAGAGATGAGCTCTAGGGATAACCTAGATTTAAAGACTCAATGTCCTCAAAGCTCGTCTCATCATGGATGATGAGACGTTTTGGCATGGTCGGATAGAATATAGTGGTTCGAAAAAACTAAAAAAAAATATTATAAATCCTGATTGTTTGATTGGAACCTACAGTTTATGAAAGGAAAATGCGGGAAAAGCACGGTGAAAAGAAAAAGTGGCTGAATATAATGAACTACCTGGAAAAATATAGAAATGAGGCCGATTAGAAGAAAAAAAAACTTGACCCCGAAGCACTTTCCACCGAGAAAAATGAAAACGACCGATTGAATGGAAAAAGAACAGTAGACGAAGAAGAGAAAATCAGTTGCAGCAACAGGAAGAAATAAAATGGCAGAAAAAAATGAAATGGGAAAAAATTTCGAACAATGCATTAAAATATATATTCCAGAAAAGGACCGTTGAGATTGCGCCACGTGTTTAACATCTAATGATTGGAATACGAAGCAATATTCCTGATTTCGAAAAGACGTCCACTTTTCGTAATTCCCGCTTCATTAATTACATTCGTGTGAACCGTCTTTTCACATGAATCGAGGCACTACCAAAAAACGCGGATTTTTGAGAAAATCATAAATGGCGGTTAAAGTTCAAAAACCTCAGTGTTCGACCGAGGAAACACGTTCAGCAAAGATCTCTAGAGCATAAATCCGGAGATATATTTTTAAAACATTAATATTGTCTACGGAAAATATCCGAAGTTTAACAAAGTTCTTCTTTTGTCTTAAAAGAAAAATAAAGGATTGGGGGTAACTGATGAGGGATAACGATAACTTTGAGTTATCAGATAATATTTCTAGTAACCCGAAATCTTCGGATAAAGTCTGAAGGTTGAGTTGATTCCAAATAATAAAGGGATAATGTTAATCACTGAAGAATAGCTTACCACAAGATTCAAGGAGATAGAGTTAGACAAGAAAAAGGAAACCATCTACACGGTACCTATAAAAGAAGGAAGGGGCATCTCAACAAAGGTATGCACTATTTGAGCCTTTAAATTCCATTATTCAAGTTTTTTGTTACTGACTTGATCATCGGAGTTTCCTCGCCAGATTTTGTCCAGGGAGTTAACTAGTTCATCGTGTGCAAGAGTCTAAGTAGCGACGTTCAACTGATTTTCAACCGCATCAATTTTAATTTTTATGAATTATTTCATCTATACTGTAAATAAAATTCATAATAAATAAAATATATTGAAAAAAAAA
>JAESVK010000863.1:305326-317710 GCA_017140935.1 Hamamelis virginiana | reverse complement strand
TTTTGGAAGGATTTGATGATGCTGCCGCTCGTGAGTGTGCGAACTGGAGTTTAGACAGTCGATTGTCTCCTCGAAGCAGTCGACTGTTTGCTGCAGTTCATTAGACAGTCGACTATCTTCCCTATACAGTCAATTGTTTGACCTTTCTTTTATAAAATTTCCTTTGATGAAGGGCCTAAGTCTGTTCTTAAAGCCCCTTCTCTTTCCCTTGCTTTTATTGGGTTATTTTATTTTTGGTGTTTGGGTTGGAAATCTCGTTGAGGCATTGGGGATTAAGGTTAGGAAATTGAAATCGTAGTTACGTTTGATTTTTTGGTAGTGAAGGTTGATTTATGTATTCGTTTATTAATTTTTCATATTTGAATAGCCCATGGGAGGATCATTACGCAACCTAGCTTGCGTTTTCTTATAGGATTGTTGGAGACCTAAACCTCGAGGTAAGAATATTTATATTCTTACTGATACTGATGATAAATGTTTTAGGGTTGTTGCCCGTATTACAAAATTATGAGAACTTTATTCACAAATCGTGGATGCATATATCATATTGTTTATAAATTAAATGGTGATGTGGTTAGAATATCCAAGCATACCATGTTGTGTTGTGATGTGATGATTCTGTGCTATGATTTATCTATGTTTATGATTTATTAAATGGATATGAGTTTGATATGTGGAATGGCAAGTGTATAGAGACTACTCCCATGCCAATGTGATAAAATGTGAAATGAGTGAATATATGTTTATGGAATGGCATGTGTATAGAGACTACTCTCATGCCAATGCGATTGATATGCTTATTGGGTATACGTTTATGAAATAGCATGTGTATATAGACTACTCCCATGCCAATATGATTGATATATTTATTTAATAAATCATGAGCACACTTATACTATTTTTGATGATAAATGTTAATATATCATATATGGTCACTTGTGTATTACTTAAACCACACTTGGATTTGTAAATTTAGACTTCGATGATTTATGCATCTTTATTGTTGTCATTGTTAGTTAAGAATGATATTTCTACTGAGCATTCAAACGCTCACGTTGCCTTTTATGCAGCAGATTCTCAAGATAGCATGACAGGATCGTCAAGGCATGATGTTTTTCCCACTGTGCTAGGTTGGGTGGTGTTCTGGGCATTGGTGCTGAAGAATAGGTAGTTGATCCCTTGTAGTTAGAAAACTTTGGACCTTTTGTGTTGAAATGATATATTACCTATGTGCCAGGGATGTTGGCACCCTATACTATGTATGGATATATTTTATGTATTACATTTGACGAATCAGGGACATATGTTTGATACACTTTAATGCATTTCATGCTTGTTATATGTATCCTTCCTTATGCCTTATTATGGAAATGTGAATGAGCTTATCAGGTTGTATCTCCATTTAACACGTGTTGACCTACCTGGGAGGGTCCTTAGTAGCATCAGATTGGGGTGTTACAAAATAGTATCAGAGCTCATTAGTAGGTCCATAATGGGATTCATGCATTACATATAGAGATGAATGTAAGAATTTAGGAGTAGAGGATAGTTCATTACATCATGTTTTGTGTGACGGGTAGAAGCATTCCAGGAAGGGTTTGGGCTTTACGCTCTAACTTTGAATTTGATTATTTGTGATTTTGGTGTGTAAATGAGAAATGGAAGACATGAGGAGCACCCACCATAACTCTGAAACTGGTGAACCCTCGAACGCATCTCAGACACCAGAAGAGGGCGGAGAAGTTCGTAACATTCTTCGGGAAATGACGTCCCTAATGAAGAGATTTTCAGGACGAGGAACTTCTGGTGATGCAGAAGGGCGAAGGTCACTCGCATTGAGAGACTTTCAGAGACAAAATCCTCCGCAATTTAGGGGTAGTACCGATCCATTGGATGCTAACAGGTGATTGGATGAAGTACATCAGTTATTTGAGACGGTTGGAACTCCTACAGCTTATAGAGTAAGTTTTGCCACCAGTCTATTCAGAGCTGATGCAATTACTTGGTGGGCAGGTATTCGAGCTAATCCAGAAAGAAACGCCACTACGACAAATTAGGAAAGATTCAAGGAAAAATTTAAGGAAAAATATGTACCACCAGCCTTTCAATGAGTTAAGGAGGAAGAGTTTTTGAAGTTGCAATAGCGAGACATGATCGTATTGGAATATAAAGCAAATTTTATGGAGTTTTCACGATATGCTGGAACTTTAGTTACCACAGATGATGCTAAAGCTAGAAGATTTGAAGCAGGATTGAGACTTGATATCAGGGAAAAGTTAGCACCATTCATGTTAACGACTTATGCCAGCATTACAGAGCGTGCTTATGTTATTGAAAGAAGTAATTTGGAGGCTCAAAGGATTCACAACAATCAAGGCAAGAGGCAAAGGCTAGGAAGAGGATCAGGGAGAAGTTCTAGTAGAGGACAAAGTTTTGGACACGAATTTGGACAGGGAGCAAGTCAAGAGCAAGGAAATGTGTCGGTGCAAAATTTTTTTTAAGGAACAGGACATATTCAGGGATATGGGCAAAGCTATGATCGAGATACAGGGGGAAGTTAAGGAAGTTATGGAGCGCAGCATAGAATTGGAAGAGGAGGTAGAGGTTCAAATAGTGGTTCCAGTGCTAGTTCAGGATCGTCTGGTGGGCGGTCTAGGAACTCACCTTATCAGTGTTCAAACTAATCAGGTGGTAGAGGAGGAGGTTTTGACAAGAGTGGGAGGTTGGTTTGTTATTCTTGTGGAAATGAAGGGCATATTCATCGTAATTGTCCTTTCTCAATGGAGAATACCCCCGCTTCTCAAGCCCCTCAGTCCCAGCAGTATCCTTCATATCCTCAAACTCAAGCTTTTCAGTTTCCTCAGTATTCAGTACCTCAACAGCAAAACCTTTTGCGACCTTCATTTCAGATGAATCAGTTTCGTCATTTTGCTTCCAACCCAAGACCTATTCAGCAGCTCAGTCATCTCAGTCGTCTCAGCAAGCTTCATCGAGCCACCAACAGCCGAATCAGCCTAATAGAGGTCGAGGACGAGGTCGGAATGCCGCAGGGCGAGCTTTTGCCATGGTTCCACCTAACTCCGGACCCACCAATGAAGTTGTTGAGGGTATGTTCCCTCTTTATAATTCTTGGGTTCGTGTGTTCTTCGATTCGGGTTCCATACATTCTTTTATAGACATATGGATTGTGCCCTTCATTTGGGATTATCATTCCAGCCTTTAGGCTACCCTTTGAGCGTGTCAACACCAGTGGGAATGGATGTTGATGTGGAATTAATTTGTCGATCTTGTGTTATCATCGTAGAGGGGCGTAAGCTGTACGCTGACCTTATAGTGCTACCATTGTTTGGTTATGATGTTATTTTGGGGATGGATTGGTTGGCCAATTATAGGGCTTTAGTTTATTGTTTTCGAAAGAGAGTAATGCTCTTTTTACCTGATGGCGATTGTATGTGCTATGTTGGGGAAAGAGATAGATCTACCCTGTTCCTCATAGCAAGAAAAGTTGTAGGCGATCTCAAGCTTGTGTATATATTAATGCATTAGCTTCTTTGGACTTGGATGATTCTGGTTCAACAAGTCTTATTAATATGCCAGTTGTAAGAGAATACCTTGATGTTTTCCGGATGAGTTGCCAGGTTTACCACCTCATCGTGAAGTGGATTTCACAATAAAAGTATATCCTGGTGCTGATCCTATTTATCTTCCTTGATATAAGATGGCGCCGGTTGAAATGAAAGTTCTAAAGACTCAGTTAGAAGAGTTGGAAGCTAAAGGATTTATCATGAATAGTCATTCACCTTGGAGTTCACCTGTGTTGTTTGTAAAGAAGAAATATAGTTCTTTAAGATTGTGCGTGGATTATAGAAAGTTGAATGGAGTCACTGTGAAGAATCGTTATCCCCTCCTTCGTATTGATGAGTTGTTTGATCAGTTAAAGGACTCGTGTTACTTCTCTAAGATTGACTTACGTTCAGGATATTATCAACTTCGAGTTAGAGAAGAGGACATACCTAAGACTGCATTTAACACTCGTTATGGGTTATATGAATTCTTGGTCATGCTTTTTGGTCTGACTAATGCTCCAGCTGCATTTACGGATTTAATGAATAGAGTGTTCCGTCCTTATCTTGAGAAGTTTGTAGTAGTATTCGTGGATGTGTAAACCAGCCAACCTAGATATCCCGAGGGATCGGGAGGCCTCTCGTTCACTTTGAAGTTTTGAGTGGATTGTGGATGATCTTTATCCGTCTCGATTTATCCTTCTCTATTATCCTTTTATATTATCAACGTTTATCCTTCTCTATTATCCACTCAAGATTGGTTTTTTGAAAAAGGATAAGAGTTTGTAAAAAAACTGGGAGTCGTCACCTTATTTGTAGGGAACAAGGAAACCACAAAAAAGAGTTTTATTTTCAATAAAACATTGACCCCATATTTTGGAAAAGCATGGTCTTTGAATCAAAGTTGGATTCGGGGGCTAAGTTACGAAGTAAGAAGGTTCCAAGGAACTCCTTGTAGGCACCCACCTCGCCCTAATTAAAGGTCTCCTAATTAAGTTTGGGCTTTATCAAAATCTTATCACAACAATGCTATTTATCTAATCAACCACAAAATATGAATAATAATATATAATAATAATAATAGATAGTACAAAAGTATACACAATCCTAATGATCTTAGGAGACTCGTAGTCAACCTAAGATTGGACTTGCGCCCTATTGACTGCCTACGTACCTTACCAATTTCTTGATAAAGATCAAAGTCCACGTAGTTCGATTACCTAGGACTCTCCTATTGTAATGAACTATGTAGCAAAAAAGATTCTATTTTATCTAGGACTCTAGCTTCGAGAATTTGGGTTTGATTCAAACACTTTTCTTTGTATAAAAGATGGAATTTCATTCCATTTTAAACACTTTCAAAATCACTTTATTTGGAGTTGTTCTTGAAGTAGACTCCTAAATTAAATAAAATTTGATTGCTACTACAATTCTTACAACAAATGACAGTCCTAGGCGAGGTCAAGTAACCTCCCTAATCCTAGGGTTCCTAACTAGTCCTAAGTGAGTCTAAGTACCTAAAATACTAATTATATGCATGCTGGAATTTCTGGAAAATGCATAAAAAATGCAATAAAGAATGCAAACAATGCATGAAAAGTGTCCTAAATGCAATCTAAGTTGTCTATGTGAACATAAGCATGTTTCTATGTTAATTTGGACCTAAAAATTGAGTTTTAATCCACTTTAAAGCCACTTTTAGACCTTGGACAGATTTAAAAGTGATTTTAAATATAGATGAAAACCCTAAAATAATGAATAAAAGAGGGTGAAAAATGCACTAAATGCAACCTAGTATGCATATTAAAATTATCATCAAGACATAGCATCATAATAATACTTCACATAGTCTATTTAATCACAAGAGAAGGGACTTACCTTTGCATGCTCCCTCGAACACAATTCATATATCAATCATACCTAACCACTCCAAATGGTGAAACTAACCATGATAATATTAATGCTAAACTTGAATAACCTAACATCCTAACATGATTACTAACCTAAGAGACTAAAACATGCATTCCTATAAAATAATTCCTATCATGCATACTAACATATAAAACACCTAATCCATAATCATAGAAGAAAAGAAAAAGAAGAAAAGATATGCCAAAACTTCTATCCTAATCATGCATTATTATATAACAAATCCTAAAACTAATCCCTATTATGCATACTAATAAATAAACTAACCTATCATGCATACTAAAAAATATGAAAACATAACCTAAACACTCATTCCTAACACAACATGGACACAGAAGATGAGAAGAAAAAGAAGAAAAAAAAAAAAAGAATGCAAAAACTTTAAACAACTCTACTAACCTCTTTTGCTTCCTTCCCTCTTGCTCCAAGCCTTTTCTTCAAACTCCAAGGACTCCAAGGACTTCAAAAGTATAGCTAAGAGTGCTATGGGGGAAGCTTGTGCAATGCTCAAGCCTCTACTCTCCAAGCTTAACTCTTTAAAGCTTAATTGTGTGTGTTAAAACTGATTTCAGGGCTCTCTATTTATAGGGAAGCCTGAAATTGATCAATGGTTGAGTTTGAATCCCTTAGGAATGATCCAAGGGCTCTAAACCAGCCTTCCAAGGTGTTAGAGTCCATCCCAAAGTCCCCAAGGCTGAATTGGACACATGGCAAGTACTAGAAGAGTCCAAGTACTAGAAGAGTCTTGACTGAGAAAAAATACTGAAAATAGGCAAAATTGGGCTTTTCGGGCCCGTTTTAAGTCCAAATTCGACGATTCAAGCGCCAAAACGATCGTGATTCGATTCTCCATATTTAAAGAAGTGTTTGAAGTGAAAATGCATTGACTGAGGTCAAAGTGTTAGGGAAAAGTCGACCGATTAGCTGTTTAGGGCCTGCCGGGCCCAAATTAGGGTTTTGAAATCTGCCAACCAATAGCTCTCGAAATCATTTCTTCTTCTCGAAATAAGTTTTGAAACATTTTAAGAAAGTTTTTTGAAGCCTTTGAAGGCTTTGGTTTGATAAAAAGATCGAATCCCGGTCGTTTCCGGCCGAAACCCTAATTTGAACTTGAAAGGGCCTTTTGTGCCTTGAGAGACAATCATGAGCTAGGAGGCTTAACAGGCCTTACCATTTATCAACTTAGCAACTAAACACATCATAAATATCCATGCCAAAGTCTCAGGACAATTCGAGACAAGATCAACAGTTATTCAGAGCTTTTGTGATTCAAAGGACTGTACTGCCCTTCAAGTCACAAAATGCCTTATTTTCTATCAAGCCTGGCTCAGAATGCCATGAAACTTTACAGGGATACTCCTAGAATCTCTAAAAACTAAATGAAAAAAGAACCGACTCGATCTAACCTAAAAACCTACATGCGATAATGACCTATATCTAGATACTCATAAGGGTAAAACTGGTAACCTAGGGTTTTAACACCCTATCTTATTTCAAATCACAGACAACCATTAATGACCCTACTCATGGTCAAAAATGGATTTCTACAGGATGATATCCTCGTATACTCGAAATCAAAGAGGGAACACGATTTTGATCTTCGTACTGTCTTATAGCTTTTGAGAGACCGTCAGCTTTATGCGAAGAAAGAGAAATGTGAATTTTGGCTGAATGAGATGAAATTTCTTGGATACGTGATTTCTCCGGAAGGTATCTCTGTTGATCCTTCTAAAGTTGAGGCTGTGTGAAATTGAGAAAGACCAAAAAGCGTTTCAGAAGTTCGTAGCTTTTCAGGAATCGCAGCAGAGGTTGACTTCAGCTCCAGTTTAGTGGGCCCAGCTAGCGGAATGAGATATACAGTCTATTGTGATGCTTTGGGCCAAAGATTGGGTTGTGTGTTAATGTAAAATGGTAGAGTCGTTGCTTATGGCTCAAGACAGTTAAAACCTCATGAATTGAATTATCCTACCCACGAATTGGAGTTAGCGGCTGTGGTTTTCGCTTTGAAATCTAGGAGATCTTATCTTTATGGTGAAAATTTCGAAGTGTTCACAGATCATAAGAGCCTAAAATATATCTTTACACAAAAGGACTTGAATTTGAGGCAACATCGTTGGGTAGAATTCATGGAAGATTATGACTTCGAATTAAAGTACTATCTGGGTAAAGCAAATTTCGTTGCCGATGCATTGAGTAGAAAAACTCACACCAGAGTTAGTAATTTGGCGGTTAACAGGTGGTCTATGTGGAATGTCTTGGAGGATTATGAGATCTTTGACATTGGAGATTATTAGCAAGTGCGATTATACAATTTTGCTATTCAGTCTGTGTTAAACTCTCGCGTGATTGAAGCTCAAGCCCTGGTCGCGCCACGGCGAGGGAGGTTAATTCCTCGCCACGCGCCAAGATTTAAAAGTATTTATAAAACCACACTCAACAAACATTTAACCTCAATTCGTAGAGTCAGGATGAGTGCGGGTCGTCCACAGAGAACGTCTGTTAATTCAAATCGGTAGTCAAAAAGAGGTCTATTCTAGTGAGAGTTGGTTTCAAAGATTGGTTTGGTTGATTAAATTCCTAATTAAAAAATTAAGAAAACAAATAAACTAAATTAAAATAAAAAAATAAAAATGGAGAATAGCAATGGGGTTGGATTGGATTAGGGCAAGTAGGCACCAATTGTAATAGGAAATGCTATTGAAATGTGGGATAATGGAAACCCAAACTACAAGATTAGGTTATCCAAAAAGGTATGAATGATCAAGTGTATAACGATTAATCATAAGCCATAAACTATCAAAATCTTAACGATAATGCATAACCTATGCTAACAATCAAACCATCATTAACTCAACCATTCATTAAAGTGAATACCACTTGTATTTGTATGTAATAGCAATCACAGAAAACTAAAACATATTGAGATAAAGACGGTTTGAAGTACAAGGCTCTCAAATACAAGTCTATCCCAACATTTAATAACATTAATTACAAAATGGTGACTAAAAACCTCACCAAAATCCTTCTCCAAACCCCATCACCAAGTGACCTAGCCGCCCATGCAGTAGATCGGCGATCCTTGAGCGCTCCTCCACCACATAGTTCGATCATAAGCCATTTAGACTAGATTTAGAAGTGTTTGGATGGCAAGAAAATGCTAAGAAAATCCTAGAAAATCCTAAAGAGAAGGCTGCCCCAAAAGGGGACTCTCCTCCACACTCTACCCCCAAAATCTGCCCTAAAGCATGCTATTTATACTCCCCCAAAACCTTAGGGAGTCAAAAGACTCTTAAGCCCTTCAAAAACAAGCTATTTACAAGGAAAAGACTCAGATTCGTCGAATTTACGACTTCTCTATCGATAGCGGTCATTCACCTATCGATAGAGAAGTCGAACAAATGAAATCGCCGGACAGAAAGTGTCATCTATCGATAGGTAAAATCATCTATCGATAGATGTGTCTATGTAACTCTTCATGAGCCTCCCTAATTCAGAAACTAGACTTCCCAAGCTTTCTAACGATAGGTCGCACGTCAAAATCGGAGTCCAGATGAGGGAGATATGACCATTTGAAGTTGGAAGTTTTCGTCGGGAAAAAACTGCACAACTCCAAAAGTCTCCAAATGGCTTCAAGCACTTTTCTTTCAACTTTGGCACATTAAATCCATCTCAAACCATCCTCCTATCATGCAATCCTCCTTGAGCCAAGCTCCTACGAATTGGGGTTAATTCCTACAAAAAGCACAAAACACACATTAACACTAAAATAAACTAACAAGGCACAAATATTAAACTAAAATGCTAAAATAGGGCAGCAAAATGCATAGAAAAGAGACAAAATCGTAGACCGATCAAGCCCGAAGCAAGCAAGCTATGGACATTATTGCTATGATTGGTTAAGGAATATAACCCGAGGGTTAGAGGATTTTTAGCTCGGATGGAGGACTTCGATTTTGTGACAGACTTTTCGTTCCAAGAGACCTAGTGCGTACCGAAGTTCTCAGTGAAGCTCATCGATCTCGGTTCTCAATTCACCCTGAAATAACAAAAATGTATAAAGACTTAAAGAGACACTTTTGGTGGATAGGACTAAAGAAAGACGTGGGAAAATTTGTAGCTCAATGTTTTGTGTGTCAGCAAGTTAAAGCCGAGCATAAGAAATCAACGGAAACGCTACAATCACTGTCAATCCCTGAATGGAAATGGGAGCACATCACCATGGACTTTGTTACTGGTTTGCCTCAAACTCAAAAAGGACATGATACAGTATGGGTAATTGTTGATAGACTGACAAAATCCGCTCACTTTTTACCAATCAAAGAATCTGACAGGTTGGAATATTTGAGCAGACTGTATGTTGAAGAAATTATTAGACTTCATGGTGTCCCTGTAACCATAATTTCTGACCGAGATGCTAGATTTGCTGCTCGTTTTTGGAAGGCTTTGAATAGAGCTTTAGGCACTCAGTTAACTATGAGTACAGCTCATCATCCCCAAACTGATGGTCAATCAGAAAGCACCATTCAAATTTTAGAAGATATGTTGCGTGCGTGTGCGTTGGATTTTCGTGGAAGTTGGGACAAGTACTTGAGGTTTGCTGAATTTGTCTACAATAATAGTTTTCAAGCAAGTATTGGTATGGCACCTTTTGAAGCCCTTCATGGACGACCTTGTAGATCACCCATCTGTTGGGTTGAAGTTGGAGAGAAGCACTTCGAAGAGCCTAGGTTTATCAAGGATACTTCAGAAAAGATTCAGATCATCAAAGAACGTTTGAGATCCACTTAAAGTAGACAGATGAGCTATGCAAATGTACATCGCATGGAACTAAAGTTTAAAGTTGGTGATTTTGTATTTTTGAAGGCCTCACCCCGAAAAGGAGTCGTACGTTTTGGAAAGAGGAGTAAACTTGTGCCTAGATTCATATGATCTTTCCAGATTACGAAAGAAATTGGTGAAGTAGAATATCAGTTGGAACTGCCCCCAGAATTAGATAAAGTACATAATGTCTTTCATGTGTACGTTTGAGAAATCGAATGGTTCCTCAAGTGAAAGTTCTGTGGAGTCATCATGATATTGAAGAAGCTACGTGGGAATTGGAGTCTAGTATGAGAATGAAATATCATTATCTTTTCGAAAATTTGGGATTTTAAATTTTGAGGACGAAAATTTTTTTTAAGGAGGTAAGATTGTGAAAACCCAAAATTTCTAATTATTATTTTATTGATTTTTGTATAAAAAAAAAAAAAAAAAACTTTGACTTATTTACAAAAATGCCATTTGACTTATAAAAACAAAACCCCCATTTTCTTCTTTCTTTTCATTCTCGCTAGAAGGGAGTCCGAGAGGGAGTGTGAGGTCGGGAGAGAGAGAGAGACTGTCGTGGTTGCTCACCGGACCTTCTCGTCTTTCGTCGTCTCGCCAAAGAGAGGTAAGCACGTTTGGTTTCTTTACTTTTCTTTCTTCTCCTCCATTTTCGTTTTTCCAAATCCATTTCATGGGTTTGAGGATTAAAGTTTGGATTAGTAAAGATTGATGACTTTAGATGAATGTGGGTGATAGTTTAGCTTATTTTGTGTGGGATTTGGAGTTTTAGATGAGATTTTTGAAGTAGTTTTGAGTATATGTCTTATTTTGGGTTTATGTGGGTTTTATACCTAAAACTTTGTGGATCTCATGTTTTGACCGTTGGATCTTGAATATTTATGTGGATTTAAAGTTGTTAAGCTTTGTTTAAGCTAGATTGGAAGTTTGGATGATTGGATTGAAGCATTTTGGAGTTTTGGAAGGATTTGATGTTACTGCCGCTCGTGAGTGTGCGAACTGGAGTTTAGACAGTCAACTGTCTCCTCGAAGCAGTCAATTGTTTGCTGCAGTTCGTTAGACAGTCGACTGTCTTCCCTATACAGTCGACTGTTTGGCTTTTCTTTTATAAAATTTCCTTTGATGAAGGGCCTAAGTCTGTTCTTAAAGCCCCGACCTTCTCTTTCCCTTACTTTTATTGGGTTATTTTATTTTTGGTGTTTAGGTTGGAAATCTCGTTGAGGCCTTGGGGATTAAGGTTAGGAAATTGGAATCGTAGTTACGTTTGATTTTTTGGTAGTGAAGGTTGATTTATGTATTCGTTTATTTCTTTTTCAGATTTGAATAGGTTGTTGATCCCTTGTAGTTAGAAAACTTTGGACCTTTTGTGTTGAAATGATATATTACCTATGTGCCAGGGATGTTGGCACCCTATACTATGTATGGATATATTTTATGTATTACATTTGACGAACCAGGAACATATGTATGATACACTTTAATGCATTTCATGCTTGTTATATGTATCATTCCTTATGCCTTATTATGGAAATGTGAATGAGCTTATCAGGTTGTATCTCCATTTGACACGTGTTGACCTACCCGGGAGGGTTCTCAGTAGCGTCAGATTGGGACGTTACAGGAACCATGCCAGAGATGTAATAGCACCGGATATCTCGGCTCCCGTTGATCATCTCGAAAATGCCACCGTACCCCTCTATCGCTCTCCCTCTCTAGGACTCTGCCCCTTTTTTACGAATTCTGATATGAAGAAAGAGAGTCAGTGCCTATATTCTTTCTAGGGGTATATTTGTCCTTCTATAAAAAATGGACTAATTGCAAAGAAAATATTTGCAGAGGACTTTTTGTAGCACAGAGTTTTAAAATGGGACTTAACACCAATTTTCACTTAAAGCATTTATTGATTGAAAAAGAAATTTTATTATAATTTTTTGGCACAAATTTGAATTTTGAATTTGGTTGGTAGAAATAATTTTTCACATCATTTGCCATGGATTTACATCATTTTGATGAGTTAAGCTAATGGGTGTCCTGTTTGGGGGACCTAGCTAGTGTTAATTAAGTTATA
>JAESVK010000863.1:235315-255326 GCA_017140935.1 Hamamelis virginiana | reverse complement strand
TAGTGAGCCCAATTCTTGAATTGGACCAATTGAGACCAAAAAAAAAAAAAAAATGAAATAAAAAATAGTAAGCTACTAAAAATAGTTGTTGATCGATTGTAGCTGTCATATATCACCAGCTATGACAACTTTTGTCCACCCATTTTTTATTTCTAACATTACAGTTAAATGTTGATCACCTTTCTGGAAATTGAGAATTTTTGCAATGGCTAGTTTTTCAAAATAATGTCATCAAGTGCCAAAGCAGGCAACATGCATCCGGTCAACCTGATAATACAGCATTCATATATATATATATATATATATATATATATATATATAATTTTTAATAGATTCACCCCAAATTTTCTATCATCATTATAAATATATATATTTTTTAAAACAAAAAATTAAAAAAAAAAAACTAAAACCAATAATAATCAATTAAGAAATAATAAAGAAAGTTTTCAATAGACTCACCCTAAACCATCTATCATTGTTATAAATATAATTAAACTAACAACAATTCTATTCGTCCTCCCTTTTCGTCCTCCCTTGTACATCTGACTGCATCTGACTAACTTGGAACAGTTATTTTGAAAAACTTATCATTGAATTTGATAATCCACTTAAACGTATCAAGAATGCAAAAAATCACATTGAACTAATGGTTGGTTTTTCAAAAAATAGACTGTGATAGTTTTTCAAATTTTTTTCATTATTTTTTACAATTTTTTTCTTTATTGCAAAAACCAACCATTGGATCAATTTGATTTTTTGCATTCATGAAAAGTATAAGTGGAACATCAAATCCAACGATCGGTTTCTTTAAATACCTATTCCAAGCTAGTCAAATGCACGAGGCATGATAGAAAGGGATGACGAATGGAATTTTCTTTAAAATAACCTACAACAATCAATTCACAATGAGGGTTTTGAATAGGCTTACCCCAAATTTCCTATCATGATTACAAATATATCAAACAAATAAACAAAACCTACAACAATCAATTCACAATGAGGATTTTCCATAGACTTAACCCAAATCTCATGTCATCATTACAAATATATCAAACAAATTAGCAAAACCTGCAACAATCAATTAACAAAGAGGGTTTTAAATAGACTCGCCTCTACTCTTTTGTCACTATTACAAATATATCAAACAAATAAATAAGACATGCAATAAATCAACAATCAATTCACAATGAGGGTTTTCAATAGGCTCACTCTGAACCTCCTATAATCAATACAAATATAATTATATTGATAAACAAAATTCGATTACAATTCTTAATATATATATATATATATATATATATATACACACTCAGGTTTTAGCTCAAGACAATGCCCCTAAAAACTGTCATCAAAATTTTGATGCCCTATATATATACACACTCAGATTTTAGCTCAAGACAATGCCCCTAAAAACTGTCAAAATTTTGATGCCCTAGGCGGTGGCCTCTTGGGCCTACCCCAGGGCGGGTCCTGCATACTGAACAGAAATTATCCGATCAACATATGCTTATATAAGCTTTATGTAAGCATGGAATCCATTGATAATTATGAGATACATATTTTGAAAAATTGAAATGCCAATGAGAAAAATTGTGACAGTTTTCAACTGTTACAGATTTTCATAACTATCTTTTAAAATTCTAATATTGGATCACCGTGATTTTTGGCATGCAAGACATCCATAAATACAATATATAATTTATCTATGGGCTTCATGCTTATGACTTATGTAAGCATATGTTGACTAGATCGTGTATATATGAATTGAATTACTTACATAACATGTTTATATAAACTATTATTCTGTTTAATATAAAAAAAAAAAATTATTAAAATTTTAGTCCAATCAGCATTATTGAAATTCATTTAGCAACATTAAATCAAAATTACAATTGCCAGTAATAGTAAATCAAAATCATTTAGCAACATTAAATCAAAATCACTACTACCTGTAATAGTAAATCATGCAACTATTTTCCACATGTTTCTCCCCCAAACCTCAAAATTTCTAAAATGAAACAATTGCCCACTTTAAGTAATAGAGCCTCTGCTGATCCATTGAGACCTTTTCAATTTTATGAATTGGCAAATTGGATTTACAAACCCATAAATTAGGTGGTCCAACCTTCTTAATTGTAGTGTTACTATCCTATGAGATACATGGATTTCAAAAAGTGGGTCCAGATTTTTAGGACAGGGGAACTTCATTACTCAGGGGAGTAGGGGACCATCAAACTGGTCACTGATAAAGCCCTTGGAACCTAAAAATATTATGAAGTCCTTAAAGCATTTTATTATTTACCAAGAGAAAAACCAAAAAGCATTTTCCTAAAATAAATGTAAAATTACATAGCTACCCAAAACAAGAGAATCAGTGAGAGAGGCTTGCTGCAGCTGTCCAATTTATTGTTACACACTTCTTGTACCAACACCTCAATGACCAATTGATTGGTACAGTTGTGTATGCACCTTTAATTTCTAAAAATTAAATTAAATTAGATTCACTTGTTTAATCTATAATTGATTTTAAAAACTGTGTTTATATTTTATTTTTTAATACAATTAATCAGAATTCTAGTAAAAAATAATTATTAAAAAAGATAATAAATTAAAAAAATAATTAAATTTATTTTCAATTTTTCGTATTTTCTAAGCAGTCTAACTGTATAATAGATGACTTATTTTGGGCTTCTTGAATCTTGACCAAAAAATATTCAACCTTATATTGCCAAATATAAATGTTCAGCCAATTGGCATGAATGAAGGTGCCCATTAGCCTACTAGTAAAATCTTTCGATGGTTGTATTGAAAATTTGAATTTGAATCCGGCCTTCATCGAAGTTTAAGGAAAATGAAGGGGTTACATTTTGTGTAGTCACAAGTCCAATGGACTTCCTCATAAAAAAAAAAATTAAAGTGAATTAAATTTCACACGGATGCAACAGGTTGATTGATTGATTTTTGTTGTGTGTGTGTGAGAGACAGAGATATTAATGTTTCGTTTTAGAATTGTTGTTCATAAAAAATATCGCTCTAGGTATGACCTAGAGCTTCCCCAAACTGCCTGTAAATGTAAATCCACACCAAACATTTTCCAAGATTTTTTTTTTTATTATTATTATTATTACTAATATTATTCCTCTTCCAGAAACCAACAGACAGAACAAAACTAGAAAAACGACATAAAAAAGAAAAATTCAACCTTACATTTCAAATTTATGTTTTGTCTCTGTTTGGTTCTGAAGAAAAACGAGAGAGATAAATATTCTTTTCTTCTTCTTTTTTTTCACCTTTCTTTTTCCAGCTAGGAGAGTAATAAAGAGGCCCCGTACGAGATAATGTAACAGTGATTTGGTCCATGAATGATCTCTCTCTCTCTCTCTCTCTCTCCATATGGAGTCATGACTACTCAGCCTTTCTTATTGTTTCTTTGGAGAAATTGGGGTCGTTCATAACTACTCAGCCTTTCTTTTTGTTTCTTTGGAGAAATTGGGGTCGTTCTCGGGCCAAATTTATTAAATGTTGAAATCAATCTCAGCACCGTTGAATCTGAGAAAGCTGAAACGAGTTATCCTTGCGCAACTCACTGAGTCTTCTCCTCTTAATGTCTCTCACTGGTCTTATTATCGTTGTATCAGTAGTATTAGATACAGGAATCATAGCCTCTTGGCTGCTTGTGGTCATCTCACTTTGCGAGCTCCAACAATGGCGGTGATCAAGCACATTGGCCGGCGTGTCCGAGCTGGAAACCATGTTCAAAATGGTCTCATACCCATTGGTCAATATGTCCTCCATTGTATTGTAGCACCTCAACATACTTTCCTGTAATCAAAATCAAAATCACCTCATCAATCCATCTATCTGTAGCTATATTATCGTTAGTCGATCGGGAGGATGTATTTTCAAAAAATTGACTGTTATATATATATATATATATATGTCAGATTTGTCAAAAATTATAATTATCCAATGATCTATTTTTAAAATAGAGACTATTAAATATTTGTTATGCATCTAGCAGTAAATAATATTATAGTGTTTCACAAAGTGTATTTTGAAAATCTATTGTCGAATTACTGTAATTTTTTACAGAAATGACATGCCTAAAAAGATTGTTTAATCCAATTAATGGTCAATTTTCAAAACACTTATCTCATGGCTCCCAGAAAAAGTACTCCCATAGGAGTGAGCTAACACTAAGATAAGTAATGACACCCTACCTGATCATTTATATATACACACACACGAACGCAAACATATGCAATGTACGAGACTTATCAATAAAATTTTATCTTATTAATTATAATTGTATAAAATATATTTTGATCATATAATCTTTGATTGTAATTAAATTTATAAGGTTACAATATATATCTTAATACATAAGAATGATTAAAATTCTTAAAGAAATTGAAGAAAATTAATTTGGATGTATTATTTTAAAAATAATAATAATAATTTAAAATAATATAAAGAAAGAAAAAATAAACTGGAATTAATTTTTTAAATAGAAAATAAAAAATAATTAAGAAGAAAGAATGAGAAGTAGATGAGACCCACAATAAATTAATTAATTAATTAATTAATTACGGAAAGAGAGATGAAACTTAAATGGGACTCACATGAATAAAAATTCTTGAAAATCTAAACTTCAATTAATTAGTTGAACCAATGATATAATTTCATATCAAAATTGCCAAAACCAATAGGAATAAAGAATGAGATAAGAGAATCAATGTGGGAAATTTTAAGGCCGCTAGATCAGCGTATTGCTTGCTTGCTCTCTCTCTCTCTATATATATATATGTGTGTGTGTTTTTAAAATATTAATTGTGAAATAATTATGCTAGTATTTAATAGTAGATCCAATATATTTACTTTAAAAATAAGAGCAATTTTTAGCATGTATAATTTAATTCAATAATCGGTTTTTCAGGACAGTTGTCCTACTAAAATATTTGACATGGACCAACATTTCAAATTATTAAGACAACCTAATCCGATAATTTCTGTATATAGATATAATGATGTATGTATACTTATTAAAAATCAGAATAATAACAAAGGACAAACAAAAGAGAATTAAAGTGGGCGAAAATTTACTTACTTTATTTACATATGAACAGTTGGAAATTGCTTGTGTAAAGCATGGGAATTGCAAGGGGAATAGTTCACGGGAAGCTGAGAGAATAGCCGATGCTGCAATGATCGATGGCTTAAACTCTAAAAGCCTAATTTCTGTAAAGAAAAAATAAAATAAAATAAAATAAACTAGCTTTGACAAATGTGCTTGTGAATGCGTTCGTCAAATTTGCTTTTGAAGATTTACCCTTTTGAGCTTTGAAGATGATTCCAGTGGCTCGAGCTTTGAGAGCTGCCAGCTGCGTCAATGGTGAGTCTTTAAGGTTGAATAAAGAAATGAAGAAATTGATAAAAGAGAAGGGAGTTATTGAGCGCATTCGCCACTGTAATTCTCCAAGGATGATCACCTCCATTCTCTGTATTGTCTTGGTATCAAAGATGAACCCTTCATCACACTGTATCATAAAAGTCATATATATTTCTATTAAATGTTTCAAAATATTCAAAAATAAATAAAAACTATGAGTTCTTTCTGAAAAAAAATTATTACAGATTTCACGGCCAAAAGACGAGATGCAAACTTTTTACCTGAAGATCAGTGAGAGAGAACTCTGTTTTCTTCATCTTAGCAGCTAGAGAGACGCATGACACTGCCAGAAGGCTAAGAATCCATGCCTTTCGTTGCTGGAATACAAAAAATCAATTAGATCTTGAAACAAACAAACCCAAGAAATAATCTTGAAAAAAAAAAAAAAAAAAACAGTATTAAGTTTCAAGAACCGTACAGAAAAACACAATGGTACTGTAGGTATCTTTACCGGCATTCGTTGGCTGGAGAAGAATCGATCAAAGTAATTCACCGCAAGATATGATATGAAGGGATCAAAGTTGTACGAAAACTGAAATAATAAATTGATTTCAGAATTAAAAGAAAGCAAGAAATTAATAGATTGTGTTGTGTGTGTGTGTAGATATATATACCTGTGAGATTAAAGACAGGGCTTCGCTTCTGATTGTGGCATCGAAATCTCTGGTCTGAAGACTTTGGAAATAGCTCTTTAAAGGCATGTGATCAGTTTCAATGAGGAAGAGGGAAGTAATTGTTTCAGTTAATGGGTTTTCAAGATCGAACTCCATGGATTAGCGTGTGGTGATTTGAGAGAGGTTCAAAATTCTATGGGTAGTGTTGATCGAGGAGAAGAGAAGAGGTAATGAGGCATGGTTAAAAGGAAAAGACAAGTATTGAGTAAAGCTGAGAGTTCACTGTCTTGTTGAAAGAAGCTCTACACTTGAACTTCACTCTTTAACAGTTTAACTTGCTCTCTCTCTCTCTCTCTCTCTCTCTCTCTCTCTCTCTGTTTTTTGCATTGGCTTCTGCAAGTTGTCTCTCATTGGGAAGGAAAATTTGGTAAGTAGAGAGAGTGGCGATCAAGTGGGCTTGGGTCTGTTTGTGAGGTTAATGATGTGTAAGAAGAGGATTGGTTGGAAACAAAAAAGTAAGTTAGTTTTTTTTTTTTTTTTAACTGATTTGATTTATTTTTAAGTTTTTTAACTGAAAATTGACTTTGTCATTAGGAGCCAAGAATTACAATTATTCATTTTATAATTTATTTACTTTTTAAATGCAACATTAAAAGAAGGGGTGAAATTCCATAATACAATAGTTAATCAAGCCATTAATGATAGAGAAAAGTAGGCAACTCGGGCATTTTCGTCTTTTGGTTTTATGTTGGTTGATTTTCAAAGGAGGGGTGATTTTAATTATTTGCAACCCAAAAATAATTCTCCACATCCACTTTTTTTCACACCCATTGTTAAATTCTCTTTTTAGAAACTTAAAACTCTCAAAATCATGATTAATTAAGTAATCATGTGAAAGGATTCTACTAATAAAAAGGTCCATGATTCTGAGAGTTAGCATTTCTAGAACCAAAATTTATTGGTAAGTGTAAAAAAAAAGTGAGTGCGGAAAGTCATTTTTGGGGTGTAAATAGAATTACCAGTTCAAAAGGTCGATAAATTATCTCTACAATTCTACTTATTTTACAACACCTATAACAAACTATTTACTCTAATAAAAGAATGTGGAAAATTCTCTCTACAATTCTCCTTTTTTTATATTATTGTCATTTACTCACCATCGTTATTTTAATTTGTCCCATCAACCAAACGGGTTGAGATTTCTACTCTTTTTGTTTTTTGGCCTAATAATATTGGAGGAACTCAAGTTGTAGCGAACCCATATTTTTATATTGGGGACGAGTTTTAAATTTTTGACCCCTTCATATATGAAAGCGGAAGAGGAACTACCTAGACGACTAACTCAATGATAATCTGATTGATTGAGATTGAACTAGGATATATTTCGATCAACTATTTTAGTAAAGTATTATTCAAATCTTGTAATCAATTAATTTAATCAAGTAGGTTTTTCTTTTTACTGGCCTTTTTCTATTTTTAGAGTTTTTGCATAGTTTTGTTATTTTGACTGTCAAATGATATATCAAGAGTGAGGTTTTTGTCATAAATCGATCGTTGGATCACTGTGATTTTTGTTTGAATACATAAAGGACTAATTGAATATTATTAGAATTGTATTTTTAAGTTGCTCGGAGTTAATTAATGCACACACAGCGACAAGGCCCAGACCCTTTACCACAATCAATGCAAGGACTGAAAATAAAGTGACAATACCCTATTAATACAATACTCATATGCCACGTGATGGTTGACATGCATTTTTATTATGCTAGGTGATAATGTTTTTCCTAGGAGTAGTGATCGAATAGCCAAATTCTAGTAGCATTCTCTCTAGACACACACATATATATATATAAGCGCTAATATAAGGTGCACTTGATGCTTCTTGCATCAGGTGCCCTCGATGCTTCTTGCATCAGGTGCCATCTTATAGAATTACTTGCAGTGTAAATTTTAGAAAACTGATCATTGGATTAGATAATCCAATCATGTATGCAATGCCTGCCAAAAATCACAGTGATCCAACGGTTGGTTTTTTAAATATGTAACTTTGAAAAACTGTGACTTTTTTGTTTTTTAAAATGTTATCATTTTTTCACAGTCAGTTTTCTCATAAACCAATTGTTGGATCACTTTGATTTTTTGCAGGCATGATATACATGATTGAGGTATCTAATCCAACGGTCGTTTTTCTAATATCTACACTGCAAGTCTCTCTACAAGAGGGCACTTGATGCAAGAAGCATCAAGTGCACCTTATATTAGCACTTATATATATATATATATATATATAGTATAGTTAAGATGATCAGACTTCTACCTTTGTCCGGTCATAAATCACCTAGCATTTTTATTATGATAGGTGATAATGTCATTAAAAAAAAAAAAAAAATAGTCCTTTTTAAATTTTTATTTTTAAAATACCAAAATTACCCTTTAAATAACCAAAAGCTTTCATTTACCCAATTTAATTCAAAATACTAATGTGGGTCAATTATTTTGACAAACCAACCTTTGGATTAGATATATTTCTTATGTATGTCATGCATGCTAAAAATCATAGTGATCCAACGTTTGGTTTCTAAAAATGTTACTGTGAAAATTTATTATAATTAGAAGCGTCAATTTTTTTTTTTTTTTACCATTATTTTTATCGCACTTTCTCAAAATACTAGTGGGGGTCAAATATTTTGATAAACGGACTGTTGGATTAGATATCATTCTTATGCATGTCCTACTCGCCAAAAATTACATTAATCAAATGGTCAGATTTTTCAAAATCTCACTGTTAAAAACTGTGATGTGCCTAATTATAGTAGTTTAATTTCACAGTAATATTTTTTTAGAAACCTACTGGTGGCTGACATACATAAGAAGTATATGTAATCCAACGGTTGGTTTCTCGAAATATTCAGCATACAATAGTATTTTGAGTTGAATTGACAAAAAGTAGTGAATAGCCATAAATCTAGTAGCAGTCTCTCTAGACATCATAAGAAAGATATGCTAGTACTATAGATAAGACGACCAGACTCCCACTCCAAACCATGTCTAGTATCATGTATTTTCATTTTTCAGAAGAGAGATTTTGGATTGAGTACATAGAAGCGCATTGATACTCATTTCTTAATATAAAGATCGATCTGGGATAAGGATAAATTTCTAGGATTTGAAAAAAAAAAAAAAATTCATTCTCTAGCTTACCCACACAAAAAATAAAAATAAAAATAAAAATCTTTTTAGAAGTTAAAAATGGAAGGCACTTAATATATTGTCCTCTTGTATGCTTATGGAGATGAAATATGAATCTATGGAAGAAAAGTACCAAAACCATAAATTTAAAAAAAAATTAAATAAATAAAGGTTGAAGAACGATGAACTTTGAGCTTAATTTGGCTCGGTTGTTCAAACTCTCACCCTTTAGGGGTTTAGGTTTCGGGACTAATCCTAAAATTAGTCCATTTATTTCTTCTTTCTCCATTAATAACTAATTATTAATTTTACTAATGTATATCGATTGAAAAAAATTTAAAAACAAAATAATAATAATAATAATAATAGTTGCCTTAATTTTGCCAAGACAAAAGTAGGTATAACCTCTTGATGCTAGTTGAAAAGTCAGCCTCCTCAAATCCAAGAAAACAACCAATCGAGTGGGCCTCAGACCCTCCACAGACGCACACACATCAGACTCGCCCCACACACACACACACACAGATATATATATATATATATCAGCAAATTCAAAGACCACGTACGACAAGTTTGACATTTTGCAACTTCACACCAAACCATGGAACTACTCCCAATTTGTCTTGAAAAGCCACTCAACTATTCTTAATTCTTATATTACAATTAAAAAGCTCCAAACAGTACAAGGTAGTCTTATCTTTTCATGGCAGGTTGACAGCTTGGGTTCATGCCCTATTGCCCTTGTACTGAGTGAGAGACCATCTCCAAACGAGCAGAAGAGACCATCAATAAGACAAAACTTTAGGCACTTGTGTATGTTTTACCTTGTACTGAGTGAGAGACCATCTCCAAAACAAGCAGAAGAGACTATCAATAAGACAAAACTTTAGGCACTTGTGTATGTTTTATGCATGCAAATGTAAAAGAAATTATTTATTTATTTATTTATTTTTGTCTTAGATATATATATCTTTTTCAGTACTGACATGAAGCTAGAGCACTTCAAATCATTGAATCCAAAGGGATGAGGGATGGCAATTTTGCAGGTGAAACATTGCCACACTATAGTGAGTCTACAATGGTCATTAAGTTTGAAGACACCCTTCTAGGTATGGAGAGACCCCCATATCATGGGTACAAAGAAGTTGATGTAATAAAAAATAAGGAGACGAGAAATAAAATGAAGTTGTGTAAACAGTAGTGTGTAATAACACGCCCATATATATATATATGGAGATGCTAATTAAGATGTATTTAACGTAAAGTTGTGTCAGGTGGCCTCTGTTAAGGCAGTTGCAGGCAGAAATGAATGTAAAAATCTACTAAAATGTTAAAACAAAATGAATTGGAAAAAAAAAAAAAAGACTAACCTCGATAATGGTAAAATGACGTGATCGAATTCAAGAAATTAAGATAGTACTTTTAGAAGGAAAAAAAATGTCATAATGGAGAGATATGGAGAGAGAGAGAGAGAGTGAGAAAGATAATGTCGTAACTAACATGAGTTAGATAGAGTTGTAAATGACGTGAGTTATGAAAGAAAAGACGCTAGATAGAGTGGTTAGTAATTTTTTTTTTAATTTTTTTTTATGTGGTTAGTATTTGTTTAAGGGACAATTTTTTAAAATAATGATTTTATAAAGTAAAACCTTATTAAAATAAGGATTTGAGACATATCTCGTTATTTTTTTTATATGATATCATAATGAAGCCTAAAATAAATAAATAAAAATTTAAATATTTTTTGATTTATTATGTGAAATACTATAATGAAACCAACCAATTAGAATGAAGTAAAATGTGGTAACGATAAATAAAATTGAATTAAAATATGGCAACAACCCATTAAAGTAAAGTAAATGAGTACGTGAATGAAAACTCTAAAATATTATGTGAGATTATTACAATGAACCAACCAATTAGTATGAAGTAGAATTTGACAACAACCAATAAGAATGAGTAAAGGAGTACATAAAAGAGAAGAAAATACCAATATATATATAAAATAAAGTAGATTATTATTATATTATATGGCTAGGCAACATAATATGAGGGTTTTGATCCACATCAACATACTGCATTATATATAATAGGGTTAAATGCATTTTAGTACCATCAACTTTTGGATCAGTTTTAATATGGGCCACGAACTTTACATTGACTTAATTTAGTACCATCAACTTTTGGGTCAGTTTCAATGTGGGCCACGAACTTTACATTGACTCAATTTAGTACCAAATTAAAAAGTTTGATTTCAATGTAGGCTAAACGCAAAAGTTTGGTATTCACAATCTCCAATTTTGTGAAGAATTCCCTAAATTTTGAATAATCTCCAATCTCCAACACGTCATATAAGCCTTTAATGCCAGTCATTTTATAGTCTTATCATTTAACTAGGTATTTAAAAAACCCTAGCCTTTTCTTACCCTAGGTATTTAAAAAACCCTAGTCTTTTCTTACCCTTTAACTAGGGTTTTATAACACTAGTCTTTTGTTACCAACAAAAGACTAGTGTATTATAAAACCCTAGTTAAAGGGTAAGAAAAGACTAGGGTCCTAGAAATAGTAGTCTTTTCTTACATTTTAACTAGGGTTTTAAAAAACCCTAATCGTTTCATACCTTTTAACTAAGGTTTTAAAAAACACTAGTATTTTGTCTACCAAAATCGTAGTCATAGCCCATTATTCTTGTAATGAATCCAAATAAAAATAAATAAGAAAAAAAAAAGGATAGAAATGTAAAATGAAGGGGTAAAACAAGAATTGAGGGGAGGCATATACAAAATTTTAAATTTTTATAAAGTATAAATTTTTTAAAAAAAATTTCAGGGGTGGCATTTGCCCCCCCCCCCCCCCCCCGGAACTGCATGTGGCCTCGCCCCTGTGACTAGGCCTCGCCTTTGCTGTGTAGTCTTGGCTCTGCCCTTTTGAATACCAAAAAAAAAAAAAAAAAAAAAAAGAAAGAGGAGAGAATGGAGAAGGGAAGAAATATGAGGGTTTCGATCCACATCAACATACTGCATTATATATAATATATATAGGAAAATGGTCATGTGCACATATGCTAATTTTTGTGAAAGTTTGCATATATAAAGTTCATAGATAATGGTGGGATGCATATTTTAAAAATCTGACTGTTTGATTAGATACCATGCATATATATGTCATGCATACCAAAAATCACAATAATCCGACGATGGACTCAAATAAACAAAAAATCTCTTACTGATTATATGACTTCCTATTTTCGTTTTTACACTAGAGGCCTACATAAACACTTAAAAATGTGTTAAAACTTACCCTACCTACCTAATATATAAGATTCAAATTTGACATCTAACAACTTAAATTTTGATTTATAAAACAATAAATAAGTGTTGCATGCCCCAATGACGTACTATGGCATACCTTTTGGCTAGCTCTATAACCACCCAATTTGGGACCATCTTCAAAGAGCTTTAACCCCCAATCGTCCAAGGGATATAAAGATTGTGCGTACGCATTGGATATATATGCATTCAATCATTCATTCAATGCCTACATCGATCCATACATTAATAATCTACGGGGTGCATAAATATATTGTTAGAGATCGATGTATCTTGATCGATTCAAGATATATATATATAGTAGATACGAAAATAAAACATAATAAAAGATCAAGATCTATACCCAAATTAGAGCTGTGTCTGCATGTTGTTGTGACTTTATTATGTTTTCCCTTCACCATGTGAATCATAATGTTGAAGCTAAAGCTAATGGGAAAACAAGAAAAGAAGTCTCACTCTGAAACTGAAACAATCATTTCTTGGTAATTTGTTAAGTGGGAAAAGGTCCCCCGGCCACAGAAGTATCAAATGTACCCACGTACTTTTGAATTAATGACTCAACAATCCATTTAATACTTTGACCTAAGACTTTTTTTGTGTATTAACCCACATGGACCTAACTCCTTAATATTATCTACTTTTCACAAATGATTTTTGTTCTATTTTTTAAAATGAAATACTTTTCAAAAAGGTTAATATGGCACATATATGGCAACATCACACCATCTCTATGACTCATACAGCCTGCCCTTGCCTTTTGCAAGGTAAGGCGGTGGCTTGAGGCCTCCAAATTTGGAGGGCCCCAAATTTTTTTTTTTAGCCCTTAGCCATATTAGTCCCTTAGCCCAAAATTTGAGGTCCTTAGCCATATTTGGTTTACCGGCCCAAATTTTTTGAGGCTCTTACCCTTTTTACCTATTAGCCTTTAGCAAACACCAGTTCTTTTTTTTTTTTTTTTTTTTTTTTTTAACATACAGCAAACACCAGTTCAGCCTTCTTCACCGACTCCATGAGGACCACGACTCACAGTCCACTCTAACTCTCGTCTCTCAGCAGTCCCCACAACCAACTCTCATTTTTTTACTCCAATTTTCTCTCTCTACCCTACCCCACAGTTCGCACAACATTGGCTTCTTCCTCTCTCTTTCTATTATACTAGTCCTCTGCAAAAAATCTAAAAATTTATTTATTCAATTAGCACCAAGACACACTCCCACAATAGGTATTTATTTATTTTTTGTGTTTTTCTCAATTTCTCTCTTTTTTCCTCATTTTATTAGTATGATTATATTTATGACTTTATCCATGATATGTATGAATGGTAAAAAATTTATTATTGTTACCAATTTATTGAGAGTTTGAGATTTATGATTTAGGGTTTTTATTTTTGGGTTCTAAGATTGCTATGGTAGAATGAATTTATTATTGTTATTAATTTATTGTGAGATTGGAATTTATTTGCATAAAAAATTGCAAGAAGAGCAATATTAAAATGATACGTTGCTGCTGATGCTTTTCTTGCTAAAAATGATGATTTTTTTAAGGTAATTAGGAAAAACAAATATTCAATATTTTTAAATTTATGTTTATATTTTTCTTGGGATTTAAATTTTTTTGTCTCTTGGAGTGGAGAAAAAGATTAAGTCAAAGATATTATTTTTCGTAACTGATGAAAATGGTGACATCGGTCAGATATGTTATGTTATTTAACCTTTTTTTATTGTTGCATTTTCTATTAGTTTATGATTTTAGTAACAATATATGTTTCCAATTTTTTTGTGGTTACTAGCAAAGTAAATAAATAAAAAATTGTAGGTAATTTAACATTTTACATGCAAATATTTTTTTATGTCAATATATAGGAGGGCCCCATTTTAGGAGCTCGCTTGGAGCCTCCCAAATCTGCCCTGTCTATGAGATATATTACTATGTAATATGAATGGTTGGGATTGACTTTGGCCATTGATATATCTAGCTGGTCAAGTATCCTAAGAATGGTAGAAGAAGACCATGCCACCAAAACAAACATATATGCTAGCTATTAAATATTAATATAATTAGTATGCAAAACACGAAATTAGACCAAACTTGATGAGGTTGAAAAAATTTTGTTTTAGTTATCTTGAATTTGAGTTGACCACGTCATAAGATAAAAAGGGTAATTTTGCAAATAAGGTTACTTATTTTTTTATTTACGCTTTAATTTTCATATAATATTGTTTTTGCCTATGCTTAGTCTGTAAATTATAGTTAGCATCCATGTTTTAGTTTTCTTTTCAATTATACACTTGTGCTTATATACATAATTGGAAAATTTTAGAAAAGGACCATCCAATTATTTAGGCCGCGAGGCCGCGTTTAGACGTCACATGGAAAATCAAATCAATTCATTAGAATTTTAAGTTTTTGAACAGTGCCATGATTTTAACCCTTTTTACTACTCTATAATTTGCGATGAGGGATTTCTTTTTTTGTAATGGCAAGCTCTATTTTTTTTTATAGGTGCCTCATACGAAGTTCAAGTGTGTGTGTATATATATATATATAATTTCTCTTTTTCCCTTCATTTTCTTTTTCCTACCAAACAATTGAAAAACCCTTGCTAATTCCATGGTAGATTAATATCCAAATTAAGATGCATTGAGAAGCATAGATACATATTGTAGGAATATGCATTCAATCAATTCGATCATCTATTTTTTTTTTTTTTTTTATTTTTACGGGGTAATTTTTTTAAAATAATTTTAAAAAATTTTTTTTAATTTTTTTTTTTTTTTTCCATTTGAGGTTGCACCCATTATAAAACTATAATTTAATATTGTAAATTACATAAACAAATTAAAGTGTAGTTTTTTAAAAAATGATTGATGTTACCATGTTAATCATTGATCGTATGGGAAGAAAATGGTCGGGAAACATGGAGAAATTAAAGAACAGCATTAATTTTTCATGCAGCATAATGCCCAATCTAATTAACAAGGAAGTTGCCACTAGTTTTAACTAAACAAACACATTATTATACATATATATAAAACTAGTACGAGAACTCCAACGATGGCTTCAAAAGTGGATTCAGATTCATTTTTTAAACCCAAATGCAAAAATCCTTATTCCAACAATGGGTTCAAAAGTGGATCCAAAATGGATCGGATTTGATCTAAAAGTTTATTCAAATTTGGATCCAAGTCTAGTTTGATCCATTTTTCTCCAAGATACATAAAAGTGTCTAGAGATTTATACATGCTTGGTTTGGGGAAGAGAGAAATAGAGAGGAGCTAGAAAATGGATTCACCACCGTTGGAGCCTTGTATCCAAAGAGCTATATATTTTACTTTAACAGATCCAAAAAATGAATTTGAATCCATATAAATGGATCCATTTATTGGAGTTGGTAAATGAGATTTGTGTTCAATCTACTGCATGCATGTATCCAATTATCCACGTACATCAGTCAGATGGTTGTCTCCACTTGGTCCTTCTGATAATTGTACTCTAGAAAATCATGAACTCATGACTTCACCAGCTAGCTACTGAAAAGAAACAGTAATGCTATATATATTCCTGAAGGTTGTTCCCAAAAAGCATCCCAACCCTCCAACCCTTCATTCATTATAGAAAGAAAAATTGTTAAGAAAGAGAAAGGTTAGATGATTCGCTGCATCATTTAGGATACACTTTTGAGACAAATTTTTTGGGAGATATAGCATTTTCAATAAAGAAAATAAAATGAAGTGAAATGAAATCATTTTCCATAGGACTCTATTTCTAACCTAGTCAATTTCTTGAAGAGCAATGCTATACATACCAAATAAAAGTGTCCCATATAAATTCAGACCTAGCATTTATTATCAAGGAGAGAGAGTGCTAGAAAAAGGGTTAGATCATTCACCACATCATTTTTTGGATACACTTTTGGGATAAATAATCTTGTTATAGATTTGAAGTATGTAAAAAAATATAGTGATCTGACATCAACATCTCACAATACACATAGAAAAATTCTGAATGCTGAAAACTATGACAGTTTTTTCTCAATGACATTTAATAAACCAACTATTGGATCATTTTGATCGACTTTTAGCATGCATGACATACGTACACATATACATACGATCAATTTTTTAAAATTCGTATATGATAATTATCTATTGACCCCGGCTGACTTTCACAAAAATCAATATCGGATCATATTTCTACTGCATATATATTAGTATAGATTTGAGGTGAGAGACATGAATGGAGTATGGATATGACAAGAAGATGCCAAATAGCTTTTTTAAGTGTCCAGCACTTCGAAATGCCTTTGAAGAACGTTCCTTTTCTTTTCTTTCTTTCTTTCTCTTTTTGTTTTTATTTTTACTTTTATTTTTCTGGTGTGTGTAGTGTTTGCTTGAAGCTTCCTCCATCTCGTATCCCACTCCTTTATCTATTTATCTATTCTTTTTTTTTTTCTTTTTTTTTTTAAACTCTTAATTATTTCCATTCTTTGTTGGATGTAGTATTCTTTAACGAAACAATTGATTCTCTTTCACTGCATTGATGCACGAGAAAGCCTAAAGAAATGCAAGAAATCAATTTTCACTCATTGGAAGACGAATTCCTTCTTTTTCTTTTCCCTCTTTCTATATATATGTGTAAAGTTTTGTTGTTCATTAGTAGTATTTAACTGATCGAAGACTAATTTAGAAGTGTTCATAAGAGTGGCAGGGGGTGCTCAGATGGAGAATTTGCACGCTTGTAGTGACAATGTTCGTAAGGAGAGAGAGAGAGAGAGACAGAGAGGCAGGCACATGATGAGTGCATATTTCACGCCATGCCCCCATGCAGTTAAACACCATCATTATAATAGAGTGTAGACAACCAAGTGGGCCTTCTTCTACATTTGGGACAAGAGAGAGAGAGAGGAGAGAGAGAGGTTTCATATTCACGGGTTTTCTAACCAAAATAAATAACATCCTCTTACAATCAGGGCCTATCCTTAGATTTTGGATGTTCTGGGCGAATATTGCCCCTATTATATATTGATAAAAAAAATTTGCATATAAAATTTTAGTTCTTGACCCTTAATTTCTCTTAAGCTAAAACCTTCAATAATTAATTCATAATGCTGTTTTTCAATAGGTTCATCCCAAACCTTCTATCACCATTACAATATATATACACACACACAGAGCTTCTATTATAGGGTGCACCTTACGCAACTTTGTGTAAGGTGACCTCTATAAGGCCCAATGCAGGGTGAATTTTGAAAAACTGACCGTTGGATTAGATGAATTGGTTATGAATTTCATGTTCGCTAAAAATCACAGTGATCCAACAGTCAGTTTATGAAAAATATTAGAGTGAAAAATTGTGACTTTTTTGTTCTTTAAAGATATCAAATTTGATTACAACTCTTGAATATAATTACATTAAAATATTATAACTCAACTATATTTTACATAAATGTGTCAAACAAACATAGAATAATGCTACTAAAAAATTAACAAAAATCATATTCTAAAGGAAAATGTAACAACAAAAAATAGAGACTAAATTGTAGAACATAACTGAGTAATCCGACCAATATATATTATTATCTTCATCAATTATTAAAACATAATTGACTTCTTCTTTTTCTGCATTTCAAAAGGATAAAAATAAAAAACTAAAAAACTTTGTACATGCCAAGAGACATATAAACATAATTGTAAAATCTTGTTTATTGACTTATCTAATCACCTGAAAAATAAAAAATAAAAATTCATACCTATAAGCCAAGTATCACCTCAATTCTTCTAAGTTATAAGCCTATAATAAAATCATGTTTTCATTCCATAATTTCACATTTACCTTGAGTCATACACTCATAGAAAGCAAAGAAAAACTATTACAAGTTGATGCCCCAAACTGTCAGACATTTTCATATTTTCATTCTTCTATATAGTAAATATGTGATATATTATTATTATTATTATTATTGTAAGTATATATAGCATATTATATACTAAGCCCAAATTAATGCCTCAAAAATTGAACAAAAATATGATGCCCGAGGCAACCGCCTCTTGTGCTTGCCCTCAGGGCTAGCCCTGCTTACAATTACCTATGAACTTTATGTTGACTTTCTAGAAAGTTAGCATGTGCAAGTAGGATCATATATATATATATATATATATCACTACTACAAAAAACATTTTTAAGGACGGTTTTAAACCGTCCTCTTTGATTTAAGAGGACGGTTTTAAATGTGTCCTCAAGCTCGATGTCTTTATAAATCAATGATTTAAGAGGACGGTTTTACAAGTGTCCTTAAAAATATGATTTAAGAGGACAGTTTTACAAGTGTCCTTAAAAATATGATTTAAGAGGACGGTTTAAAACTGTCTTAAATCATATTTTTAAGGACACTCGTAAAACTGTCCTCTTAAATCTTATTTTTAAATACAGTTGTAAAACTGTCCTCTTAAATCTGTGATTTATAAGGCCAGTTTTGTAAACTGTCTTCTTTTGACGAAATTTTAGCAGCATATCTGCTATTTTTTGGCAATATACCTGCTGTTTTTTGGTCTGTTATTTGTAATAGGTACCTGTTTGCTATTACAAAAGCAACAATGGCATCCTTTCAGTACATAAATGACAAATTGCCTGTTTAATATACGCAGAGCTAGGATATATATAAAGCCAACATCGTTTAAAACATAAATGTATAGCTAGGTACAATTATGTGAAGCAAAACTATGCATGTGCAACACTTCACAAAATTTGCAACACAAATCATATAAATTTACATCTTCAATTATTCTATGAATATTTCAACAACTTTTAGAGAAACAAAAAAAGTCTTCTTATAAACCCACAGACTTCATAAATCGATAATGTAGCATGCACGTCCCCAAAATCCGCCAAAATTCGTGTCCAAAGCACGCAGACTGCATAAATAAAGAAACACGGCTCCAAAATCCAACAAAATCCGTGTCCAAAGCACGCAGCGCTTGAAGCCTACATAAAAATATAGAGTAAATAAACAAAACCAAGCATTTTATATTCCTAAGAAAACCAAACACACATTCGTACAAATGCATTGCAATGGATAATATCAATCTACTTACAAGATATATATGCGAACAAAATCCAATTTTATCGTTAAGGAAAACAAACAATATCACCAGTCTTTCAACAAGTTTGATCGACACAACTGTCTTGTACAATTATATGAAGCATTTGTAACATAACTTCTATATATCCATATCCTCCCTGAATGTTGTGTGCAAACTAAGGATGACTAAATCCAAGCTAGCTACACCCATAATGTTTACAATATATTTTGAAAATTCGTTGGAGGGCAAGGTATGAGACTAATCTTAAAATTTTAAAAACAACAATACAAAACAAGATACAAGTAGTACTTATGGTGCGTCCCAAAACCCAAAAGCATAACTCTTTAA
>JAESVK010000863.1:189647-235305 GCA_017140935.1 Hamamelis virginiana | reverse complement strand
GACTAAATCCAAGCTAGCTACACCCATAATGTTTACAATATATTTTGGAAATTCGTTGGAGGGCAAGGTATGAGACTAATCTTAAAATTTTAAAAACAACATACAAAACAAGATACGATTAGTATTTATGGTGCGTCCCAAAACCCAAAAGCATAACTCTTTAAGTGTTTCTCTAGCAATTTCATAAGTAAATTCGTATAGAAAATGCATCCCACCGAAGCTTTTGTTGGGTCTTGACATTAACTCCATTAAAAATTCTTAGTTGTGATTTTGCAATGAAGAATAATATTAACTACCCCTCATTTCAAAAAATTCACATCATGAAACCAAGGACTGCATATATAATATTACTAACCCCATATGCAATAAAACTCAAGGTGTACTATGCATAAAATACTGCAACAAATACAAACAAACCCAAATGGGTCTCCATCCAACCTCCTCCCCCAATACTACAATATTTCCAACAATCCCACAATAGAATCCAGTAATAACACTTCAAAGTACATATTTCTACTAGATTATCAAGCCATTGTTTTATTTAAAGAGAGAGAACTGTAATACCTAGGGGTGAACGACTTGATACAACCAATGCCGCACCTTACCGAATCCATCTTCATTGACAAAGCTAGTCCAATCTTATACATGCATTGTTAAAAAAAAATAATACGTAAAATATATATATATATATATATATATATATATATATATATATATATATATATATATATATATATATCAATCTTAAGAGTATGTATTTTACCAAACGGAAAGATAAGAGTAGAATTATTTACAACCCTCTGACCATACCTTCACATGCGGTCACGTATGTAGTTCATCAGTTCTACTCTCACCTCATCTATCAAAATACTCTCATAGGTTTCATCAATTCGAAACTGCAATTAGTTGTGAAGGTACACACCATGACTTAGTAATGCATACACAATTTAATTTAAGTTAAATCGTAATCTAAAAGATTTGGATAACTCACCAACTGACTGGGATGGGTCTCATGTGCATCTATGATATCCTTCATGTATCTCAATACATAATAGCCACATTCAACATTTCCTTTTTGTGTAGGACACTAAATACATAAATCGTTGTGTATTATAAAGTCAAGATGTTATAAAGGTAGTTTATGTAAAAAGTACATATTTGCTTCCAACTTTTACGTGTCACAATGTTATCAATCTCTAAGTTCCTTGTACTAGACCCAAATTTGAAGCTATACTTTAACGATTTACAGACACTGCATAAATTGTGCATTAATTATCAACCAAATACGATGGAAAGGTAAACATAAATAGTTTATCATAGCGATGTAAGACAGAATATCAACTCACTAAGCCAAAAGGTCCAGTATTACAGGATGCACATCGTTGCCCAATGGATTGAAATACATTACATGTCGTTGTAAAGGGTCAATCATACATAACACCCAATGATATCTGAAACAAACTCAAGAACATTAATCTATTTCAAATAATCTGAACATGCCTACAATAGTTGTAAGGGGTTAACTCATTTAAAAAAAAACTAATCAACCTACCCAGTATTAAAAGGATAAAAAAATATATGTCCTGGAGCTCCAGTATCCAAATTATCAAATAACATATCACCATTAGCATTGACTTCGTGACCCTCTTTTCCAGCTGGATAAGCAAATCTGAACTTATTATCCAAACCCTCTAGCTTTCACTTTCTCATACAACGCGCTACAACACAATACAACATAAATATGATGTTACATTCCAAGTAAATCATGCTACAACGCATATAATAATAAAAAATGCCTTGAGTTTTAAGTTTACTAACCACATGTACAACTTCATGTGGGAGATTCCTATTTCCTTGAAGTTCAATAAATGCAATAACTCATCTCTGCAAATAGGAATCTCCTTAATCTTCTCAAAGTATGCATCCTCAGATCGAAATACTTCTGGATCGACTGCAAGATATATCACCACATTCGGATTATGTCTTGTATCTAGATCAATCAGCTTTGCAAACGATTTGATCACAATGTCTAATCCCTCTAACCTAATGGGCGCCTTCTTCTGTCCCTACAATCAAAAGATAAATTACAATTCATAGAAATTGCAAAAACATTAAATGAGTTACATAACATATTTAGTCAACGTAGAGGATTGTACCACAGTACTCTCCAAAACAACAAGCCGCCTTGGCCATGCAACAAACCCCCCAATTGCTTCTAAGAGATTCTCTGCACCTGGTGAAGGTATTGGTAGGCGTTCGATCCCATACTCAGATTTCTCTAGAGAAATGACCTCCACACGGGCATTTCCGTCACCTAATCTCGATCCGTGCAGCAAGCTGGATGCATCCCCATCATGCAAATAGGCCTTTACAACTATACGGTCTATAGATCCTAAGGCTAACCTACATGGGCAAGATTTCACCTGCATTTAAATCATTGAATAAAGTTATAGTTGATGATGTTGACAATCCTAATACAATTAAGGAATATCAGTAGCCACCGAGTATTACCTTATTATTTGAAGGCATAGGCTGCGGCAGATCAGTTTGGTCATCATGTTGATTGCCTTTTTCATTCTCTGATTGTGCCTACAAGTAAATATGAAATAAAAACAGTTTTGTTACTAAGCTTGGAATAGTAAAAGACGTATGATAGTGGGTAGGCTTAATTATGTAATACCTTATCCATTGGCGGCGTAGAAGGTAAATGATGCGTGTCGAGATCTAATTGCCTCCCCTAAACCAATCGTGTAGTGGTATTGCAACAACCAAATATAAGATTTCAGAGAATAATAACACTATAATTATCAATCCAATTATAACTATGATAAAATTTGTATTTAGACTAAAAGAATGAAAAAGATACTCGAAGTCTACCATGGCTGCTGGGGGCCTTCAAGGGGAATGGGAAAGGTTTGGTGATCCTAGCCCCACCGCACTAAATTTAGCACTATTTGATCCCACCCTTGAAGCACTAGGCGAGAGACTGGTGCAAAACTCTGGCATCTCAAATCTTCGTTTTTGCATTTCCGATGCCACAGCTTCCATATACTTCTTCATTGCGCTTATCTCTTTCATGGCAACAATAAGAGCTCCATTAGTAGGCTGTGGGGTATAGAAAAACGATGTTGGAGTAACCAAACCACCAACACCCCGAACCCTCCCACTATGTTCCTCGGTTCCAAGAGCCTGAGTCAAAACATCGTTACTCCCTTCTATGGTCAAAGTTCCTTCATCAGCTTGCTGCGATAATTCATCCTACAACATAAATTTCAAACAATTGTCATATAAGCATTAAAAAACTACCAACTAGTCATGTACGCCTGATTTCTAAACAAATAAAACTCACAATCTGTTCAGCCTTTCTTCTCACAAGATCTTTAATATATACACCATCTTTCTCTCTTACTTTCTTCCACATAACATGTCTTGGAATGGACTCTGTTGTATTTCTCTCTTTTTGCTGTGACATACACATATTATTGTAATTGAATAACAAACCCAAACTTGTATTACATATGACAAACTCAAACATGTACTAAATTTATTTACCAGTTCCTCTTCCAAACTAGCATAGCCCTTTCTAGCCAATCTATGGGGGTACAAGTTTTTCTTCCTGGTCTCTTGCCCCTTTTTTCTTATTTCCTACAAATAAAATGCATGTCAACATTTGTACCCAATATATGTTAAACTAATTGATTTTATTAAACAAAAAAATAATAACTTAACATTAACACTTACATTCCAACTCTCACTCGTGCGTTGCTGAACAAAGTCTCTCCATTGCTCTGTAGTAATTGTTGTATACCCAGGGGGTGGGTATCGTAACTTTTGAGGATTTCCAAGGTTTGGCAATATGAATTTGCTATACATGAAGTTCTCGAAATGACGAAATCGATTGGAAACCTTGGCCATGACTTTGGCCTTCCAATTCGTTTTCTTCTCACACTCGAAGTTCGACTACAAATTAAAGAAGTAAATACTATATCATTTGGAACAGTGTACAATAAATATATAGTTTTGAACAATATGTTTTTGAATAAATTACCTCTATAATTTCGAGTATCTTTGCCTTCACACTTTTGGGTACCTTTTTCCATGTGTGGCAATTAATCGGGGCATATGATCGACACAACTGTCCAGCAGCAGTTGCTGTTAATCTTCTAGATTCCCCTATAGGCTGCCCTTTCTCATTCAACTCAATATCCTCTTTTTTTTTTTCTTGTCTTTCCTTTTTTCCCCCCAATTGTGAGACTAGTTGGGCCCCTCTGACCCTTTTTTTTAGCTGCAGTGAGAGGAGGGTTGGCCTCTCTCACGCCGGTGGATGTATCAACGGGTAAGGTGGTACCTGTTAGAGAAAATATGGTTATAAATATAACTCATTATATTTCAATATATACTTTCCAATTCTATGAAATTGGCAATACCATAGAAACGTTATCAATATAAGTTGGAAATAACAACCCAAAATAAATCATGCTCATTTAAATATATGGATTTAGCTACATGTTCATATGACTTATACCCCGTTCTAGATAAAAGTTATAAATATATATAATTCATTTTAATAATCCTCACCTGCATTGACAGATTCTCCAGTGGTGCCTTTCTTTCGTAACCTCCTCTTTTTTGTTAGGTTGGTGCCTTGTTGCGTCATATCTTCATCGCCTGAAGATGTATTTGCAGGATCCATGATGCCTATTTAGAGAAAAAACAAACATACATGAGAGAATAAAGCATACATGACATGACAAAATATACTTGTGCGAGTGTTTCTATAGATATCATAAATATATTCTTGCATTAGTAAACATTTAACTGATGTAATATAGAATATGATTCCAACACAGTACCACAATTAATGCACTCATGTGACTCTACTAATAAAACTGGAAATATATTAGAAGATATATGATGTAGCTACAAAAGACATATCATTCTTCCAACTATATTCCATCCACTCCGTCTCGCAGTAATGATGGTCCAGTTGGATCAATTATATTCAAAAGCTCTTCCTCTGGAAAATCTTGTCTAACATCAATGTGTTCCACACAACCATAAATAGAAACATCATCCTTATCTTCGTGCAAATAGTCTCTCTGTGGTGCGGATAGAACAACTGACCATTTATAATTCATTTGGTCTTCAATGTAAAATACTTGATTAGCTTGGGAAGCTAAAATGAAGGGATCGTTTCTATGACCAATCCTTCCAAGCTCTACCAAGGTAAAACCAAGCTCATCTACTTTAACACCCTGGTTAATGTCCACCCAATTGCACTTAAATATTGGCACTTCAAACATCTGATAATTTAGTATCCATATCTCGGTTATTACTCCGTAGTAGCATGTAGAGTCCCACACTAGATTGTTATCCTTTGCACTAGCAATATGCATTGTGCGGGCAACTATGCTAACTCCACTGTTCTGATTGACGCGCAGTCTATCACGATCCTGTGTGTGATAGCGACAACCTTTAATTATATACCCAGGAAGTTTTAGCACTTCATGGGATGGTCCATGTGCTATCCACTCCAACTCACGAGATATTTGATTGGATCCCCCTAATTTCTCTTGAACCTGGATAACGTGTAATGGTTAATCACAAATAATAGAAATGGAAATTGTCATGGAGTGCAAATTCTTAATGGTTTTATTACCGTATTACGTATCCATGGAATAAAGGTGCGTCTATGCTCATCCTGATGCCACTTTTGTTTTTTTGATTTTCGAGGATAAAGTTTCCTCAAATACTCCATATGCTCCCTAGCAAGTGGAAGGGAAAGAAATGTGTAAAGGGAGTAAAATGTGTTAAAACTAATACTACATGTAAAAATACTAAAATAAACAAAAGAGATAGCCTTACTCAATATAAGGTTGTACAACATTAGTGTTCTCTAAAACCTAAAGATGCGCCTGCTCCAAAACACTCGTTTCAGCTCTAACAAGTTTACCACCAGGTAATGCTCTACCAGTTTCAAAATCACATGCCACTAAGTTCTTGTGTTGTGGAATACCAATTGCATCCACATCTGATAAGTAGTCAGTGCAGAATTCAACAGCCTCTTCTGCAATATAACATTCAGCAATGCACCCCTCGGGTCGATAGCGATTCCGGACATACCTCTTTAAGACCTTCATGTACCTCTCAAATGGGTACATCCATCTAAAATGAACAGGACCACACAGTTGCACCTCTCTCACCAAATGCACAGTTAAGTGCACCATTATGTCGAAGAATAAAGGTGGAAAATGCTTCTCTAGGACACAGAGGGTGAGAACTACTTGTTCTTGAAGTGTATGTAGCAACGTCACATCCACTACTTTACTACACAAGTTCTTAAAGAAAAAAAAAATCTCGTAATAGCCTTTCTCACATGTTCTGGCAACACTGATCGAATTGCCACAGGTAACAATTGTTGCATTAACATGTGACAGTCATGCGACTTTAACCCAACAAGTTTCAGCTCAGCCATGGAGACAAGATTTCTGAAGCTCGAACAGTATCCTTCTGGAACTTTAAGTTCGAACAATGTCTTGCAAAGCCGTCTTTTCTCCTCCCTAGTCAAAGTAAAACACGTGGAAGGAAGGTATATACGCTCACCCACTGTCATAGGAGCAAGTTTAGGCCTTTTGACAAGATTCACCCAATCACGTCGAGCAGTGACCCCATCCTTAGTTTTGTTAGGAATGTTAAGCAATGTACCTACAATGCTATCACACACATTCTTCTCAATGTGCATAACATCCAAGTTGTGACGAACATGAAGTTTTTTCCAGTACTCTAGTTCGAAGAATATTGACTTTTTGTTCCATGCTTGGGGTTCAACAGGCTTACTTTTTTGTTTACGCTTTCTTTTCATCTTTATTAGAATTTGATTTTTTTTCTTCTTCCCCGGAACATGATTTATCCCTTCAACCTTACGCAAAACTTCCTCCCCACATAACGGCATTGGTTTTGGCCTAAGCTCCGACTCACCATTGAAGTCCTTTTTTTGATTTCGATATCGATGTCCCTTAGGTAAAAATCTTCTATGGCCAGTATATGAATTCTTCATACCACAGGTCAACCTATCGGAGATTGTGTCTTCCCCACATATTGGACAAGCCTTGTATCCCTTTACAGTACAACCACTCAAGTTTTCATATGCAGGAAAGTCATTGATTGTCCACAACAATACAGCCTTAAGATTAAATGTTTGTTTTCGGTACGCATCATAGACATCAACACCAACCTCCCACAATAGTTTCAAATCATCTATCAAAGGTGCTAGGTAAACATCAATATCAATTCCTGGCTGTTTTGGACCTGATATCAACAATGATAGCATCATAAATTTCCTTTTCATACATAACCAAGGTGGAAGGTTATATGTGACAAGTATAACAGGCCAACAGCTGTAAGTGGTGTTATATGAGTTATGTGGGTTTAAACCATCTGCAGAAAGAGCCAATCGCAAATTTCTAGATTCTGCACCAAAGTCAGGCCATGTTTGGTCAACCAGCTTCCAGGACGCTGAGTCGGCTGGGTGACGTAACTGGTCATCCACTTTCCGTTCTTGGTCATGCCAGGTCAAGTCCTTCGCAATTTGTGCCGTCTGGAACATCCTTCTAAACTTCGGTATGGGAGGAAAATACCATAGCACTTTTGCAGGGACACCGTTACTTCCTTTAGTCGGAAGCGTACCATCTTTCCATCGAGAGGTATGGCATCTGGGACATTCGGTTGCACTTGCATAATCATTCCGATATAGAACACAATTGTTGGGACATGCATGTATCTTCTTATAATCCAATCCCAAAGCTTTCAACGTCTTATTCGCATCATACATAGATAGCGGCAATTCATTGTCGGCAGGCAACATGTTGGCTACCAAGATAAGAAACTCGGTAAAACACTTATCGGAAAACCCATTACTAGTCTTAAGCCTGTAGAGCTTTGCCACTGCTGATAACTTTGTAAATTTGGTGCAACCAGGATATAGTGGTTTTTCAGCATTTTCCAACAACTTCCTAAACGTGTTAGGATCCTTTGTGCACTGCTCATGAGCTGCTCTAACCATTTCTACTGTGTCAGGTAAATCGTCTGACGGACATGGTTCTAGCGGATGACAATCAAAATCGGTGCCATATCTACGGGACGAAGGAACACTAGGCAAATCCTCACCATGCCAAAACCACGTGACATATCTTTCATCAATTCCGTTTAGAAACAAATGGTCTTTCACCTCTTCTATACTTAAACACACACAATTAACACATCGTACACATGGACATCGCACGAAGTTAAGGCCATTCGCATTAAGTTTTGCAAAATGCAAAAACTGGTCAACCCCCTCTTCGTACTCACGTAACCTCCTATCCATGGACATCCAAGATTTATCTAACGGTCTATCCATCTACCCTGAATCGATGGCTCAAGCCCTTAAAAGATAAAGATTGTAAACAACATTAAATGTCGAGACTGTTGGAACATAACATTAGGATCGTGAATGATCTAAAATACACATGCATAAAACCTATAAATCACAACACATAAAACCTATAATTCATTTCTTAATAATGAAGACAATTATAACAAGTCCTAGCTGTATATTCACATTTCCAGTTTAGATATGAGAAAAGTTATTGCTATGAGTCAAAAAGTCAAACCTCTAAAAATGCCAATAGACTTAATCCAGTAGATGCAGCAACTCCAAATGTAACAGTCAAAACGCATCAACACCCTCCTGCACATTCACATTCGCATTATTGTTCAAGCCAGTTGCAGTTGTGGTGAGTATATTGCATGAGACAATAACTTGTACCAATAAATAAATAAGTATCTACTGCATAAAGAGAGAGAGAGTTATATTTTAGATTTTTTAAGATAGAGGGCATATGGAAAACAACATCTTAATGTGGTTTAAAACATAAAATAGTATTAAATAGACATATTTGAGATGAATAAGAAAATAAGAATTTGGACTAATAGGATATAATAGTGTAAAGATATTCTCTTAGGGACTTATAAATAAATAACCCAAAGACAGCCAACTAAGATTAGAATTCTGCACTTGGTAATGAACCTTTAGCATTTGGGTTAGCAAGCAATGAACCTTACACTTGATCAAGAGTTGTTTCAAAATTCTTATCTAAGATTAGAATTCAGCTACACCATAACCTTATAATGTTGTTGCATGTATAGTCTTGTTTGCAATGCCCTTTCCAGCTGAAAAATACTTATAGATTTTCCCTATCGAATGATCTCAAGCTGTTGATAACATGCAACTAATATGAGTATGGTGGTGAATGCAAAAAAAAAAAAAAACAAAAAAACAAAAAAAAAAACAAAAATTGGAACAAAGGATGGGAAACATCTTTGGCACATAAGTGACTAAGAACTGTTGGATCAAAAAATGACAGTCATGAAATTTTTCATTATCCTGATAATTAAAAAAAAAAAAAAAAACATTCCCCATTAATCACTATCTTTATACCACAAAGGCCCTATATAGAGTATGGAACTAACTCCTAGGGGCAGGGCACAAAAGTAACATCTATAATTTAACTTCTTTTAATATGAAGTAAATTGACTTTCTAATAGCTTAAATTTCTAGTCTAATTTGCTTCATGAAAGTTAAATCTGCATCACTCATAAATTTGATCCTAAAATAGTAGGTGTAGCTTTGTTATTATAACTTCCTAAAGTTTCGCCCTCCCTTTATCTATACAAGAGATGGAAGGGCTGAGGCCTTTGCTGTCCTTTCGAGTCAAAACTTGGGGCCTCCCGATCACTAGCCAACTTTTGTATGGACACAACTCAACTTTTCCATATGGGCAGCATTTTCTCTAATCTCAAAACTGTTGATGGGCTTGAAGCCAAGAATGGGAATTATGAAAATGGTTCAAAGACACTTTAGGATGGCACAGAGTCAAACCAAGTTTGAAATGAAGGTGCTGTGGCAAAATATTCTGCAAGTTTTTAGCACATTTGTAGCTAAAAAATGAACCAAAAATTAGTGAAAAGATTCTTACTATACAGAAGAAACCAATACTTCAGTCAATACTCTTTCCAAACAAGCCCCAAGTGGCCTAAAACAATCCATTCTTTTTATGTATTTATGGAGAACTATAGAAAATTAACTAATTTCAAAGCGTTAACTCTTTCACCTTTGCACAAACTTCTTTTACTTTTTAAAAAAATCTATAAACACACATGTGAATGCATGCACATATTTAGTCTCCCAAAAGTTAATGTCTCCTTATAAGTTTATCATAATCTCCATGTACAATATCTCTATAAATGACTCTCCACTTTTCTTTAATCATATCACAGTCAAGAAGCTCATTCTCGGTTCATTAGATCTCTATTTATGATTCTCCACCTTTCTACAAGATCTTTAGATTTTTTTATCTTCTTGGGTTTGTGACATGTCTCTCTTGTTTTGCAGCAACATTTACAACAATTCTATGCTTCATACTCAGCCCCACCAACAACCTGTCTCGCCAACAATAAGCTCACCTCCCCTTTTATATTTTTTCTTTTTCTTTTTATCCTTAAGAGTTTCAGTAGTTTCAAGCCCCAATCAAAACTGGTCAAAAATTGTTTTCATGTATGGGTAGGAGTGTAGGACCTAACTTATCCTTATATATATAAAGGCCCTAATCCTACTAAATCATTGCAAGAAACCCCCTCCCCCCCAACTAATGCCCATAAGTAGCGTAGGATTGATTTCCAATCACTATCAAAACTAATGCCACTCATTCTAATGAGTATGATCCCATTTAATACTTTTTTGCACTTTAACATTACTATATATGCAATTTTTTTATACTACCAACCATAAAACATTCACCATAATTGACAGTTATTTTTATTACTATTGTCGGTATCCCCTTGTTTTTTAGTCATTGAGATTGTTTTGAGATACTATAGAACTTTGTACATCAATCAAACATATAAAATACTATGTATATATACATAATCAGGAATCACCGATCTAATTTGAGGTCATTTGGATGTCCCCAAGGACTGGAATCTCATTTCATTACCCAAAGGTTTCAAATGCACTATCTACCCTTTGACATGTATAAATAAAAATAAAGATTCATCACATATGCTAATCATAAAAGCATAGATGATGCCATATAATGAAATCTCAAGGCTTTCTACATTATTAATAGAGAGAACGTCAAATGCTTCGAAATACAAAATGCATCCAATTCTAATCTTGTTTGTTAAACTCAATTAAATAAAGGCACATTTGGTTGTCCCATGTAAATTGAATTGTTTTATTGTGTTTTGCACATAATTTTATGAACAAATACATTTTTGTGAATGGAAAAATTCGATAGAATGGCAATCAACATCACAAATGAGTAAAATATAAAAGCAAAGGCATTTCATGGGCTTGTAAGAATTGATCCTATAACACTAATTATGGTGAAAATTCTAACTTAGGATGGATTTGCACATTTAATACACAGTAAGTTACAATATATCCATTCGGACAACCAAATGAGCCATACAAGAATTCTATCTTCATGGGACATATATCTAAACAATACCCTTAGCTTTTGCAACTATTACAAGTTAATCAACTCGTGCCCACTTTCAAAACCATGTGATGTGGGTTAAAGTAATTACAAGTCACAAAGGTAAAAACAATTTGGCATCTTTTCAAGTATAGAATTTGGACAAAGCTAACCTATTTTTACCCAACAATCAAGAGGCTAGATCAACTTAAGCTCCGGTTACTTAAACACAGTGAAACGTGAAAACAATTAAATGAGCATGAATAGATTACTAATAAATTTAACCATTCAATTGACCACCATATTTGGCCATCTACTGGAGAAGTAACCATACATTGCCCTTGCTAAACAAGGGGAAACAAACATAATATTAAACACAATTGAGCAGGGGTTTCTTCATTCTTGACATAACTTTTACATTATTTGGTGAAGGACAGGTCTATCAATGACAACCCAAGTAAATGAACAAAAACAATTTTATCATATAAAACACCATTGATAGACGAACTGGCTGACATTATACCCACAAAACCAGGTTCTAGGGTTTCCCAAACAGCCCCTGAAGCTCAGTAATAAGTCATTACAGGTGTTGAAACATGTTCCATAGGAAATTCTATGGTTCAACATCATCCAAATAAAAAACCACATTCAGTAGCTAGATACATTTTTTGTTTTATCAAGTTATTCAATATATGTATTAATCAAGACAAAGCAACATATATATATATATAAACCAACCTCAATCCAGCAATGGGGAGGAAATGCCCGTTGATGAGAAGTCCTCAGCCGTAGAGGGTAGAGGGTTAGGGTTTCACGGCAGGGTTCCGACAGGAAGAAGCTAGGGTTCCGGCGGGGAGAAGCTACGGTTTCGGCAGGGAGAAGTCCATCAATCCGGTATGGAGTAGGGTTCCAATGAGTTCACCACGGCAGCGAGAAGCTACGGTTCCGATGAGTGCTCCCGGCACGAAGAAGCTAGGTTACCGATGAGTGCTCCACGGCGGCAAGAAGCTAGGGTTCCGAAGACTTCTCCACGGCAGCAATGGCGGATCGCATGGAGGAGAGAGAGAGAGACTTCTCATCGCCTTCGCAGAGAGTGAGAGAGAAGTAATCGAGCCAGGCGGGAGATTTAGCGCCAATATCGATCACCTCATACCAAAACGGCGTCGTTTTGGGTTTTAAGAAAATAAAATAATTTTTTTTAAAAAAAAATATCCCTTAAAACGACGTCGTTTTTTAATTTCCGAAAAAAAATTATATTTTCTTTTGAAAACTTATCCACCAAAACGACGCCGTTTTGTTTTTTTCGAAAATTTTTTTTTTTTAAAAAAAAAAAATTTTCCCCCAAAAAACCCGTCTTTTTTTTTTTTTTAAAAAAAAAAAAATTTTTTTAAAAAATTAATCCAAAAAACGGGGTTTTTTTTTTTTTTCAAAAAAAAAAAAAAAAGTCCTTTAAACGACGTCGTTTTGTTAAAAATTATACAAAGAGGACGGTTTTTCAAAACCGTCCTTAAAAGTATGTATTTTTAAGGACAGTTTTAAAAAATCGTCCTCTTTGTATATTTTTAAGGACAGTTTTTTAAAACCGTCCTTAAAACCCTTTCCGCCTCATGTCCCCTTTTTAACTTATTGTAGTAGTGTATGTGTATATATATATATATATATAGAGAGAGAGAGAGAGAGAGAGAGAGAGAGAGAGAGAGAGATGATCATTTAAGGACCGATCCTTAAATTAAATTTAAGACCACTCACCATTTTCTCATACAGGATAAGTATTTTGAAAAACTGGCCGTTGGATTAAATAATCTTCTTATGTATGCCATGTTTGCCTAAAATTACAATGATCCAACTATCGGTTTTACAGTTTGTGAAACACTCCAACAGTATTTACCGTTAGTTGCTGTAACAATTATTTAACAGTTTGTATTTTGAAAACCAACAATTGGTTCACTGTGATTTTTAGCAAACATGATATACATAAGAAAATTATTTAATCCAATGGTCGGTTTTTCAAAATACATATCCTAATGACAATCCTTACTTAATCATTTCTGTGTGTGTATATATATATATATATATTCATGGCCTGGGTTAAGTGGCCCAAGGCGTATGATACTGATGTGCCCTTTTTATTTTATTTTTTCGCGTTATGGAAGTGTGGACATGTACGTGATCGTATTGCAACATATATAGGGCAGGGACTGCAAATGGCAATGTGCATTTTTGCTGGCTACTCACAAAAGGTTAAGGTTTTAATTTAATTATATAGCTCCAATTTTACGTAAGCTTGAGAACAAAGACGGAGCCACTTGGGGACCAAAGGAGGCCATGGCCCCTGCTGGCTTTAAAAAAAAAAGGCTAGAGTAGGTATAAAAAATTAATTGGCCCCCACTCAAATAATTTTTGAGCCCCTACTAACACAGTTTTTGGCCCCTTCTAACATAAATTAGCCCTCCCAAAAAAAAAAAGACAAAATTATCACAACAAATCAGCCCAAATCAAAAAATAAAAAATAAACATATACAACTCAGTCAAAATCATCCCAATAAATCAGCCCAAATCACAACAACAGCAGCAACAAATAAATATAAATCAGCCCAAGTCAAAATTACAACAAATCAGAAATTTTTTTCTTTTGATTGAATATTTTGTATATTTTCAGTTGTTGATATTTTGTTAATACTATATGGATACTATTTTGGATTTTCACGAAAAAATTTTAGTTGATACATCGGCCCCCACTCATGTAAAATCCTGGCTACGTCCCTGCTTGAGAAACTAGCCGTTGGATTCAACCCCATACCACATGAGGACAGGTAAGTAGGATATTGGCTTGAGCTCACTCAACTAATATCATATATTAAGGGACTGTTTGAAAATTCTAAAAATTAGAGCAAACTTGATTTTCTGAAGATTTAATCAAGTTAGATTTCCTCTTTTATATTCTGCTATCTAATTTTTATATTAATTAGTTGTAGTTAATTTTTTTTTTAAAGAAAATTATAAAAAAAAAATAGAATTTACTAAATAGTGGTAAAATAAAAATTAATCTGACTCATTTTCAGTTAGTTAGCTAGATTTTTATATTTGCCAAACCAACTCAAAAGTTTCAAAAAGCTTTAAGGGCTATTTGGAAACTCTGAAAACTAGATTAAGTTAGTGCTCCTCAACTTTAACTAGTCAGATATTCATGTTTGCCAAAGTGCTCCTCGAGGTCCAAATATTCACCATTTCAAGGCTAATATGACATAGGGCTTATATTAGCTCATCTTTGGCGCAATAACAAACGTAAGTGGACTAGGCTGCAAGTTTGGCCCAAGGTTGCTCGATGATGCAAACCAGGTTGGGTTTATGGCTCAAGATTTTATGGATCAGTTGGATAGGAAAAAAGAGTCCAAATAGAATTTGGCTATGGGCGCGATTTTGGGATAAAATCAGAAAACGAACAAGTAGGATCAGAAGTTGTTGGCGACGAAATTTGGTAGTGATTGAAACTCACGGCCTTTGGCCGTGATGTACGCCGCTTTTTCCCCAAATCCTTTCATTTAGGCCTCCAATTAAGTGATTTTGGTATTTATGGAAAGATTTTGCCTGTTAATTACTTTCCCCACAAAAGTTCGTTTGACAAACCGTTGACTCCATGGCGATCTTAGGGACTATATTAGCATATTTTGGCCTTATTTTGCACATTTCCATTTTTGGAAAAATTCCTTTTATTTCAGTTTTTTCCATTTTCGGCAGTATTAGAATTTCTAGACTTTATTCTAATATAAATATGCATGGCTGTCTTGGCAACCCAGTTTTTGATTTAATAAAAATTTATCAAGAGTTTTAACTCTTTTCTCCCTAGTTTCTCTCTTTGTGAAGATTGAGTACTAGATGCCTATTTTCCTGACACTGTCTTTGTGATACGTCAACAAAAAAATGGAAGGTTGTTCGTTGTTGGAGAGCTAGTCATCGATATTCCGCTGCATCACTCAGCCAACACAGAAATCTCTTTGATCTTTTTCTCTTTCCTATCTTTTTTTTTTTTCTTCTTATTCTTTTTTTAACCTCATTTGGGTATGTTTAAGATGCCTGGTAAATGGTAATTTGAGACTACAATAGAGTTTATGATGCGGGTTATACTTAAAATCTAACAAAAAACTAAGGAGAGGAAAAAAAAAAAAGAGGACACCAAAGGAAAGCAAAACTGGCCATTTTCCATTTACTGCTATGTTCAAAGGCTTAATGTAGCAATATGATCCACATGCTAAGCTCCTCATCATATATAAATATTGTTTGGCAAATACAAAAAATTGTGAGATTAAGATGAGTTTGATTGATTTTTATTTCATTGCCGTTAAATAAATGTTCAGTCTTGTATTAAAAAAAAAAAAAAAAAAAAGGTGTAAATATAATTTTTTCCGACTGTGAGCCAATTTACATAAAAATCAGATAATAGTAAGAGATTGAACCTAACGTGATCTTGTTTTTATAGTTCCAAACATGCCCTTAATGTCACTAATATTTATTCAATTCAAAACCCCAAATTTTAAATAAAATTTAGGGGCTTACCTATCCTAGGCACTAGAATCCTCTTAAATGGTCAATACCGATTTGGGTCATGTAAAAACCCGGATTTTTATTTTAGTATTTTATGCATTTTGAATGGGTGACATGGGTTATATTTGCTATTTCCCATTATTTGAAAGAAAAATATATATATATATTTCAAAATTCCATCCATGTCCCCATGCTATAAAAATCACCCCACCTCTTTTCTTTCTTCATTTTCGAGCAAGACTAGAGGCAAGGGTGAGAGTGCCGAGATAGAGAGAGAGAAAGAGGAGAGAGAGAGGGTTCGTCGGATGTTCGCCGGAGCTCACCATCGTCACCACATCGTCCGTGGAGGTAAGTTTGGTTCTTTTCATCTTCATCTTTTCTTTTCTTTTTCATACCCATTTTGTGGGTTTTAAAGTTTAATCTTGGATGGGTTTTGAAGTTTAATCTTGGATGGGTTTGTCTTTGATGAATGGGAAGTATTGGTAGATGATTAGGTGTTGTGTGGGTGTGGATTTGAGGTTTTGTTGGTGCATTTTAGCATGTTTTGTTTGGTTCCTGAGAAAATAGATTTTGTGGGTTTTGGAATGTAAATCTTGGGTGATTTCATGATCAGACCATGTGATATTTGTAAAATTAATGGATTGGATGTTTTTGAGGTTGCTTTATGATGGATTTAAGGTTTAGAGTTGAGTTTTTGAGGTTTGGTTGGTGTTTGTGGAATTTGGGGTGGCTTGGACACCATTGTTTGCCTTTTTTAAGCTTTCTGGGTGTCCATTACCAATAATGCAGTAGTGCATTATCGGTAATGTACTTCCTTGGAAGTGGACAGCGAGGTGTCATTACCAATAATGCACTTGTGCATTATCGGTAATGGATCACTATTGATAGAGAGGACCCATTATCGGTAATGGCCCAATTATCGATAATGGCCCTTTTTTCGGCCCAAACTTCAATCGCTTGTATCTTTTTCATCCAAACTCCGATTTGAGTGATCTTTATATGCTCGGAAATCTTATGAAGTCTAGTTTCTAAATATGATGGTCTTGAGGTCAAATTATTTGTGGAGAGAGAAATATTTTGGAAATACCATAGTTGCCCTTTTGTGCACACTTTGGCTTATTCGGTGTATATTTCTTAAACAGCTGGGTATATTGCTATGAAATTTAATGTGTAGTATCTGGACATACTTAGGAATATGTCTTAAAAGTATTAAGGCTTTGGGATTGGTCATTCTTGGTGTTTGGGGTTAAAAGGTTTAGGCGAGAGTAGTAGTGAGGTACTGATTTGTAATTATTTTAAAAATTCGCTTGCGTCGTACTTTGTTTTGATTTTCTCTTTTGCTTTATTTGTTTCCTCAGACTAGGAAGGTCCTTGGGAGGACCACTTGCATTGGTTGCATTACGCATTGCATTTGGGAGACTCATGGAGCCGCAAAGAGTTGGAAACAATATTGTATTGAGGTAGGGATAAGTAACCTTTTACTGCTAATAATAATATGCCTGTTTTATAACTGTTTTGAGAGCGTTGCAGATTCTAAATTCCTTTTGAATGATATGAATTATAAATGCTTGTGAACCCTATTGTTTATTGAACTGTTGAATAAATACATGGAATATACTTGTTTATGAACTGTAGAAATTAGGGGTGTGCAAAAACCTGCCCAACCCGCCGTACCTGCCTGACCCCAACCGAACCAACCCGCGACCCACGATTACATATCTCATGGAAGGTGGGGTCAGGTGGATGAGATAGAAATTCTATAAGTCGGGTTGGTTGGTGAGTATCACTACCAAAACCCGCTCAAGACCCGCCACCCGCTAACATTTATATATAAACATATTTATATATATAAATAATAAATTTACGTAAAATAATTTAAGATACTTGTTATAAATTTTTTTAAAAAAATACATGTTAGAAAAGTTAGAAAGCAGAAACCATAAAGGTCAAAAGCAAAATACATGCAATAAATTTATAGCTATTTTGTTGCCATCAAATTGCTCTGTAAAATGTTGGATAGATCCTCCAAGGCATTTAAATATTATGTTATAAAGTGGTGATGTGTTTGTTCTTCATCATTTTCAATATTCAAATGCGAGTGGAATCACATCGATTTACGCATGAGATGTCTCTCTTTCTACTTTGTTTATTATCTTTTCCAATTAATAAGCATTCTTCATCCCTTTTGCTTAGGGAGTTCCTATAAATTTTGAACAGAATTTCATTCCATTGTCAAATATACTCACTTTATTTTATATGAATGTGCCCCCTAATTCTTCTTTCTTAGTTTTATTAATATGTATATACTTTCAATTTATGTGCCTTACATCATTTTTATAATTTTCATATTTATGTTTTAAATAGTTTATGGAGGAGTCCCATGAGAATTATAGTTTAATCATTAAAGAACACAAAATTGTATTGTTAGATACAAATTTGAGATGTTTTTGCTTGTTCAAATGAGTTTAGAGATTTTAGGTGTCTATAAAAAAATTTATTATTGATTGACCCGCCCAATCCGCCCACCCGCCGGTTGAAATCTGCCAATTTTTTCAACCAACCCGCGGTTATTAAAGTGTACAGGTCGGTTGGCGGTTGGGAGGATTAGCCACCCGTCAAGGGCTGGTTGGTTGGCAGTTTTAGCCTTCACCCGCCTCCAACCAACCTGTGCACACCCCTAGTAGAAATTGAGTGGCAAGATTTTAAAATTGTATTAAAGGATTTCTCATGGGATTGCTTTACGAGCGTCATGTTATTTCTAAATATGGGAATAGGGCATTTTCTATCATCAGTTTTATGAACAACATTGATGGGCATATTTCTTAACTGTTTTGTTAAATGATACATTGTTAATGTTTTGTATATGCCCTACATCCTAAATGGTTTTATGAGCAAAGGAAGCGGTTAGCTTTACATTTGAGCCATTCCCAACTCTTTTGGAAAGAACTATTATTTTGGAAACCAGTTTTATATAACATTGAGCAAAGGCTCTAGAATCTATGGTTTTAAAATGGAAATGCCTACTAAAGGGTTTCCGGATTATGTAATATAGATACCATGCGTGATAAAGGTGTAGGTGTGAATTCGTTCCTTGACCTCTTTACGATGAATCTTGGATATTTTCATATACTACAATGCGATGAGGCATGTGGCAGGTGTGACTACGGTCCCGACCTTATCCCGGTGAACATAGCATGATGGATAGTTATTACCTCTTAGGACATATATATATATATATATATGTAACGTCCCAACCAGACGTTAGCTACCAACCATCAATGATAGGTTGCCACGTGTCAAATTGAAGATACAACCTGATAAGCTCATTCATATTTCCATAAACAGGAGGTAATAAAACATTTATATTAAAATATGAAATGAAATGTACATACATATGTCCCAATTCGTACCATACATATACAAAATTAACAATCCTGAATATATACATAAAACATCACAAATGCCAACACCCCTGGCATATGGGTACAAACCATAATATACATATAATGTTTGCAAATTCAAAATTATGTCCCTGCCCTGGACAAAATGCAAGAACACATCAAAACTGTTGCATCAAAACCAAATGCACTAAACTCCACCATGCAAGCTATGGCCATCCTCCTGAAAATCTGCTGCATAAAAGCAGGAATGAGCTTCCACTAGCCCAGTAGAAATATTATCCTCAATTTAACAATAATAATACCGATGCAAGGATTAATCAGAAATAGTCATATTCAACATGGATAAATAATTTATAAACAAATGTGGGCTTTCATATTTCATAAACCATTTCCATGCAAAACAGAATCCCATTGGCTCTTCAAAAAGTATACAGTTGCTGATTTCAGGCTAACCAGCCCCTAGCACAGCCAGACTAAAACATAACCATATCAGGTTCTTCATCGATGGTAAGCCATTTACACAGGCTATTTCCTTCGGGTCCGCTCATAGGCTCCACCTAGGACACAAGGCCCTTATTCCCCTGATTACTAACTGAGCCAATAAATACAGTTTCCAAACAGTTGTTGCATAACAATAACATCTCATTTGTCATCCAAACCTAAATCATTGTGAATGGCATATAAATACAATTATCAAAACATGAGTTCATAAGCCATTAACAATTTGATATAAACTATGCCACACATATCATTTCAAACAACAACAATATCATGCATCGTATTTGTTCAAACAAGTTCTCAAATAAGGTTTTACAAGAATCATTTCAGTAAACCATATTATCAGTGTTAACGAGGATAGTTATATTTCTACCTTTTCACTGTAACTTCCTATTTGAGACTTCCTGGCACAAATGCATCCTAGGCTGCAAAAGGATTATCAATGGGACTCTCTGGATCTGAAATAAAAGATAAATAATGCAATTTAGACTCTAATTCAAGAATATGCATCAATAAAACATAAATCAAGGCCTTAAACACCCAAGACCTTAACTCCCCTCTATAAAACTCCTTAAAACAAACCCCAAAAACTCATCCAAACCAAAATCACACCATTCTAGCTTCACTTCAATCACATACCAACACATACAACTTTGAATTGCCCAGAAATTCCAAAATCCAACGGTGAAAACGCAAAAACCACAAAGTTTTGGGCATAAAACCCACATAAACTCATTTCAAAGCTTATACTCAAAACTAACCTCATTTTCTCCCACAAATCAACCACACAACAACCCAAACAACTCAAAATAACTGATTCAAACTTCTGAATCATTCAAACCTCACCCATCCATCAATATTTACATCAAAACCCACTTTATGAGTTTGAACCCAAAAGAAAAACAAAAGAGAAATGAAGAAGAAAATGAGTTTGAAAGCTTATCTTTAGCAACTATGCAGCAATTTCTGCGAATTCCTGACTGTGAGCACCTCCCGAGCTTCCTCTCCTCTCTCGAACTCTCTCTGCCGCTTAAGAACTTTGAAGATGCAAATATCCTGATAAGTTTATAAGTTAAACTTATCCAATGGCAGTTTCGTAAATATTTTGAAATTCAATTTTTTTTTTAAACAGTAAAATACTATTATAAAAGACTATAAAATATTAAAATAATATTATAAAAATACGGGATATCACAATATATATATATATATATATATATATGTGTGTGTGTGTGTGTGTGTGTGTGTGTGGATCGGATTATATCATCGAGGGTTGGGCCCATAGCCCTGATTATATTTTGGGTGTGGATGTGACTATTGTCTCTAACATCTGCGTAAATGTGGTGTGGATGTGACTTCTGTCTCCGACCTGGTCTAGTAGTAGCCCGGTTGAGCTAACGGGTTGTTAGTCTGAATCAACAGTCCTATAATATATTCGATCTAAGTTTGGATATGCTGTAGACCCTGCGAGGAAACGCGTATGCCACTCAAGCTAATTCCGTACCGATGGGTATACCATGGACCTCGCGCGTGACATATAGTGTTATGCTATGGATGATGACAAAATTTGGCTATTGCCCACATGTGACGGTGTATTCCACATGCGAGGCATATACCCTATTCACGATATCGATGGATATGGTTTTTCATTGAAAGCCCACACATCTTTTAAATGACGATTTATAAAGTTGTTTTGTAAAACCTTAAAACATTGGATTTATCTGAGCTTTATTGTTTGTTGCACAGCCTACTTGCTAGGGATGTTGGCATTAATATTTGATTTCTTACATGTATATATAATTGACGCTTGGGACATGATGAATGCTTGTACATGCCATTTCATTTCGAATAAATATATATATTTTTGTCTCTCGTGAGGAAATATATGAGCAAGACAGATTATACCTCCATCTCGACACGTGTTGACCTATCCGGAAGGGTAGGTACGGATGTTAGGTTGGGGCGTTACAGGTCACCCAACATATAGTAGTTAGGCTACAATCTACATGTTTTGGGTAAAGATAAGAATATCACCAAGCACAATTGCGAGTTACTGCATATATTTAGGGCTCATTTGTCTTAGTTTTTTCTAAAATCACTTTTGAAGAACTATTTCTTTACATATCTCTTTAAAGTTATCTCCAAACCATGTCTCCACAAATCAAAATTTTCACGTTAGAAGTGATAGTAGCAAAAAGTTTTTTTTTTTTTTTCTTTAAAGTTATTTTTTTTTTGTGTTTTTTTTGGCCCCCCCCCCCCCCCCCCGGCAATTAGAGCCTCCTAACTTTTGTCACAATCACTTATAATATGAAAAATTTTCCATTCATTCTATCAGCTCTCAAGGTATTCAAAAGTGATTATCATGCCCTCTTTTAAATCAAGCAAAATTTTAAGCTTTGGTTGTTGCACAATCATATGTCTTTTTCTTTACTTAATGCTTTATTTTTCAGCACTTAACTAAGTAATAAAGATAGCTTAGTAATAATTTAGTTCTTTTATGTCATTTTTGCTCCTTTTGCAGTTTTGCCCAAAAATCTTGCATTTTGGCAAGATCTCGGGAAATTTAGCGGGGCTTAGCTGATTAAAAGTTGCTTGGAGTGGAAAAGAAGCAACAAGAAGTCATTTTGGAGAAGATTGGACCAGTTCCTACAGGTGTGAAGAAAAAGGCTTGGCTATCGATGAAAGTAGCTATCAATAGATTCTCTATCGATAGGGCTTCTACCGATAGCCCAATCTATATATCGATAGAAGCAGGGTTCTGTGTTTTGAAATTTTGGAACTTTATTGTAAGCTATCGATAAACTAAGACTCGCTATCAATAAAACTTCTATCGATAGACCCATGTCTATCGATAGAGGTCTTGAATTCTGTCAGATTTTGTCATATTTTTTTTAGGGATTTTGCTGTATTTCTTGGGCACTTTCGTCCTTTCACTGATATTACTATAAATAGTAAGTGATGTAACCCTAGAATCCATGCTAGAATAGTTTACCATTTTTAGCTTATTTTCTAGTCTTTCTTTCTCTAGGATTTAGCTACTCCATACTTCACTCGATCATTCATCACCATAGCCAAAGCTTATGGATTCATGGAGGAAGGAGGAACTTCTCTACACTTCATGGACAACTAAGTTTGAAGTTGGGTTGAGGATGAAGTTTGATTAAGTTTTGTATGTTTGGATTATGTAAATAATATTTCTCTAGTGCTTTATGTCATTGCATAGTTTGTGAGATTATTATTAATCCTTGCTTTATTGTTAAATCTTGAGTACGTAGTATAATTATATTTCTGTGATTGCAATTATATTAACTATGCAATGGTGGTTAATTGATGTAAATGTTAGATCTAGCATACTTAGACATCATTAGGATGGGTTGTGCATGCTTTGTATGACAATACATGCCTTTTAAGGGTAAGGATACTAAATCCACCATTTATTATATTCTTGGTGACTCCTTGTAGTTGGAAGAACCACTTTACATAAATGCTAGGAAATTTTTATTTACATGATTAATCAAATATATAAAATGGTTTTCAAATGGATGCTTTAACCCAAGTTCTTTTTCTACCATCGGTAAATCCTTCTTAATTCTTGTCATCAGTTAAATCTTTTGCTTCAGATTAAGTGAAGCCCAAATCACCAATAAACCAATTTTGAGATCATTCTTTAATTAGGATTAGGTTCATGCATGTTTCTATTATTCCGTTATCAGTTCCATGTGGATCGACACCCGTGCTTACCATATTCCTACTAATTGAGATTAACATGTGGTTTTTCTATAAATTTCTAAATATTGGTCACGACTAGGAATAACCTCCCTAGTCGGGAGTGATCAAGCTCCTAAAATAATTAAAAAACAAAAAAACAAAAACAAAAACAAACACAAAAACTAATGTAAACAAGCCCTTAATTCCTTCATAGCCAAGCATGAGCCCAAGATTTGAAGCCCAATCCAGCTGGAGGTGTTGCCCGAATTAAGCCCAAGACATGCATTTAAGCCTGACCGAAAATCAGCCCAAATTAGGCCCAACAAGGTCAATAAGAACTAGCAATGTCACCAAGCCTTGAAACCTAGTGCTATTTCTCCCCTCTAATGAGGTACAGGCCTTAGATTTGAATCTTTAATTTTTTTTTTTTTTTTTACAACATTGAGCATCCTAAGCTTATTCCCACCTTTGATTAGTCCAGAATTGTCCCTAAAATTGGGCAAGATTGCTCGTAGACCTTGTCCATCTTCAACAAACAATATCCATCCGATAGTTATATATATAAGATGCCAAAGTTTCGATCCCAGAACCTTTGTTTCAGAAGAAGTAATTCTTGACCAGTTGAGCTATCCTAACGGGTTGAATCTTTTAACTTCAAGGTGACTGATTTTAAGAAAGGAAAAGGATCCCCTTGTTGTATAACCAGTCACCCACATCAAGAGAGAGCAAATAGAAACTATTAGGAGTCGAAACTAAGACTACCACTTCATGAGGCGTGATTACTAACCCAACAAGTGAATGTATAAAAATTGGATGATTAATATTGTCCTAATTAATCAGTTTGGTGGGGTTTTTCTAGTGATAACCACAACATTTTAAATAAGCAAGCCACCTAAGATGACAATTACCAAACAAGTTTGTCAAGGATCCAAATCAACCAAAAAATTTATAACTGGTTTAAGTTAATAAGGACTTGGATTTGGCTAAAAATAATTCCATCTCACCCGAGTCTAACCAAACCAATGATGGTATGTGTACCCACATTTTAAAACTCATTAAATATTTTTAGAAGAATTTTTAACTTAAATTCATTAGTATTTTCAGTATATCTTAATTTAAGGTGCTCCTAATCTAACTTTTCCGTAGGATTAGTTGTAGAATATATTTTGAAAAACCGGCCATCGGATTAGGTACTCTTCTTATATATGTCATGCCTGCCAAAAAGTATAATAATTCATCGGATGGTTTTTGAAAAAATATCACTACAAAAAAAAAAAAAAAAAAAAAAAAATAATTTTTTTTTTTTTTAAAAAAATAATTATTTTTTTTTTTACGGTAAAATTTTTAAAAACTAACCATTGGATCATTGTGATTTTTAATAGGACTAATAATATATATATATATATAATCCAAGCATCGATATTTTAAAATGTATTCTGCAAGGGTCATCTCAGGTGCCATTTTGGCATCACTGTGGCTCATATATCCTTTACCATAAATGAATTCAAACCCGGCCCATTTCCAGCACGAGAGAGAGAGAGAGAGATTCGATAATATCAGAATATGTGGCTGTGTGGCACTCTATCTTCCTTCAGCCACTCTGAGCCTTATCTAATATCTACTTTCTATTGCGCGCGCAGCCATTTCAACACAAATTCTTGTACCCTCATCTTGTAGTCTCCATTATGGCTTCTTCCACTCTATCACCCGCAACTCCTTCTCAGGTAAATTATCATCAAACAATTCAAACTACCCTTATGCAGTAACCAAGATTTCTTTAAAATTCAATTATTTGCTCTGTTTTTTTCCCCCTTTTCAGCTATGCTCCAGCAAGAGTGCAATATTCTCTCCTTCACTAGCTCTTGCGAATCCCACAAGGACTCGTATGGTGGGGAAGGAGAAGAGTAAGAGATCGATCACGTGCCAGGCCTCGAGTATTCCAGCTGATCGAGTGCCGGACATGGGTAAGAGGAATCTCATGAACTTGCTTCTACTGGGTGCTATTTCACTTCCTTCTGCAGCCATGTTGGTTCCTTATGCTACCTTCTTTGCCCCTCCTGGGTGAGTTTTGCTTTCTCTCATTTTTCTTATTTTCTTCTTCTTTAATTACCTTATTTATTTATTTACTATTATTATTGTTATTATTATTTTAATTACATCTGTTTGATTTATTGTTGGAAAGATAACATTTAATTTAAATTGAAGGGCTTCAGCTGTATTGTGTGGAGTAGCATAGAATTTTCGTAGTGTTTCCTACTGGGTCAAGCTCAGTTGGTGAGGGTGTAAGGAAAAAAAAAAATGTTAGGATTAGACTAAGTCTAGGGTCGAATCTCCTCCAATGTAACAAAAAAGAGAAAAAAAGGTTAACACTTCTGTAACAGTTCTTTATATGGGTGTGAGTTGATTGGAGGATGAATTGATAAATAAAAATATTAATTGAAAGGGTAATCTGTCTTTTTTTTTTTTTTTTTTTTTTTTTTAAAAAAAAAAAAATTATTAAAATTTATTTGAGGAACTGGGGTGGTGGGGCACTTTAGAAAGTATTGTGTCCATGATGATCATTTCTTTTTTAAATGAAATTGTATGAGTGATACCCACGTGATTTCGTATAGGAATTCCTCTTGTATATAATTGCTCAAAATAAGAGAGTGTGTGTTCTTTGTCATTTTTCTCTCCTAATTTGTACGTTTTCTTTGAATAGTGTTGTGAAAATTGGACTAAGTCCCAAGCTGTGACCCACGATCCATCCCACCATCAGATGCCATGGTACTACCACTGTGCTACAACTACTTTGGTTAAAGAAGGGGAGTTGATTTTTCTCTTGTCATTTCCCCTTGGAAAGTTCAGGGAATTTGGAAGTGTAAATTATTTTTGACATATTAAAATTCAAATATTTAAATATGTTCTCTGCTATGATGTGATTCTGTTGAAGACAATAAGAGATTGAATGTTTTTTAGGAGTAACTCATGTTTTATTAAAAATAAGAATTGCTGTGCAGATTTTGTTTAAGTGTGTCATAGGCTCACAGGTGTTCTGCAAAAAATGTGACACCAAATAGTTTGAATATTACAGAATTTGTATTTAAGTTCAAAGTGCCATCTAGACTCTGGCTTTGGTTAAGTTTTGCTTGTTTTCTTGTACCATTCTAGTGGAGATCACGGATATGGAGCATTCTCAAGAGTCAAGACTGCCATGTCTCATAAAATTCCTTAAAAATGCTCATAAACAGTCTAAGGTCTAGGTTGCAGAAATTTTATTGCTTTATTACTAGTTCTAACTACGTGTATTTTCCACATAAATGTTGATGTTCAATGACATTTGGTTGCCAACTTGATATTTGTGGGGTTTTTGTAAGCTACATTTCATAACTATTATCCCTCTTAATTTGAAAATGACAACAGGTCGGGCGGTGCCGGTGGTGGTATCATTGCCAAGGATGCCATTGGAAACGACATTGTTGCAGCTGAATGGCTAAAGACACATGGACCAGGGGATCGAACCCTCACACAAGGATTGAAGGTACTAGTAGCTATGATTTCTCATTATAGAAATCGCATACTCGATAAGAAATATGGCTTTATAGAACCAGTTTTAATGTGTTTTCAAATGGTCATCCAAAGAGTGCTCAAAATACAAATTGTTTCATTGGTATTGCAACAATTTGTTTTGATGAACTCTGCACCCTATGGACCGGACTTAATGAAATTGTTTCATGGTGGATATGTACAACAAACAAGGTTTTGAATGGCGATCTTTGTTATATATATATATATATATATATTTTATGTTGGGAATAAATTTTGTCTGGTGTGAAGAGATGCACGAAAAATGATAATACAAAACATAAGATTCATATTCAAATTCTACAAAAAGAAATTTGGGAGTCATTACATTTCCATGTGGTATTCAAAATTTAATTTCACTATGAAACCACCTTGAGAGAGCATCGAGCAATGTGTAATTTTGATATACAATTTGGATATGCTGTGGATTTCAGGGAGATCCCACCTACCTTGTTGTGGAGAATGACAGAACTCTTGCAACATACGGAATCAATGCCGTCTGCACCCACCTTGGCTGTGTTGTGCCTTGGAACAGTGCAGAGAAGAAGTTCATCTGCCCCTGCCATGGATCCCAGTACAACAACCAAGGAAGAGTTGTAAGAGGGCCTGCACCTCTGGTGAGTAAAAAGATCATTTACCCTTTGTTTGGTTTTGTTACTTTTCTAAATGAAAAGAAATTCACTAGAAGTGGATTTGGAAGTAAAAAGCATGAACAAATTTTTTGTAATGGCCACTGGATTTACTTCTTCATTTTGCTTAGAGATCAATGTCCACTATGAGGAGGTTATGAGAAGTTAGAAGGAGCAATGAGGAGGTTGAAGGGAAAGCATACTGTAGAAATTAGATGCCAAACAAAATTATGACACATTTGTTGTCTCCTCTTAGAAGACCATGTCAATAGGCCATTTAAAATCATATCATTTGCATTTGGAGCCATTTTTTTCATTGACAATGATTCCAAACATACCTTATCGGTCACTTGATAGAAAAGAAGAAGTAGAAAACATAATCTTTTAAAATGTCGAGGTTAGACTTTTGAGTGGCAGTTCTAAGATTCCAAAATTCTTTTTCCTTTTAAGCCTATGTTTGAATCTCTTAAAGAGTACTAAGAGATAGGAAAGGAAAATGCTAGGGTTGTTCACCAGTACGGTTTGGGCGGTTTCACCTTAATTTTAGGAATAAATCGAAAATTTCGGTTTGTATTTTTCATAAACTAGACCTGACCAATTAAAGTATTAAACCAAGCATTCCTGTTTAGTTTGGCTGGTTTGACCGGTTTTGAATTTTTTTTTTTTTTTTTCCCACTACTTTCAAGCTTCTAACTTTCAATTTTGGGCTTTTAGCTCTACACAATGTAGACAACTAAATTCTTGTACCTTCAAAATGTAAAAAATATATTTTTGGGGTTTAATTTGTGCCACTAAACTCTTGAAAGTCTCTATTTGTGCCACTAAACCAAATTCTATTTAGCTTATAGAGATATTAATTATATTATGTACCTCTTTAGTTTACAAAAGTATCAAATATTTGAAAAGTGTATGTAGTTAGGATTATTCAGTTGTTCACCAAAAATCCAAAACGCATTGTTTAAATTTTAAAGTTTGTAAAAATATTTTAAAATATATTATAATATACCGGTTGGTAATGGTTTGGAAATTGCCTAAACCGGTACCAAACCAAACCGGTGAAAACAAACAAACAAACAAACCCAAACCGAATTACCAAAAAAATAGACCAAACCAGTCTTTTGGTTGGTTTTTTGAACACCCCTAGAAAATGCTAACAAATGGTTTCTCAGAAATCAAACAGAGCATGAGTGTAAATATTTTGTATTTTTTTCCCTGTGTTTGTTAGTCGTAACCGACTTTTATTTTGGTTGTTGAAACAGTCCTTGGCATTGGCTCATGCTGATATTGATGAAGGGAAGGTACTGTTTGTTCCATGGGTTGAAACAGATTTCAGAACTGGTGAAGATCCATGGTGGGCTTAAAACCTCTTCTCGATCAACTCATCCCTCCCTTATTATATATTCAAGTTGAAGCGATGAGTCAGTTTGTAATTTCATCAGTGCATAAACATCCCTCCTGTATCATAGATTAATTACTTTTGTATAATTGATTTGATAAAATCTTCTCATTTTTACATTTTCTTTTATTCAATTATTTCTATCTAATTAAATCACAGCATGGAAATTAAACAGAAGCTAGTGAGGACTGAGCTTAAAAATTTAACCATTTTGGTTAAGTTGGATGATTCAATTTGTGATAAGGTGTGATTTTTTTACAAATATTTCCATAATAAATTAAATTGACTTAAGCTAAAATTTTTAAGATCGGATCAATGAAGTTCAGGTCAGACCGGGGTGGACGCTTGGCTCAGGCCGGGTATTAGGGTTCAAACTTCAAAGTACTCTGTAGTAGGTTAGGGTTCTTACTTCACACTTTTGTCAAAGTTAATGAAAAGAGTGCTTTGTCCCATAACTTCAAGATGTGTGCAACCAATCGCATATCATCATTTGATGGAAATGTATATTTACATTATCTAATCCATTAGTTTTTTCAAAATATGCATCCTACAATCATTTATACGTCTTCGTGCCGACATAATTTATATTAATATATCTGGACTAGATCATTATATATATATATATATATATATATATATATAGTAAATGAGCAATACCATTCAACCCAAAATATTTTTTAAAAAAGGTATCTCAAATGAATTCAACCCCATTATTTATTATGAGAAGGGCTCAATCATCCAACACATCATTTGAGACTACTTTTGGTGCAATTTTCCTTTTTTATTTTTACGACAAAGTAACTCTCTATTCAGTACATTCATGGTTTCAAGCTTGCCAAATCATTTGTTGTCTCAACATGGAGAACAAAGTTACAAAAAATCTATTCAAAGGGTTTGGATTTGCTTGATCTAACACCCAATGTTGATCAGCCGCTGGATGTACGACACATCAGTGGATAAGGCAATCCAACGGTTGATGGCCATAACACCTACGGACAATGTCATTTTGGGGAAAAATTCTAGATTAACGGAGTTAACTCCGTTAGCAACTGTCCAGCAATAGTCAACTATTTTAGGAAATGCAGAGTAAGGTCTTTCTCTCTCTCTCTTTGAAGCAACTCAACCAACATTTAACAAAAAAATATGCAACACTCACGCTCAGATTTGGAAGGGGAAAGAGAGAATGTTTACAGGAAAAAGAAATTCCTAAATTTTTTCATTAAAATTTTGCAAATAAGAAACCTAACCAAAAAATCCTCAATTCCCAACAAATGAAACCCTAATATTTGAATCTTCATCAAATAAAAATAAAATTTTAATTTTGAAATTGGAATCCTAACCCATCAAATCTCCAAGGATGTGTGTGTCTGGCTGCTAGATTTGCAGCAAGGTTGTGTAGAACAAATCTGTAGTAGCAAGAAGAAAAAGTAGAACTGCGTGTAGAACAGATATGTAGCAAAAAGAATTGGGTGTCCGTGTACCATGGGCTCCGCGAAGAAAAAGATGATATTCGACAATGGCTCTGTAGAACGAATCTGCTTCTCTCTATATATATACATATATATTCACACACTCTCTCTCTTTCTCTCTAGATTTGCTTTTTTTATGCTATTATTGCAGCTTTTTGAAGTAATTTTCCAATCTAGATTTTTTTGATGAAGTGAATCATGGAAGAAGATGGATATTGAGGGTTGAGGGTCTGAAACCTAGAGAAGGCAAAGAGAAGGTCGGTGAAGAAAACCTCCAAAACTTCCAAAACTCCGTTAACACCTCTCATTAGACTCAAAACGACTGCTATGAGGTATGTTTTAAGCCTTAGCCCTTTGATCACTTTTGCTGCTGACGTGCTGCCCATCCAGCGGCTGATCAACACCCATTGATCGGGTGTCAGATCAACAGCGAATTCAAACCCTATTCAAAGAGTAAATTAACAAAGGCAAACTCATTTCCTTCATTTATTTTGCTTGCTAGCTACAATGATTGAATGAAAAGACAATCGTTGAATCCTGAAGAGTGCTTAAAGCACATGGCTATTGCCAAAAAAAAAAAATTTAAAAAAAAAAATTGAAAACTCCTCATTAATTTAGAGCCTTGCAATGACAGACCCTTTTTATCCTTTTAGAAGTATATTTCATCCCTTTTGACTTCTAGCAGCATCAACCAACGCAAGAAAAAAAAATCCAAAGGCAAACAATCCAAAAAAGATAAACGGGAAAAAACAAGGAGGTATTTTCTTTCTTTCACTTTTCACTGTTTTGTAATGATTTCTTAACAAGAACAAAAATAAAAGAAAACATTTTTTTTATAAATGAAACACAGAAAATCAACAAGAATAAACCCAGGCAAAAGGAAAAAGAAAAAAAACAAAAAAAGAGGAGAGCGACAAAATGACGATCACCGAACAAGAAGAGCAAGAAAGTTAAAGCAAATGCAAGAAAAAAGTCAAATAGCTGCAACAAAAAGGAAAAGGGAACACAATCAGACTCACCCAGAAGAAGAAGCTTGAACAGCGATAACCACGAGCAACGAAGAACAAGATGACCCAACACTGCATGCCTTGACGAGCAAGCCAGGAGGAAAGCAATAGATTGGCAGCAAACAAAGCTAACGAAATGGTGTACCTCCATACAAGTGTATACCTCATATGAACCAAGCATGGCTTTACACCAAATGTTCTGCAATTGCACGGGACGAAACAAGGAAAAGACCAAAAAATCCAAAACAGCAAAAAGCCACTAACAGGAACGAAGCCAGGAATTTAGTTGAGACAGGGCAAACTTTAGATGGTTGATAATACTTCAAAAAATTGAAAATGCTTTTGTTAGAAAATTTTCATTTATCATGTTAGGTTTATTTATTTATTTTTGTCTTTTTGCCAACATTTATGATGTCAGTTTGAGGTAGGAAAAATTGAAAAAGTTTATAATCCATTGATATTTGATAAATCATATTTCAATTTAACATATTTATAATTGTCCTTAACAACATTCGAATTTTTGAAAGCAGTGTATGATGGTTTTATTATACACCTCATCAAATATCCCTCTCTCAATAAATACAACTATTTAGAGTCTGTTTGCATTAGGGGTGTTCAAGAACCGACCGAGACCGATTGAACCGACCAAAACCAATCCAAACCGCCCTATTTGGTTGGTTTTAATGAGTGTCACGGTCCCTAATGGTTTTCATTTTTCTCAAACCGAGGTGATTGGTTTGGTTCATATACTGAGGGTATAGACCGACCAAACCGACCGATGTATACCCCTACTATTTGCATAATGCATTATTGTTTGATTGTAGTTGTATGAATTAGCCCAATTGGAACTTATTTTGGAAATTGGTACTTGGTAGTGTGGATTACTTCATGCATATTAGGTTTTTATTTAAAAATTACTAGTAGTTGATTTTGGGTGATACAATTTTCAAATTAGCTTATACATAATAGGTTCCAATTACTAGTGGTTGATTTTGGGTGACACAATTTTCAAATTACTTCATGCATAACAGGTTTTGCATTGCTAGTACTTGAAAAGAGAGAGAACATAGGAGTTGGTAGTGACAATTTTTTTGGGTGACACAATTTTGTGACACAAATTTATTTATTTATTTTTTCAAATTAGTGACTATCAAAACCGATGATAAACCGACCGAACCAAGCCGAAAAACATCCCCTATTTTGGTTGGTTATCATGAGTGCCACGGTGCCTAATGGTTTTCATTTTCCTCAACCAAGGTGATTGGTTTGGTTCATATAATGAGGGTATAGACCGACCAAACCGGCCGATGTATACCCCTAGTTTGCATGAGTTTTTTCTAAAGTCACTTTTGAAGAGCTATCTCTTCATATATTTCTTTTTTTGATAGGCAATAGGTTAGATTGTATTAAGATAATAAGAAATTACAAGCATATCACTACCAGTCCACCATAATCCAAGAACCCGCCCAAAGGACAAAAAACCCATCCCTCAAACACATCAACCCAGCAATCTCCCAAGAAAATCAAAACAAGACCAACTACACAAATCAAGAACTGAGCAGATCCCCTATAAACAAGATAAGAAAAAACAAAACATATATCCTTTTAGCTTTGAGCTTTCCTTTTGACACATCAAAAGAACCTGGCTTGATCTCCCATCTAAAATTTTTTATCAATTTTTATAAATTTTATAGAGGTCTGAATTCCATCTCTCAAGAGATGCAAGAAAGTAAAATAAAAGGGATAAAAACAAAATTTTAAGAGAGATTAATTTAAAATTTCAAAGAGAAGTAGGGTATAAATTTTTTTTTTTTTTTGGAAAATATCCAGGAGGGGTGGCAGCCACCCCTCACTATACACTGGCTTCGCCCTTGGCCACTAACCAACTGCAAAGGAGAAACAAGTAAATTTCCCAACGAATACGTCAGCGTAGCCTGCACCATACCCAATTATACAATACAGAAAGACCAAAAAGCCCACAATTCATCAACCAAATACAAGCACCAAGCGAGGGCAAAAAAATAAATGCAAAAAACACAACTGCAGCTGTGCAATTCGAGTGCAATCAGCAAAAATGGACACTGAGATAACAAAAATCGACAAATTGAGCATGGAACATTGCAAATGGATGCGGCAGCAGCAAAATCACAGATGTCGCAATAACAAAAATCGCAATCAAACAATAGAATCTGCTGGATTGAATATCCTGCCTTTTATGATAAGTATAGATATTGAGTCTTGCTAAGATACAAATTAAAATGCATGTAGTGAAATAAAATTAAAACTATTTTCTACAGGACAAATATTGAAGCACGTGCATAAAAAATAAATTATAAAGCTAATTTATCTTTAGAATTTGTCTAGTGATTAAGCTTAACAGAAATTAAAGAGAGAGCTTGATAAAAACTGGAGGATTATTTGATAAACAAAGACGAAATAAAAAATAAATAAAAAAAACAGGTTAGCAAATTGTTGGACGACTTTGACTTTGATAGTATCCAACTTTTTATGGAAACAATTCAACAATCAGACGAGGAAGACTCCACTCACAGGAATTTTATCATCTTCACATTTCATACACTAGAATCACTTTCCTTTAGCAACGTATCTGCTCCTTCCTTGATCAGCTTCCAAGCGGCAATTACGTGGCGCTCTTCTGTGAGTGTGGCCCCCACTGCGAACCTCAGCATATATACCCCACCGACGATAGTGTGGGTCATATAAATTCGTCCACTTGAGTTGACCCACTCCAACAGTTTCCGATTCAGTAACTCGGTATGACCCGGCTCATGCTTCGAACTCGGGTTCAACCGAAAACACACTAAAGAGAACTGTCTCGGCACCACGATTTCGAACATCGGGTTGGATCTCACAAACCCTTCAAACATCTTCGCCATTCTGACATCAGACCGAATATGGCTCTGAAGATTCGCCACACCATAACTACGCAAAACGAACCACAGACGAAGTGCCTTGAATCTTCGACCCGTACCCACTTGCCAATCCTTATAGTCCACAACCGAATCCGACTCACTCGGTTTGTTCCTCAAATACTCCGGATTGGTACTCAATGCTTTCACTAACAAACCGGGTCTCTTAACCCAAAGACAGCAACAATCTAAGTAACTGAGTAACCATTTATGTGGGCTCAAACTCAATGAGTCAACTCGTTCAATACCATCAAAATAATGTCGAAACTCAGGACATATGCATGCACTACCAGCATAAGCGGCATCCACGTGGACCCAAACGCCAAACACATTTGCCACATCGGCAAGCTTCTCCAAAGGATCAACTGCAGTAGTTGAAGTTGTCCCCACAGTCACACAGAGATAAAGTGGGACCAATCCAGCTGCCACGTCAGCATCCATAACTCTACGAACGGCAACAGGGGATAAAGCAAAACACGATTCAGCTCTCGTGGGAATTACTCTAATGTTACTAGGAAGTATACCAGCCAACTGGCAAGACTTAGTGTACGTAGAATGAGTCTGATCGGACCCATAAACGACGAGCTTAATCAATTTATCAGCACCGAGAATATCAAGAGACCGATCTCTTGCAGCAATGAGAGTAACGAGAATCGATTCACTCGTCGTCCCTTGAATGACACCACCACCGGTGCCGGAAAACATGAAGGATTTCGGGAGCTTAAGCATGTTAGCTAGCCAATCCATGACCAGCATCTCTAGCTCGGTTGCCGCCGGGGATGCTAGCCAATTAAACCCAACTGAATTAAACGCAGTGCAGAGCATCTCTCCAAGAAAAGCAGCCGAGCTAACTGTAGCCGGGAAAAAAGCAAAGAAATTAGGACTCAACCAATGAGTCATGCCGGGAATTATATCGTTTTTCACGTCGTTTAGTATAGATTCAACCGGTTCGGGACAGAATGGAGCGGTGTCGGGTAACCGGGTTCGGAGATAGCCCGGTTGGACTTGGCTGAGAACTGGGTAGGTCTCAATTTTTTGGTAGTAATCGGCAATGAAGTCGACCATTTGATGGGCCTGTTTTCGGAATTCTTCGGGGTCTAATGGGTTAAATTCGCCGAGATGGGATTGTACCTCGGTGAAGTTTGAATCGAGACTGCCCATTATTCGAGGGTTTTAGAGAAAGTTTGAGTGGGTTTTAGAGTGAGGGTGAGAAATGGGAAGATTGTTGAAGGGGTTTATAAATAAATGAGCGGTGCATGTGGGACAAAAGGGAAGGGTGGAAGTTGTTAGTTATAATGGTATTTTGGCGGTATGGGAGTTTTGAAGTTGGTGGTGTATAGAGTTGGGTGTCTTGCTTACTTAATTTGATAAGGAAGTAGTTGTCGGTATGGGAGTTTTGGAGTTAATGGTGCTGTAACCAGGGGTGGAACCACGATTTTTGTGTTAGGGGGCTAATTTTTTTTTTTTTTTTTCTTGTTATCCACTCTTTCAAGAAAATTATCACACACTATGCCTTTAGAAAGTAGATAAAATACACATAACAAACACTAATGAAACATAAAATTTAACAAGAAAGTGTAAACAAATGCAAGTGATATGCACAATTATATAAAGATTCGACAAAAATAAAAGTATATTAATTAAAAATCAACAATCAATCAATCAAATACAATAAAATGGTTTTCAATTGGCTCACCCTCAACCTCATACAACCATACTACAACAAATAATTACAAATAGGGTTTTCATTTGGCTCATCCCAAACCTCATATCACCTCTACAAATATATCACTAGCTAAATTTAATCAACTAATTAGATAAACAAAAATTATTTAATGAATATGAATAATAAAGTCACTTAGCTACATACCTTCTTGAATAATTGAAGATAAATATATAATAGGAAGAGATTATTGTTAATGCTTTTCCCATAAGTTTTTCCAAAAAAAACAAAAACAAAAAGAGCAAAAATGAAAATAAAAATTAGCAAATACCTTAATATTTATTGTTAGTGGCTTAGCTTTCCCTAACTTTGAGATGATCCACTTGCAAAATATTAAATATGGGACTAAGAAGATAGATAATAAGAATCATGAGATGGAGGACCAACAAGAGAAAGAGTGAGAATCATGAGATGGGGGACCATATGTCCATATGGATGGAAGAGAAAGAGAAAGAGGAATAGAGAGAGAAAGAGGAATAGAGAGAGAAAGAATGTTTTTGTGGTGAGATTTCAACATTAGGGCGGAAGAGAGAGTGGGACTTATCATGCATTAGGGATTTGGAATTTGTGGGCTAATGTTGGGTAGGCTAAAGAGCTTTTATTTGTGAAATTAGAAGAGTAAAAAAAAATTGGGCTAAAATTGGGGTGGGCTACAGCCCTCACAGCCACCTATGTAGGTCCGCCCATGGCTGTAACTCTCTCTCAAAAGTGGTCAAATGATGCCGTAGGGTTTTGAGAATTTGGGTTAAGACTTGAAGTTTGCCTCATCTCGTTGAGGGTGGTGAGCGCTCTGGCCGGATAGAATTCTCTCGAATTTATAATCCTAGAGAGAATTTAAATTAGAAAATATGGACCAAGTATAATTAGAAAATGATTAACCTTTCTCGTTTTTTTTTTTTTTTTTTCCTTAAACAGAAGCTCACCAATCTTATTACTCCCTCCATCCTAATTTATGACTAATCACACAGTTTAAGAAATACATTGATTGCTTTGATTTTATTATGTTTTTAAGTTTGTATTCCAATTTTACCCTTATAAAATAAACTGATCACTATTAGAGTTATTTGTTCTTCGATAAGGGGTATAATAGAAAATTTATTCTAATTTTTAATTTAAAAAGTTAAAGTAATTACACAATTTGGGACATCCCAAAATGGAAAGGTGATCGCATAAATTAGGAAGGAGTAAGAGTATATATAATGCAATATATATATATTCTATGTGACATCCCTCATATTCTTTCATTATCTCCTTAATTCACTCTTATACTTCTTTCTTATTTTGACTTTCCATATACAGGGTTGGAGCTATTAATGGGCTAGGGGGGCTATAGCCCCCCCAAACTTTTGCAAAAAAAAAAAAAATGAAAAATCACATGTTTGTGTACAGAGGTGTTGATAGGTGCCCTTTTGTAGAGCCACTTGCACCGTAAATTTTGAAAAAATGACCGTTGGATTAGATACCTCTATAATGTATGTCATGCCTGTTAAAAATCACAATGATCCAATTGTTGGTTTATGAGAAAACTGACTGCAAAAAAAATGATAACATTTTAAAGAACAAAAATGTCATAGTTTTTCAAAGCGACATTTTTCAAATACCAACCGTTGAATCACTGTGATTTTTGGCAGGCATGACATACATTATAGGGGTATCTAATCCAACGATCAGTTTTAATTTCCAAAATTTATAGTGCAAATGGCTCTACAAAAGGGCACCTGATGCAAGATGCAAGATGCAAGATGCATCAGGTGCACCTGATATTAGCACCTCTGTATGTGTGTATATAGATTTATTAGCTTCTTAATTCTTACCTTAACCCTCCCGAACTTTAAATCCTGGCTCCGTCCGTGTCCATATATATATATATCGCATCACATACATATTTATTGCGGAGTATATCTTAAACGGAGTACTCGGTATATAATAAGATATTTTTTGGTTTTTTTCTTTTTTAAGTGACCTTTACATTCCAATTTGCCTGCTGCATTGCACCACGTACGTTCAAGCCTCCATACCATTGCCTCAACAGTACACAGCACCGTTCACCATTAATTGCATCAACTTTCATCTGTTCACTTCTCTTGACGCTATTGGGATTCTCAAAATTTTCAGCCATATATATTAAAGGTAAGAAGTTTTAATCTTCTATGACTTTGGGTCATTTGTTCTCACAGTGAAAATGGGTATTTATATTAACCGATTACTCTATTGTATATATTACTTGCAAACTAATTGGGTATTTGTACGTATTCAATGCGTAGGATTGTACAGAGTCCAGAGGAATTGAGCAATTAATATGAGGAAGATTGGACTAGGTTGAATTGCTATCTCTGTTTTGATTGTCGATATTTTTATTTTTTATTTTATTTTTTTTTACAGATTGTAAAGATTTAGGTAAAAACTATTAGCCGCGCAAAGGGATTGCATGATCAACTGGTGCAAGAGGCGAATGGTAATATTTACCCTTTTCTTTGATAAAAAAATAAAATAATAAAATAAGGGTTTCTTTGTTTGTCATTGACTTTTTTTCAATAGTACTGCTATATATCCCAAAAGTTTGTCCCAAAAAAACATCCCACATGAATCCTAAGCCTTCATTTATTATCAATAAAGAATTTACTGAAAAAGAAAAGGGTTCGATCATTGCCGATGACTAATCACTATTGTTAATAGTGATTAACAACAGTGAAAAGAACTAAGCAAAAGAAAAGGATTGATCACTATTTATTAGTCCTTTTTAGTAAAAAGGACTAAGCAAAAGAAAAGAAAGTGAAGCGTTTTCTTTTTTAAAATCATTTTGCTTAATCACTATTGTTAATTACTTGATAACCAGGTGAGTGACTTATTTATCATTGAACTCTTGGGTTGGATCCTACACTTTAAATGCTGAGGCTATTGTTGCAACATTGATGTATCATTGTTGAATTTTGGGTGAATGCACTTCCCTTGATTCAGGGATGACTTCTGTAATATTTGAGGTAGGAACTTTCATTATCTAATTAACATTTTTTTTCTTCTATGCTTATATTGTTAACATTTTTTCGAACATGTGACATATGACTTGTAATATTAATTACTTTAACTATTGAATTATTCATTGTTGTAAAACCCGGATCGGACCGGCCGGTTGAACCGAGAACCGGGTGCCTCACCGGGTGGTTCAACCCCTAAAACCTAGTCTTAATGAAAACCGGCCTATTTAGTAAAAACCGGTCAACCCGGCAGTTGAACCGATCAACCCAGTTAAAAGAACCGGCCGGGTTTTGGTAAAAAAAAAAAGTGTTAAAATGAGTAAAATAGCCAATATTTTTAAAGTCTTTTAAAGCCAAAAAGGCTAAAAAAGTAAATTAGTTTACAAAAATCCCAAATAGCAAAAAGAAACCAAGGCACCTAATTTAACAATACAATATTCTTATTTTGCATTTTTTTTTTAAAATGATAATGAAGATTGATCAAGAGTAATTATTAATTTTCAATTTTGGTGACTGCACATACATTCAAATATATGAATTGATTGCACAAACATTTAAAATCTATATTTTTTGAATCTATTTTGCATATTTTACGGCTTTTGCTCTGATAAATAATAAATAATATATTTATGATGTCATAATGACGTCATGGTTCAACCCAGTTGACCTAACGGTTGAACCGGTTAACCCTTAACCGAGTCACTTATCCAGTTCGATAAACGGTCTGGGTTTTAAAACATTGTAATTATTTTTGTAAATTTGCTGAATTCGATATTTTTATATTATTCATTGAATTTTTAAAAAAATGGATTTATAATAGGCTGCAAATGTTATTCCTTCTAGAAAGGTTAAAAACAAAAAATTTTAACGACAAATTAGCGACGATGGTTGACAATCGCTAAGATTAAAACATATTATTTACTCTCTCTTTTATTTTTCATTTTATGGTAAGAGATTTTGATAAGATTAAATGGCTGCAGTTAAAGTTAAATTGGCTTCCAAAGATCATTTCAATGATTGGCTACCAATTATCAATTCATTTGATGTTAAAAATAAAATAAAAGAAAGAAAATATATTTAATGGTTTAAGATCTTCTGTATATTATAGTACATGTGTGTATGCCTTCTCAAGATTCAAATCTATACATTTTGCGTTTAATTAACAACTTAAGACTTTTATTATTGAACGTACCCCTCAATGATTCTTGATTAAATGATAAATAACTAATACAAAAATTATCTTAATTTGTTCACATACTTCATTTAAAAGTTAAAAAATTATATATATAAGGTCACTTACACCTGATGCAATTTGCATTAGGTGACCTCCTTTAGCACCACTTGTATTTTTTTTTTTTTTTTTTTGGAAAAACTAACCGTTGGATCAGATACTCCTCTTATATATGTCATGTTTTTCAAAAATCACAGTGATCCAACGATCGATTTTTGAAAAATGTCATTGTGAAAAACTGTGACTTTTTTGTTCTTCCAAATATCGCCATTTAATTTTCACCGTCTCTCTTATTTCATAAATAGACAGTTGGATCACTGTGATTTTTGACAGACATGACATACATAAGAAGGGTATCTAATCCAACGAACAATTTTTCAAAAAATATTATGTAAGCAGTGCTAAAAAATATCATCTGATGCAAATTGCATTAGGTACACCTTATCTTAGCATTCCTATATATATAACATATATTTTAATTAATATGGAATATGTAAAACTTTGACTACTCTTTGTAATTTTTTTTTTTTTTTAATGTGTTTAATTAGCCACACAATTTGTAAGGTAGAGCCCTGGTATACGTACTTCAATATTAAATCATTAGGCATATTCACCTAGTAAAAGGGATTTGGTTAACTTTTTAACCATATTATTTAAGAGAAAACTTAAGACTGCAACTTTTTATTTTTGGCAGCAAACTAAACACGTGGTAAGGGCTCATTTGGATGAGTTATCATTTATCACTTTATTATTATTATTATTATTTTTACTTTTAAAAGTAACATAAATAAATGTTTTTAATAGTTTTTTATAATAAAAAATATTGATATTTATGTTTAAAAGTTGAGATAGTAAAAAATTATTACAATCTCAACTTTTAAAAGTAACTATTAATACAAAGTATTAGAATTGGGATTCCAGAGTCTTATTGGACTCGACAATGCACAGTGGATCTTATCCAAATTGAGAGAAAAGATATGGCAAAAATTAAAGGACTGTGTATATAAGATTTTGATAAGGTACGCAGGGGCGAAGCCAGAAATTTGATCCGGGAGAGGCGAACTTTAATTTATTGTTAAAGTTTTGTTCCAATTCAAAAAATTGAAACACTTTTGTTCAAATTTTTTTTTTTATCATGTTAGGTTTGAGTAGAAAAAATTGAAAATTTTTAATGCACTGCTATTTGCAAACTAACAAGCGATGCTATTTCACACACCTTTTTCCACTCACCTTAGTTGGCATTTGATGTTTGGTTCACGTCAATAAATGCAATTATTTTATTCTTTCAATATCATGAAGAACATTGGTATGTGAGGTGGATGGAAAAATGTGGGTGAAGTAGCATTTTTCCAAATTATATTTCAATTCAATACATTTATAATTGTTCTCGGACCCGATCTTTTGAAAGCTTTGTATGTTGGCTTCATTATCAATGTTATGATATATTACTATCAAATATCTCTCTCAATAAACAAAACTAAGCTATCATTCACGACTTGATCTCTCATTTTGTTATACAATTGATTGTTTACAATCTTTACACACTTGTTGGTTATCTGCTGTCATGAAGGACACCAGTGAGCTTTGTTGATTATGTAAAGCACTAAAGGCCCATTTTCATTTATTTTTCTAAAATCACTTTTGGAGAACTATTTCTTTACATATATTTTTAAAGTTATAGCCAAATTATGCTTTCACGTATCAAAATTTTTATACTAAAAGTGATTAATGAAACAAAAGTTGGGGTTCCTAACTTTTGCTGCCATTTCTTTTAAGATGAAAATTTTGACATCCATATATACTATCACCTCTCAAGTTATCTAAAAGAAATTATCTTCCTATCTCTTAGATCAAGTGGAAATTTTAAGTTTCAAAAATAACTTTAAGAAAAGTTAATATATACGGACCCAAGTTTGAAAAGGAATGGTCAAATGAGAAGGATTGGGATGGGGTTAGGACTTTTGTAAGGAGGGGAAAATAAAAAAAGGAGAAGGGTAAAAAAAATAAAATGAAGGGGTTAAAAAATTTGAGGGAGGCATATTCAAAATTTTAAAAAATCATAAGGTCTAAATTTTTTTCCTAAAAAAATTGAGGGGTGGCACCTGCCCACCCTCAACCCCACATAGCGTCGCCCTTGAAGGTGCGGTATCATAGAGTACATCGATCTCGGCCATCCATGGCATGCGCATATATGCATGTGCACACGTGTGCATGCCACGGACGGCCATGATCTTCTACCGTATTTGCGGTACATACCACACCTGATCATTGTTGTTGTATATACATACATAACCAATCCTATAAGGATGTCTTTATGTTCTTTATCGGCATCCATTTTCACTGGGAGATGTATTTTGAAAAACCTACTGTTGGATTAAATAATCTTCAAATATATGTCATATGTGCCAAAAATCACAGTGATCCAATGATGAATTTTTAAAATAAAGACATTTAAACAACTTTGACAGCATCCAACGTTAAATACTGTTAAAGCGTTTCACGAACTGTATTTTAAAAACCGATTATCGCATCACTGTGATTTTTGGCCGACATGACATTCATAAGAAGATTATCTAATTCAACGGTCAGTTTTTGAAAATAGTATTCCTATGGCTCCCAAAAGAGTACTAATAATAAGGAGCATAAAGACGTCCTGACATGATTGGTTCTCTCTCTCTCTCTCTCTCTCTCAGTATATATATGTAGGTCAAATATTTTGAGAAAACGACCGTTGGATTAGATACTCTTCTTATACAAGTCATCTATGTCAAAAACCACATTGATCCAACAATCAGATTTTAAAAAATCCCACATTAAAAAACTGCAATGTTTTTAATTATAATAATTTTTCACAGTGACATTTTTCAGAAACCAACCGTTGGATCACTGTGAGTTTTGACATACGTAATGTATATAAGCAGAATATGTTATCCAACGGTCAGTTTCTCAAAATATTAGACCCACATTGATGTTTTGAAAACGGATGATAGAAATCAATACTACCTATAAAAGTCTAAATGATGGAAAAACTTTTGATTCACTAAAATACCCTGATAATAAATAATAATAACACTTATGCCCTCCTATAATTTTAATTACTTAAAATCTCTTTTACTTCTTTATTAGAAATCTTATTTTTAATTACTTTTTTATTCTTAATAACTTTAGAACTATCCATTCTTTATGAAGTTTTCTTATTTGAGTATAATTCTTTTTTAAAATAAAAATTTATTATATTTTAGTTGTGCATTTTTTATATTATATAATATTTTCTATATAGTTTGAATATTAAAATTTTTTTGATTGGCCACAATATAAATAAATAAATAAATAAATATATATATATATATATATATATATATATAATAACTTGATAGGTAGAACCACCCCCACCTACATTCTTATTCCGTTTAGAACTTCTGCTGCACTCTCTCTATAAAAGGAAACATGTATCCTTCTATTCTTATAATAAATAAACCTTTTGTATTAGATAAAAAAATTTTAGGAAAAGATTTTAATTCTATAGAAAATACACCTCAAAGAAAACAATATTACCAAGTAGTCTCTACTAAGTTTAAAGGACCTATAACTAAAGAACCCTAAAAAGAAAAGAGGGGGGGTTCTATCATCTATGGGGTCTGATTTCATCTATCGCTCGGTAAAAGAATAAAGCAAAATTTTTTGCAAGGCAGTAGGCCAGTGTCATTTTACATGGGAGTTCAAATCAAGTTGAGGCTAAATTCAGCCATAAATTAGAAATTTCGGCCAAAAGATTCAAAGCAACCGGCCATATATTAATATTTTTTTTATTCACCAAAGAGTTTGAATGTATAATTCAGAAAAATCAAGGAAATTATGTGAACAAAAAACTTTTTAAAAAAATTATACTGTCCAGGATCAGAGTGATGATCCTGATTATGTTGTTCAATGAAAAAAAGGAGAGAGGTCAATTGTGATTGAAGATGTATTAGAGATAATAGAAGAGTTCCAGCTCAATTTGGATTTCTTCTTTTGTGCAGGAGTCATTGTCAGTCATAAGAAATATTCACCAGCTTGTTAGCTCACTACCCCACCACTCCCTAAAAGACTATAGACATTATCTTCTCTCCATAGGGCAATTGTTGGAGACAACTGCGGAAAATTTACATGATTGAACTTGTAAGTGCAAAACGTGTCCAATCATTCAAGACGATTAGGGAAGATGAGGTGTCATTATCTCATAAGAAGTACTCCTATCTCTTTTAATGCAAGAACACCCGTCAATCTTAGCCACAAAATATCATCGATATATAGCATAACTTCAATTTCAAGGGTAGCATTTGGTAAAAAAATGCAAAGACCAAGAAGCATTAATATTAATAATCAAGGAAGTTATTGGAGAGATGAGATGATGATTATATTGACATAAGATTATATAAACATATGCTGACTTGATCATTTCTATATATTTTCTAGCATTGCACCACGTGCGATGCACGTGATAATTTTTTTTATAAAAAAAATTAAAAATTAAAAATTAAAAACTCCAACTTTGAGTGATAGAGTGATCAATACAATTAAGATAAAATATTCAAAATTTATTAAAATAATTAGAAAATTTTCATTTTCTTTTTCGAAACTAAGAAATAAATTGTGAATTTTATAATATTTAATTATTTGATAAATTAAGTCTGATATAGCGATGAAACAATATTTATAAATAAAAACTATAGTAGAATAATAAGTCAAATTATATATGTTTTTTCTCAAAAATAATAAATAAAGTTTGAATCATATAATATTTAATTTTTCGTGCAATTGAGTTTGATCTATAATATGTCTCATTAAAATAATTAGCCTAAAGTATTCTTATTAAGATTTAACGTAAATATTATATAAAGTATTCTTATTGCACTATATACATTGATGAAAAGAAATATACTTTTAAAGAGTCTATAGCCTAAATTATGAGAATAAAAAGTATGGAGAATTCTTCAATGATTGCCACTAAAATTAAAATAATATAGAAATAAGAGTAATATATATATATATATATATATATATATATATATATATATATATATATATAT
>JAESVK010000863.1:75240-93054 GCA_017140935.1 Hamamelis virginiana | reverse complement strand
CTGAAGTCTGCCATCTTCCCAATTGAAGAACCACAAGCTTTTTCAATGGCGAAAACCAATCAGCTTTCAAATTAAGATACTGCTCATTCAAATTGAACAAGGTTGACAAATCTTCCCTTTTCAGAACGCTGCTGCTACCCAAAACCAAGCATCCATGGCGAAAGGATGAGAAATCATTATTACATGGTGTGTTCGTTGAATCAAAATCAAAGAATTCAGCTTTCTTAGAAATGGAAATCAGCATTCGACGAATCCATGGGTGCATCTTACAACTATTCACATCAGGCCGCTTTGTGTTGTCGCCCTGTTGGATAAAGCCTAATCTCATCAGCTCCTTAAATTTCGCGTCTCCAACCTCGCTGCCTGTCTTTCCCACCTGATCAGTAGTCTCTTTCTCAGCCTCGGCAACTGAACCCATTTTCGTGTTCATGTCATGCTTTTCTTCGTCCCCAGTTTTTTTCTCGGATCTATGGCTGACAGCAGTCTTTTTGTGGGACTTGGCGGGCTTACTTTTGGGCCCTTCATCATCAGCAGTCTTCTTCTTCTGAAGCTTGATAAAACCCTCGGCGATCCACCAGTTAATCAATGGCCTTTTCTTTATAACAGAATTGTCTGGGAAAATTGAGAAACAGAGCAAACAGAGCTTCGATTGAAGATCAAGAACATCGTAGCTCGCCTGAAGGTTAGCCATTGCTGATGAAACAAGAACTTCCTCTTCCACTTTTAAACGTAACCAATCTACCGAAAGCTTTCTAGCTGGAGCCTCCGGTTCTTGCTGCAGCGCCATTGCACCCGATTCTTCCATGCGCGGAATTTTTATCTCCTTGATATTATTTTTGAAGATTTTGGCATTTTCATCCATGAATGTAAGCTTTCTACGGATAATATCAAGTTGGGTTCCGTCCTCAATATCGTCATTGATATCTCTTTCTAATGCACTGATTTCTTTCATGAAGGATTCTTCCCATTCCTTCAATTTAGGAAACAAATCTTGCATTCCTTCAAGCATTTTTCGGATATCTTCGAACTGTTCTCGCTTTGGACTTTTGGGTTTGTTTACTTTGATTGAAGCGCGTTCCTCAGCCTTTTTTAGCCAGTCAAGCAGAATTGATACAGCTTCCTCTGGTTTTCTTCTGTATGATGCCATTTTCAAGATTTTGAGAAGAAAGAATTAAGCAAAGAGGTGAAGGAGAGAGAGCAAGCAATATGGTGGCAGGATTGAATGTAAAAGGAGAGAGAGAGAAAGTGGATTGTAAAAGGATTATAGTCTGAAATGTACACGGGTGATGAAGTCCTATGTCGGAGACTTGACATACGTGTTTCAAGAGATAATAAAGGGACTTGTGACGTAGATGCGAGAGTGATGAGACAGAGACTTGGGTTGTGAGACTATCCAAAATACAGTTCAAATACCGTGTGAAAAATAGAATTCAATTCAATAACTTAAGTTACAAGTGGAAAGTCTCTAAAACTTATTAACCAAACCTGAATAGTGTTAGAAACCCACGTGGAACAAGTCTCCAACATGTGCTAGTGCTTGGGCTAGCCTTAAATCTTGATAAACCCCTAAAACTGCCCCACCCAATGCAAGCTTGTTTATTCCCCTCAAATCCTCAATGGTTGGGTTTATGTTACAAAATTGCCATCCCTATGACCCCAACTATATATTAAGATATTTTGAGAATAGTAAATTGTGTAAGGTGAGGATTGGGTTTAGAAACCTAATTAAGCAAATGGGATCAATAAGGCTTTGAGTTTGCCAAATCTTAGCATGCTCGCGACTTGGTGTTCAAACTAAACTTGTTAAATTGTTCAAATATGAAACTCATTTCATCATTATTAATTTGCTCATAATATATTAAAAAAAATATTTTTTTTCATTAAGTAATTCCTCAAGGCTTCAATGACACAAAAATGGGGAACAAAAATCCTCCATGCTTGTCAATTAAGGTATGCATCTTCTTCTCATTAACAAGGTCACTTTTAGCATTATTTGAGATGGAAAGAAAGAAAGAAGGAATGCGATACTTGTTTTATAGACAAGGAAGAGATCAATCACAAGCTATGGTGGAGCCAAATTTGTTTTTTTTTTTTTTTTTTTCCCAACCCAAAAAAAAAAGGGGGGGGGGGGGGATAAGAAAAATAAAAAATATTTTATTTTTTTTAAATAAAAAAAAAAAAAAAAAGAGGTGGAGGCAAGGTTTTCTTTGATGACACTCAAAGTTAGCAAAAAAAAAAAAAATTCAATCTCCCTTGTGTGGTCTCTTAAAATAGATCTTGAAGAAGATTTGAATGAGTGATTCCATTGGATTGTATTCTTAAGTTACGGAATCCCTGTCTTTTTTTGTAACTTTCTTTTGGATTCTCATTCGTAAAAGTATAATTTTGAGCTTCTAACACGAAATTCCTTTTGAATTTCATTCTCAGGATGGTTTAGATTAGTTTTGTCTAAAATCACTTTTGGGGTTCAAAATTTTACTTGATGTAATTGATGGAATGATAATTACTTTTAGATGACTTGAGGGGTGTTAGAATGATTGGACCTCCTAACTTTTATCATAAACACTTTTAGTACAAAAATTGTGAGTGTGAAGAGATAAGGATACTTGAAGACATAGTTCTTCAAAAGTAATTTTAGGAGAAGTTAATCCAAACAAAGCCCTAGAGTGGGATTTGAGCTTCTAACACCAAATTCCTTTGCCTAAACCAAAATGGTAAGCAATCATATTCCCTAGCTAAATGGTCCCTTACTTATTGCTTCGAGCACCTTAACACCACATGAAATTGGGCTTTTGGATGTGAATTCTCTGAGTGCTTCATTTGATTTGGGTCTCTGTTCTGCTGGAGCCTCCAGCTAGGAGGACATCTTTCCTCTTCCTTTCTATTTTTCACTTTATTTTGCATGGGAGGTTCCTTCCACAGTCATTTACTGTTTTTTATTTATTTATTTATTTTCACTGTGTTTTTTTTTTTTTTTTTTACTAATTTTTTTTTTTATTTTCACTGTATTTTTTAAAAGAAGAAGCAACAATGAAGAAGAATAAGAAAAAGAAGCAGCAGCAACAACAAAGAAGAAGAAGAAGAAGATGTAGCGGCGGCGGCAGGAAAAGCAAACAGGAAATGAAGCAGGAGGATTAGCATTTTCCATTTGTCAATAACTTGTTAGCTTAGTTCCCCATTCTTAAAAAAAAGGTTACGGATTTGAATACATGAAAATACACTAATGCTTATTTAATGATATTAGGGAGATTTAAAGTAAGGGTAGGTTTCTATTGTTTAATTTAAAAAAACAAAACAAAACAAAACAAAATTAAAAAATTAAAAATTATCAAAGAGTCCCTGAGTTTAGAACTTAGTATCACAAGGTCCAAATTATGCCATAACGTCTCTGAGATTTCCATATTTTATTTATCTATTTATTATGTTAAAATGTCTTTTAAATCTAGTAGTATAAATCACTTGTGTCATGTAAAACCCAAAAATTAACTTGCAAGTTGGATGGACTGGACCTGACCCCGGCCAGTTAGGTTGGGCTTGGGCTTGGGCTTGGGCTTGGCCAGTTAGGATGACCATTTATTATTTTTACAGAATATTTCGTAAAAAATGCCAAAAAGCCTACTTAAATGATAGATTTTGGAAAAACTCTCTTCTACAAAGTTGTTCAAAATGATGTTTTCTAGTGAATAAGGCGGCTAGTTTTCTTAAAAACAATTTATTTTTTTCATAAAATGTAAAAGTCACAACTGGTTGGGGGTGGGCTAATAGTTGGGAGGGATTGCAATAACAAGGCCCATCTTTTAGAGAGAGAGAGAGAGAGAGAGTACTCTTCCATTTAATAGATCCAATATCTTAGCCTAAGCCCAAAAATGTAAGCCATGTCCAATAATTTATTCCTACCCTTACTCAATTTTTTTTTTTTTTTAAATCTCCCAAAGACATTTTTTTATATAATAATTTTTCCTCCTTAAATATTACCGTTTGCCCACCTTCTCTCTTAATTTCTCTACAAGTAAGATGATGGACGAATCCCTTCATCTTTGGCCAATTTTTTTTAGAGAGAGAGAGAGTAACAGATAATTGTTGCACCAAATAACCATGGCAATGGGAGATCACTAGAAGAGAGAGACCTTATTTCCGGCGACAACCAAACAAGGGAGAGCCTATTTCCAATCAGCAATATGACTGTTGGAATTTTTACTTAAATCTTAGCCAAGCTCACTTTGGTATAGGTTTAAGTAATGAATTTTTTTCAGGCAAAAAATAAATAAATAAATAAATTTTTTTTCGGTTTAGGTTTTAATCTCCACCAAAATCTAAGATAAAATAATATTAAATAATACAGATAATTGGTCAAAAGTCTCATTTAAAAGATGTTTATTGTTTAAAGTCCTTCCATATTTTTTTATCTTTGCAAAGTCCTAACAAGAAAAATTTTACTGCCTAAAGTCCAATTTTTTTAAATCCACTCTTTTTGGGGACATAATTGCCCTTCTCTGATGTAGCTAATCTCACCACGGTCCGACTGGAGTTTCGCCGATTACGAGCTTCAATATGGTGAAGAGACCAGATGAGCTTCAGTCTATTGCTTTGTTTGTTTGTTTTCCTCGAATTGTGTGGTTGTTTTCCCACAGTTCTCACCATTTTAGTGGAGTAGCATCAAGACAAATGACTGAATTACACAAATGGTGTTGTTCTGGACCTCTACTATTATGTTTTGACCATGAAATACAATCTTAAAGACTAAGAATAATGAATCTTGATTTCTTCGTTTCGAGAGCGCCAATCGTGAGATTCAGATCTGCAACGCCACCTACACCATTAGAATTTAGTTAGAAAATTGCATAAGACAAGAGAGAGAAAGAGGAGAGAGAAAGAGAGAGAGGGAACACCATCACCATCAATCAGAAAACCAGATTTGAACCAGTTCAGGTTTGCTGCTCCAGATCAGAAAACCATCACCATCAATCGGAAAACCAGATTTGAAGCAACTGACCTGATTTCTTTTAATTTGGGATTGTATGGTTTCCAAGAAAATATTGGAAAATGAAAGAAATTAGAAATGTGAATTTTTAGATGCAAATATTAAACTGAAATTTTAATTTTAATTTGGGATTGTTTGGTAGGAACTCAGGATCAGCTTCTCTCCGACAGAAAATGAATAGATTTTCATTTAGGAAAAATAATTTTTTGTTTGGTTGATTGGAAAATATAAGAAATTTTTTTTTTCTTTTTTGGTATAGTGACATGCATTTTCCAGCATAGTGATCTGCGTTGGCGTAGTGACCCGTATTTCTTGTGTAGTGACGTGCATTTTTCGGCGTAGGAAACTACGAGGTGTGACGTAGTGAAGCTGAGGGTTGGGGGTGTAGGTGGCGTTAAAGGTTGTTAGGAACGAAGGGTATTTTTGTCTAATTCATGCCAAAATGACTTTTTGGAAAGAAAAATCTTTTGAGAGAACTTTTGGCATGAAAATCTTCTAAATAAGGACCTTTAGCCAAATTCCCCTTAATAATAAATCAACTCAATAATGCCTTGTGTCACAGCCAACTTGACATCAAGTTAGCTTGAGATCTTGACTCTAAATAGGTCAAGCCCCGACCCTTTCTTGGACTTGACTCTAAAGGGGTCAAGCTCAGTCCATCCAAATTGTAATTTTTTTTCAATTTTCAATTATGTAAACTATAGAAATCTACCCTAACCTAAAGCCTTCTAATATTAGCAAATTAATATTAAGGAACCGTTTGGATTTGTTTTTTATAAGTATTTATTTGCTTTTTTAAAAAAATTTTAAAAAAGCAAATAAGTACTTATAAAAAACAAATCCAAACGGTGCCTAAGGTGCTTGACTTGAGACTTTCTATGAAAGTAGAGATAACTGTCGCTGGGCCAACAAGCTATTAACAGATTGCAATTTATTAGAAATAGATGCACCTATCTTATATCCTAAGCTTATTCCAATTAAATTTGAATCTAAACTAATTCCTAAATATGAATGAGATCATCTACAAATCAAATAGTAATAACTAACTTGTTTGTGATAGATAATTTTCATTGCATCCAAGCCCAAAAATTTCTCCTAATTAATGTGCAGAAATATTAGGACATGCATCTTGATATGTAATCTAACGGTTGAAATTAGTTTATAGAACAATCTGACGGCTAAAATCAAAACACAAGTACCAATCAGACTTGTGATATGATAAATAAAAATGTATATGAATTTTTCTGTCTTTTGATCTCAGCTGTTGGAGTACTGTCATATAAGTTAAAGAGTTCCCACGTTAAAATTGCATTGCCAACTCTAGTAAGCCTGTATATGCGGATGTGCCATGCCCACCTAGCGTCTACTATCTCAAATCCGGTAATTCTGGTCCAACCCACTCCAGCACTCCCTACGTATTGTAGGTCCCATTTTCTGCGGCTCAGAGGCCCAAGTCGCGACAAACATTCAACCGCGATTCGCTCCCTTTAACATGTGACATGATAATACTTTTTTATGTGCAAAAATTAACTTAATCTCTTTACTAATCTAATCTATTAATCTTTTTGCTATCCCAAACATAATAATTAAATATTTTTGGTTTACTATGCGACCAACATGCTCAGTCTTGAGTTCATAACTAAAATAACATTTTTTTTTTTTCACATACAAAACAGATTTACCTCATTGTTATTTAATCACCGGTATCGGGATACATTATTATTATTATTATTATTATTATTATTTTTAAACTAATCTTACCTTATAATTAAAACTCAGCAGTTGGTGTCTTTAGTTTTACCCTATTTTCACCTACATAGATTAAGTAGCTGGTAAAATGGATGTGCTTCTTTTTTAGGGCCCTGTTTGAAAACTTCGAAAACTGAATCTAACCAGTTCAGTTCTGATTCCTTTCTGTTATATAATTTTTATTTAAACCATCTTACAGTTGATATGAAGAAGAAAAAAAACTGTGTTTATGTCTTATTTTTTAAACAGAATTGAATTGATTTACAGAAAAAATGCACTTACCAAACAGTACTAAATAAAAATCAGAAAGACTTATCTTTAGCTCACTAAATTCTTAAGTTTGCCAAACACTCCCTTACTATTACAACGTTTTAAGTCTTAGAGATTTGGGCATTAGTGTTTTTTATTTTTTGGTTAAAAATAAAAAATTACTCTTCTAATACTTGCAAATTGATATTGAAAAACTTTTCTAAGAAAAAAGGCAATGGATAATTTGGCTCTGCTCATGCAAGAATTTGGAATTGATAATAAAAATAAAAATAAAAATAAAAATCTTCTGCACAAAATAAAATTAAAAAGAAAAATAAAAGGTTAAAACTTCCTCGTACGACATGTGAAACGGGTCTGCGAACAAATTTACATTATACAAAAAGACAAAAACGACCTCAGGCAACCCCGCTTGTCTACTAGCTTCACGTGACCCCGACACAGCGCGAAAGACATGTCAAAAAGTTCAGCTCTCCTCTAGTCTTTCAGATAAAGAGACTCAAAAGTATGATTAGGGGCAAAATTGGAAACAAATGTAAAAGTGTTGATGAAGACAAGGACGACGATGATGACTCGGCCTTCTCGAACTGTAGAGAATCAACGGCCAATGGCATGTTCTCTTGATCTGGGCTGCACTTCGACTCGTGTGGGGGGTGCGCACTGTACATGATGGCGCGCAATACAGCTGACACTGTTGGGATGTACGCCGTCTTGTTCCGTGCTAGCAGCCACGTCAGCCCCATGAGCTGACAGTCTCTACTGAACATCTTGCTAGCCCTGTCCGTTCCGTTCTTATCCCCACCTTTTAGCTGTAATAACCAATCACAACAAAGGGCATTTTAGACATTACATATATTTACAATTACACACTTATAGATTATATACATATTAAAAATAAAAATAGACATATCAACCCAAAAATTACAATAATCCATGTAATTTTTATAAATGTAAAAACATGTAGCAATTTTCAACTGCTACAATTTTTGAGAAGTCATTAGATCACATGATTTTTGAATGCATAAACATCGAATAATATCCAATTTCGATCAATTTTACAACATTTGTATCACAACTATATATTACTATCACGCCTAGAAAATGTATATGTATTTGTTATATTATTGCGAGTACTAAAATAGGTTTGGTTTGTTTGACAGAAAGACCAAAAAGACCTTGATATGAACGAACTTGTCATATCTCTGTGGCCTGATTATGCATCTGCCATTTTCAATCCCTATTACTACTATCAAATTACCAAAATGCTCACCAAACTTTCTTAGTTTTTCTAAAATGACCCGTTCATAATTTAGGATGCTATTTTATAACAACCATTCCGTAAAACAGAGGAAAATTTAAGGACATTTACGTCAAATTGCATGACAACAGATCCTCTACCGGAAAACTGACCTTCTGAAGGGCACCAAGGCACTTGGTGCAGCCGGAGTAAGAAGAATTCCGGCAATTATGCTCCAAATTCTTCAGAGCAGCAGTCGGAGTTGCGTTCCGATAACCGGTAATATTGAACGCAGCGGGGCAACTCAGTGAGCTAATCTGGTGAAGCCTAATCCCACAAAAGCAAAGAACCGCATCACAACTCGCATTCGGCTGAGGAATATGAATGTTGCGACTCACTAGCGAGCTCTGCAGCGAGTTAACACACTTCTGCGAGTCGTCCGGCATCATCGGGAGATCGGAAGAAGAATCCGTTGCAGGAGCTGGAGCCGGAACCTCAAGAGCCGACCGGGCGTGAGCCGCGAAGAGCCAAGCAGCGAGAACAGGACAGCAGCGGCTACGGTCGAGGTTTCGACCGCAGGCGTCGTTGACGCCACCAAACAGCTCGGCTGAAAGGTCGAGCCGGCAGGTTTGGGCTTCGGTTTGAACCGGAAATGCAGGGACTGTATTAGGACTGGAGTAATCCCCCGGTTTTAATGGCTGCTGGTGGCCGTCAACCGGTTCGGCGAGTAAACCAGCAAGAGAGTGGTGAAAGAGAGAGAGAAGAAATACGAAGTACGTGAAGACAGAGACTGATAATAATGATGATGATGAAATCTTCATCTTTCAAAGTACTAGTAATAGTAGTAGTAGTAGTAGTAATTACATTCAAATCTTGATCTTCACGTGCTTCTTGCTCGTGTCGAGTTTAACTGAAACTACAACCACTGATACTACTTAAACGTGAGATTTGCTGGAGCGTTTGGCAAGAAATGTGATTGTTATGGAAATTTTCGCGAGAAAAAGGGGAGGAAAAAGTAGGAAATTACTTTGGGACTTGAACAGAGGTAAAGAAGACACCTTTGAATCTACCTTTATGAAAAAAAACCAAAAGGAGGAGCTTTATCTTTAAGAAACTTGTAATGGTTAAAGAGAAAAGCAAAAGATTCAGGAGATATTCAATGAAAATATACATACACGCATCTACATATATATAGTTTTACGTTTGCAGCTGTGGCATCTCCGATCCTCTGCTTGAACAAAATATTCAAGAGTGGAGACCTGAAAGCATGAGAAGAACAGCTCAGAAGCAATGCAAGATGTTGCAGATGGTGGCCCAAACAAGAAAGAACGAGAGTGATTAAATCGGTAAGTATCTCTATCCCTTTATTCTTTCTCTCTCTAAAAACAAACGCTATATATTCTATGTATCATGAGGAGTTCAATCAATCACACAAGAAAGGACAGTGAGGGATCTGTATCGAGCAATGGGGTACGCTAAGACGCTCCAAGATCACGAAATAAAGTAAGCACTCTTTAATTTATATATTATTAATTTATTATTATATTTTAATAATAATTAATTTTAAGAAAGAAAAAAAAAATTGAGATTCGTTTCGTTTAAAAGGGTAGAGAGAGAGAGTTGGGAAAGGCTGTCTAAGGTTTTGGCTGCTTGTGGTGTCAATTTCTTTTTCATTCTCTCTCTGGGGCTGAATATGAAAGTGTTTCTCTTTTTTGTGCGTTTTCTGTAATCGCTAGTGTAGTATATTCAAATAGATACTCGCTGTCCCCAATGAACACCTCCCCATGTGGGGGTAGTGTGGCACATTAGAGCCTAGTAGCTATGGCTCATACGAAACGCTTAAAATTGACGCAAAAGACATTATTAGACAAAATGCAAATATACATATTTAAATTCACTTTTTGTATAACTATTGTTATAACCGTTTGAATTGAGGATGGACTATCCAAATTTGAATTTGGAAAGAAATATTAGAAGAAATAATGAGATGGCACATTTGCATAAATGCTAATTGATATCTAAGGGCATCTCCAATGGTGCATCTATTTTTTTTCCTTCAAAAGCCAAATTTTGAAGGAAAAAAGTGTTTTTTTCATTTTTGGCTTCCGCTTTGAATGGAGTTGCTCCAATAGTGCATCCATTTCTTTTTGGCTCAACCACCTTCTTTCCACTTCTACCCTTATTCATTTTTATCAATTACATCAACTACCCTTCATTCATTTGCAAGACTCCAACTACCATTATTTTAATTTATCAATAAACTTTTAATATTAAATTGATATTATTAAATTAATAAAAAATAATTATTACATATTTTTCATATTGTTGTACATATTCCAAAAATAATAAAAGAAAAAAACTCAACAAAATTTTTTATAAATAAGAAAAAAAACTAAAACCCCGTATGTTTCACGGAATAGTAGGATCGAAAGTGAAATTGATAAATAAAACAAATTCTCACCTTATAATTTGTGCTGATATTCTTCAAATAATTGTTGATAGCAAATGAGAGGAGGGTGAAATTGAAGTGTGAATTATGTATGATAATATGTGGGTATTTATAGAAAACTAGAAGATCTGACCGTTAGAATATATCCGTTGTGTGTGAAGTTGGGCCTGGTTTTCAAATTAGATGCACTGCTGCCTGGATGCACCATTATTTTTTATTTGTTTATGTCTCATTTCACCCCACCCGAGAGAGAGACAAATATCTCACCCTCACCCTCTCCCTCTCACCTTGCCATTCATCACTCTCAGCGCACCTTGCCGTCGGCATCTCCAAGTGGGTTTCTCTCCTCATGATCGAAACCCAACAAGTTGTTCCACCAAAACGAAGCCTTTCTCTCTCGCATATGCCGATCGGTGTCTCTTCTCCCATCATCGGCGACGACTTACAGCGATGAAACCCACTTCACCAAAACCAGCAAACGCCGATCCATGTCCGATCAGAAGTCGTCGGTGTCTCTTCTCTCTTTATCTCTTTCTCTGCTCCCATTCTCTCTCATTTCCTCGTTGACCGATCAGTAGAGCAATGTTCGATCAATGTACGATCAGTACAACGGCGAGACAAGGGTTTGAGATCGAGATCATAGCTTATCAATTACATCTGGGTTTCGAGATCAAAGGCAAAGATTATGGCAAAGAGGAATGTTTGAGAAAAAATGTATGTTTTTTTTTTCTCCTCTGCCTTAGGTTTTGATTTATGAAATGCATCTTTTTTTTTTCTTCAGATTATGGGCATTTTGATTCTGCTGCTGTGAGATTTTATATATGAATTTTGTTTTATTTATGCAAGATTTTTTTTTTTTAGATTTATTTTGCTGTTTGTTTGCTGAGAAAATGATGGGAAAGTGAGGGGAATCATCCAACCGTTTTGTTGGTTGATGAGGGCAGTATGGACTTTTGATCCAAATTTTGAGTTTGAATGCTGCTACAGTTTCCTTCAAATTTGCCCAAATTTGAATACCTACTGTAGCTCCTTCACATTTGGAGGAAGGGTTTGGATGCACCACTGGAGTGGTGTTTTTGCTTCAAAAGCATTCAAATTGGATTTGGCTTTGGCTTTGGATGCACCATTGGAGATGCCCTTAGTAGGGATTTTTTAGAATTAGTTTGTAATTTTTTTTAAAATAAATTTCAACAAAGTATTTTATGACAGGTCGTAGCATGTCTAAAATAAATTTTTGAAAATGATATTTTTATAAGCATTGGGGCATTTTACCTCAATATTGATGAAGTTTCAATCAATTACGAAAATGAAGCAAACATTGAAGTAATTACGGAAATATATTTTTTTGACAAAAATACCCTTTAAGATCGAATACATAATCACCATTTTGAAAAGGAATTACCAAATTTGTTAAAGATCACCGGTTCCCAATTTTTAAACAATTATCAATGTTATTGATAATCACCATTTTATGAATAGTCAAATCATATTTAATAAATAATAATAACAAATCAACAAATATAAAAGAAAAAAAAAATCGCCTTCTTGCTCCAGTTTCTACATGTCCAAGCTCTCATTTTGTGAGATGGTAATTCAAGAGAAATTTGGTGATTTAATGAAAATTGGTGATAACACATATTTTTTGTGATTATATGTAAAATTTGTAAATTGGTAATTTTATACTTTTTTTGGTATTATGTGTAATTTTGGTGATTGTATCACAATTCGATAATTGTATGTATTTTTTTGTTATTATACATTTTCTACATTCATTTAATGTTTGATGGAACAAGTGAGGACATGATTCGATGTTAAAAAGTTTTGAAATGACATGTACGAACACTAATTGGTGATTGGTGATGGTTAACAAAAATTGTGATTATTAAAAAATACGGTGACCGGTGATTTTGTGTAAATTTGGTGATTCTTCATATTGTTGGTCATCAGTGATTATTCAGATTTTTGGTGATTATTTATAAAATTGGTGATTATGTAAAAAAATTCAAATTATTTTACCGTTAAAAGAGCAAAAATATTCATTTTCATGTACAAAAGCTTCATTTTCGTAATTATTTCAATATGAGTTTCATTTACCTAATTGATTGAAACCTCAGTAATATTGAGATAAAAATGTCCAAAGAATTTATAATGCTGGTTTTTTAAGAATAAAATTTATACAATTATCTAGAGATTCAAGTGGACAAAGTTTGGTCATAAATTCAAATAATTCACTGAATTTTAAAGGCTTAAAATTTCATTTTAAAATGAGTTTGTTTAAGTAGATTTAATTTTTAACAAATTAGTTGAGATGGTGTGGATAATGACAAGGCAAAGGTCGGGTGATAATGAAAGCAGTGACGTACAGTGGCATGGGGTAAATGTAAATGTAAATGGTGGTGATTTGGTAAGTGATAGTAATAGCGAGTCATATGAGGACAATTGGTTTAACATGATCCTCCTCTCCGTGAGCTCATAAGGCAACTCTTGTTGGGTTGCATGAGATATGTCCTCGATCGTGTGAGACAAATTATGCAAGACAAAACAAGGTAATTCAAGATTATATCTCTTGGTGGTGATTATTTTAATTATTTTAATTTTTTTATGTATCTCTTTAAGATTATATCCAAACCATTTCTTGATATATCATTATTTATTTATTTTTATATTAGAAGTGGTTATGATAGAAGGTACGAGAGCCATATTTAAATTACCATCCTAAATGGACCAAACCAAGAATTTAGTTAAGGGGAAGTGAATTTTACTTAGTTATTACTACTTTATCCCAATTCAAAAAATAAAAATGATTTTGTTAAAAACTTTATTTTATCATATTAGTTTGAGGTAGAAAAAATTATTAAAAATTATAATCTATTGATATTTGATAAACCATATATATATTTCAATTCAATGCATTTACAACTGTTCTTGATGAGACTCCATCTTTTCAATGCGTTATATGATGGTTTTATTATCAAGGCTATCAATTAAATACCACTATCTCAATAAGCATAACTAATTTATTATTCATCAATTGAATGTGGAGTGATCGAAATGACATATACGAGTCTTGGGGATGGGATTAGAGATTCTATAGGGAGTGAAAAATTAAAATAAGAAAAAAAGTAGGAAGGTAAAATAAAGGAGGTAAAACCCAAATAACCCTGCAATCACACAGGACGTTACGATAACAGGTAAGGAATCAATAGTAGTATGGGGAGGCAACTGTCCCCCTCCTCATCAGGGCAGGCCCTGAGCTAAAGCTATTAAAGCAATGACTTTAGGCCCTCAATTTCATGCAAAAAAAATAGGGTCCCAAAATTTGAATGTTTTTGCAAACAAAAATGGCTTTTGGCCCCCAATTTCTTGCATAAAAATAGGACCACATTAATGTATAATCCCTATAGTATGAATTTTTTTTTCTTTCTATTTTACTTTTATGGCTATGTTTGGTATCCAAAAAATTAATAGAAATAAATTACTTCAAAACTCTAAATCTTTAAAAAAAAATTCATAGTGGGGTTAAAAAATATTGACAATTATGGCCCCATTTTATGCCCTTGCTTAGGGCCCCCAGATTCTCAAGGTTGGCCCTACTCCTCATCTATTGGTTTCATGACTTTGGTCCATGCTAACACCGTTAAATGTGATTATCACTTATGGATGAAGCAGCATTTTGAATACTAAAAATAATTTTGGACAAAATTAATTCTTATGGACTACAAGTATAAAATATTGCAAAAAATTTAAGTTAAAATACATATATGCCGTGTGTAGATCATCGGATCCGAATTTGCTAGTGATCTTACACCAAATCACCATGTGGTGATCCAATATTTAGATGGTGCCACCCAAGGCTTTGAGTAGATCTAAAGGTTCATATTTATTTGTCCTCACGGGTACTAAACGACAAATTTCTTCTAGCAATAATCCTATGTTTCTCACTTATTTTTTTAACAATAATCATGGTGACCTAATGATCAAGTTGTGAAAAAATGTCATTGTAAAACATAGTGTCCATTCTATTCTTCATAATATTACCATTTTTTTACAGTGAGGATTTAAAAAAAAAAAACTGACTATTTGTAGAGGAGTCTCTGATCCAAAATCAATTTTTTAAATTTTATTTTGCAGACATACGAAGATTTATTTATATTTCAATATTTTGATTATTTCTAAAATTAACTCAAATATTTTAATTTCGACTTTTTAGAATAGTCTTACTCTCACATTGATCTGCTCATAGTTGACAAGCCAATCCGGATCCGTAGATCATCAGCAAATTCTAAAGGGTGGGGCTATTCACAGCCCACCTTTTACTAAAGGCAGCTCATTTTCTAAGTACAACCCACCTATTTGTATTTTTACTAAAGGCAGTACAATAAAATTTTAATTAATATACCCATTTTACCCTTTACTAAATACAACCCATTACATAACAGAAATACTATAAGCAACCCATTTTACCTCCAACACCATATTACCCCAACACCAAACCTAAAACATATTAACCCCAATACTTTTGTCTTAGATTTGTTTGTATATTATTGGTAAACATTATATTTGGATTAAACCTGCTTCAAAACATGAAAAGTAGCACTCTATAACCGTTATGGTGTGATGGTGTTACGAAAAAAACTCATATTTCGATCGGAAAATAGAAAAAAAAAAAAACTATGTTCATGTTCGCATTCAGCTTGGTAAGTCCGAATGTGAAGCTTTAGTATTCAGTAAGCAAACACCGAATATGTAGGTTTAATATTCGTAAATTACATATTCGGCATTAACTTACCGAATACTAAAGTTTCACATTCGGTGTTGGATTACTGAATATTAAAGCTTAACATTCGGACTTACTAGGCCGAATGCAAACACGAACACAAAATTTTTTTTTTTTCCTATTTTCCGATCGAAATATGGTTTTTTTTTGTAACACCATCACATCATAATGGTTAAAGAGTGTTACTTTTCATGTTTTGAAGCATGTTTAATCCAAATATAATGTTTGCCAGTAATATGCAAACAAACCTAAAATGAAAGTGTTTGGGTAATATATTTTAGGTTTAGTGTTGGGGGTAATGGGTTGCAAATAGAATTGTGTCTTGTATTTAGACTTGGGGCATTCATGGTATTTCAAAACTTTTGTCCTGTATAGTAATGGGTCATGGTATTTCAAAACTTTTGTCCTGTATAGTAATGGGTTGCCTAAAAACTTAGTGGACTATAGATAAAAAAGGATAAATTAAAATAGACCAATAATAATATTAAATGGACTGCCTTAAGTAAAATGGTGGGCTGTAAACCCATTTCTAAAATATACCTGCACTCTTTGATGACGTCCATGATAAAGAAAAGTCATTCAAGTGGATCCTTCCCTCGTGAATGTGTATTTTGTACCTCCTTCCACTCTTCGGTAGTACAACTCTTTATAATGCATATACTGGAGATGGACCAATGGAGAATCACATATAAAAGTCTCTAAAGGGCCATTGCTAAAAGAAAAGAAACATTTGCTGGCCACATTTCCCACTGCTACCAACCCTACCTTTTATGTATTTTTTTTTTTATATATTTTTGGTGAATTTTTTTATTTACTTCTCCATTAATTATATTGTATTACTATAAGTCAAAATGTAATTCGATTAAAATTATGAAAGAAATATCAAGAGATCCAATTTTATATTTTGAAATTTTTAAGAGCCTATTTACTTTGTGAAAATTTTTACAATTTTCATTTTTTATTTTCAATAAAAACAGAAAGCGGTCTAAAAAACGCGTTTACTTGTAAAAAATAAAAATTATTTTCAAGAAAATGAATTCAGTTTTTAAAAAAATATGAAAACATTAAAAAGGCTTTTTTTTTTTTGTATTTTCACAAAAATTGAAAATAAGAACTATATCGTGACAATACTTATAAACATAGAAAAAAATATGCAGACCAACTGTAAAACAAAAAATAAAAATAAAAATAAGAAAACATATAGAGATAATATATATAGTTTTAGTAAATGCATTTACACTATTTTTAGATTTTAAAAATAATTTTAGTTTTTGCAAAATAAACACATTTTCTAAATTTTGAAAACTAAAAATGAAAAGTATTTTTAAAACATTTTCACAAAAAAATAAAAATTATAAAAATTTTTACGAAATAAACAAAGCCTAAGATTTTCAAAATCTTTTACTTATGTAGTAGAGGAAATTACACTTTTAACCCTAATTAATTTGAATGTTAATTTAACTTGATAGCAAAAATTGCATAAGAGCAAAGCTATTAATTTATAATTTATACTTGCTATGAAAAATGGTATCGATTGTCGTGATCAAGTAATTTTTTAAAAGAATACCATATTCACCCAAAAAAAAAACAGAAAAAAAGAAAAAAAGGAAAAAGAAAGTAATATTTTAAAAGCTTCAACTTTTCTAGGGGGGAAAAAGTGATAAGTTGAAAAAGAAAGGGTAAAATAAAAAATAAAAAGGTGGACGAAAGAAGAAAGGTTATTGCCTCGGATGCGGAGAGGGCATCCTAGGGATTTGACATTTCTCTGTTAAACTCTTTTTGGGCAGCATTATCTGTGTGACTGAAGTGTGTGGTTGGATTAGGTTAGGTACCCAATATCCTTAGACAATGGGTCATGCAATGACAGCCAAAAGCATCAACTTTTTGAGATAATCTAAACAAAACGCCATTGCTCAGAGAGAGAGAGAGAGAGAGAGAGAGAGAGGATGTTCCCTGGCTTCACATGGAAATATGGATGCATTTTTATACTAATTTCTCCAGTAATATTATTTTTATTGCAAATATTGTCCAAAATGGTGTTCGTTAACAATTGCCAACCAAACCAATAGTCTCTATTTTCAAACTACTTTTCATATTCTCTTTTCAAATAAGACAAGATATCACACACCCTGGTAGGTACCAAAGTCACACTGCCATTCAGAGAGAGAGAGAGAGAGAGAGAGAGAGGGGCTACCTCCCTCTTTTCTTTAATTTTTATAATTTTTTAATAAATTTATGTAAGATACCTTTAGTTTTATACAAAATTTGTGAATTCCTAAATTGATCAAATAATCTCCTAAGTTATTAATCAGGTTTACAAAATCTCCCTATTACATAAAAAAAAAAAAAAATTT
>JAESVK010000863.1:58907-74840 GCA_017140935.1 Hamamelis virginiana | reverse complement strand
TGTCAAAGAAAATTTGTGGTTTTCCCCAAAGAGCATTGCAGAAGAAGATTACCTTGAACCTGGCAAAATCGCTGGCAAACCTTTTTCTGTCAAAATTAATGCCTTCGAATAAAAAAGAGATGTTTCTCTCCATCTATGAAGACACCAATCCCTGTAAAAAAGAAATTCACTTCAATGGAAATTTTGAGAAATCCTACCTTCCAAAACCCTGTGTATGAGCATAAACAATAGAAATTAGGGTTTAGAAATTTCAAAGAAACAAACTAGGTTTTTGTGTGAAAATACTGAAAATTTTTCGATCCAAAAGCTGAGTAAATCCGTGCATCCAAAAAATATCGTCCTAAAAAGCACCATTTGGACCAAAATGCGTTTCTGGCAATTGCATTGAGTGTTCATTTTTTTTCCATTTTCCATAAAGGCTGTCATGAGGCTCCAACTGTACCTTGCTATGAACTCTCTTGGATGCGGCAAATTTTTGCAGATACAGCTGATCGTGGGAGAGAAGAAGAAGAAGAAAGAGAGAGAGAGAGAGAGAGAGAGAGGTGGACTTGAGGTGGTGACGGAGGAAGGCTGTAGGTACTACCGGTACAATGCGATTTTACCTTCGACCTTCGAAATGCCCAAATACGATTTTACCTTCCCTCTCGGCAGCTTTATGTTTTTTTCATTGAAAAGGCCCAAAACGACGTCGTTTTGGGCAGACCGTATTTTTTAAAACTAAGGCCGGCCTTACCTCAGAATTTCTGTATATATATATATATATATATATATATATATATATATATATATATATATATATATATATATATATGATCCATTGGGGTCCCTTATTACGGTCCACTCCTCACAGGGATAGTTGGAATATGTATTTTGAAAAACGACCGTTGGATTAGATACTCCTGTTACGTTTGCCATGACTGCCAAAAATTACAGTGATCTAACAGTTGATTTCTGAGAAAACTTACTGTGAAAAAAACTAATATTTTTTTGTTCTTTAAAGTGACTGTTATTTTTTTTTTTAAGCTATAATAAAAGAAGGTTTCTTATAATTTATTTTATCTAAAAAATTATTAAAAAAAATCTTGCAAAGAGAAAGAGGGAAGGAAGAAACGTATTGTTGATTAAAAGGATTATTTATTCACTTTTCATAGTTTAAGGGTGTGTTGTGAGCTTGACATTGAACACAAACCGCTTTCCTGAATGAGTATTATGAATCTTTAGGAACATATATTCAGAGGTGGTATGGTCAGGTGTCTTCTTGTAGAGCCACTTGCGGTGCAAATTTTGAAAAAGTGACAGTTGGATTAGATATCCTTAACATGTATGTCATGCCTGTCAAAAATCACAATGATCTCGTGGTTGGTTTCTGAGAAAACTTGCTGTGAAAAAATGATAACATTTTAAAGAACAACAAAGTTAATTTTTCAGAAACTAACTGTTGGATCAATTTCATTTTTGGCAAACATGACATATTTAATAGGATTATTTGATCCAATAGTTAGTTTTTCAAAATTTTAACTGCAAATGACTTCACAAAAGGACACCTGATGCACATGATGTTAGAATCTCCACAAAATATTTTTTTTGTTTGTTATCCAGATGATATACATATGTATTTATTGTTATATAAAAGGAACTTATATTTTAAAAGCTCATAATTTTATTTTACTTCTTAAAAGTTTCTTAATTTTTTATATTATTATAGTAAATTTAAAATTATTTATTTTTGTTACATCATCTTTTATATTATTTTATAAAACTCACTATTCATTACCTTATATATTTTAAATTATATAAATGATTGAAAAAAAAATTAATATAAGATGCCTGATAACAGGTGCCAAGCACTCTATATATTATACATATGCATAGAAAGAGAAGAGAGAATAGTTGGAGTGGAGGAGACGATTAATCAGAAGACAAACATAAAAGCGTACGTCAATCAAGCAAAAATGCAAAATGATTCCATCAGAAAGTCACCCTTTGCAAAAAGCTTACAGACTCAACTCCCAATGGTTTTTCTTTCTTTCTTTCTCTCACCTTTCTCTTTTTTCCCTCTTTGGTGAAGCTTTGTTTCTTCTTTGGTTTGTGGGCTGCTGGCCAGTGGCCACTGGGTCCCTTCATTTCAGTACAAGTGAGAGAAAAAAAATTAGAAAAAGAAAGAGGAAAGGGCTCATAGCTTTTATTTATTACTCCGTCTATGGATTAGATTAGAAAATGGGTGCAAGTTTCTTTGGTAATTGAGCTTGAAAAGGTATAAATCATGGTGTTTGTAAAATGGGGATTTGATGGACTTCTGAAAACCCCGTAGCTTTGATGGTTTTTGGTTTTTCCTTTGGCCCCTCATGGGATACTGTCACTCTGGTTTCTCTTGTCCCTATTCAGACATTTCGGCTGCAAAAGCTTTTGCTTGCCAGATGCCCCCCACAACTCGAGTTCCTTTATACATCACTCCTATCTGGCCAGCATATGCTTACATAACTCATGAAGTCAGCCTAAAGATAATTGTTGGGATTAGATATTCCAATTATCGATTTCGGATCTAATGTCAAAATTTTAATATATATCTATGAAAAATTATAATAGCGGAAAATTGTCATAATTTTTTTCAATAACATTTATGAGAAATTGATCATTAGACCACCGTAATTTTTGCTGATAGTTGGATTAGACACTGTATATATATACAGTAAGATTATAAAAATACAGCATTCATAACTTACAATAGTAGTGGATAGTGTATATATAAAGTAAACCTTACACAAAGTTACCTAAGTTGACCCCTTCAGGGTAATAGCAAAATAAATTTTAAAAATTTGAATATTAGATTAGTTATCTTTTTTATGCATGCAAAAAATCATAGTGATTCAATCTGTAAATTTCTGAAATATATATATGAAAAATTGTAAATTATTTATTTATTTTTTTCAAAATGTCATAATTGATATGGGTATGGGTTTGTTTCTGGGAGGAAGGAAAAAAATGTAAAAGAAAACCAAAAGCATTATTATAGCCATATGTCATACAAATCTCACCTCTATATTATTTTCCAGGTTAGTCTGATTTTAATAATGAACCAAAATTCTAGATACAAAGAGCTATTCTGTCGCATTGTTGACACTGATGTTTGCCATGGGGTTCACCTACAGCTCTGGTGGTTTCCACAAAAAGGGTAAAAGGATGCATATGAAATTATGAACACCTGAATAAGCTCCCTCCTTCCCTATTGGTTATGTCTGTGCATGTGTAAATTAATAAACACTACAGACCTTACACTTTGTCACCATAGAAAACTATCAATTACACAGGCTACTACTTTGTTCCAAACATGGCTTAAAATGAGGAAAAATCAAAAGAAGATCTGAATAGCCCCATTAAGTCAAAAGGCCTTAATTTAGATGGTCAAGTGGCAGGTAAGAAAGGAGAGTCATTCTGAAATAGTAGTCATTGGGTTAGTTGGCAATTATTCAAAATGTAAAGAAAAACTGCACTTTCTGCAGTTGATGTGGGAAATGTCAAATGGGGATGGCAACAGGTTTTAGGATTTCTTGATCCAAATGCCATGATTTTAATTATTCACTATAATATGTGATGAGAGCTATCGTTTTTCATAATAGTCCCCATTCATGATGGTGAATTTGTAAATAAAATTGTGAAAAATTTATATTTTACCCCCTTCAAGTTTGACCCATTTTCGATTCGATTTACCTCATATAGTTAGAAGTTACACTTTGACCCCTAAATTATGAATGGATGGATAGGTTGTTTGTTGTTGTTGTGCTTCTATTCTTTGTATGGAAAGGTAAAGCATCATCATCTGAGACTAGGAATTTTTAAAATTACACTTTACCCCCTTAGTTGCATGTGGATAGGTTTTCTTAATTTATATGGAAAAAGATAGTGTCATTGTCTCAAATTGTAGAGGATACTTGCAGAAATAGGAAAAAAAACACAAAGAAAGAAGGAAAGATGGTAAAGTAAAAATGGACCAAACTTAAGGGATAAAGTAAAATTTTTCCTAATATAAAAGGTAATAAGGTAGTTCAAATTTCAAAGGGATGCCCAAATGCATAAGTGAATACTTTTACTGTGTAACATGTTTAAGAAACCTCATTACAAGAAGAAGCCACGTAAGCATGAAAACCTAATGCAGAAAAATTGGGTTTCCTAGGCTGCTTATGGACAGGATTGCTACACTACTAATTTTCTTAATGTAAAATCAAAACAAGTGTTGGCAGCACTAGGGGAAAAAAATAGACAAAAAGAAGGGAAAGGACTGCCTATTCTCACTCCATGGTTCTATCATAAAGCAAGGTTCAATAGCTTTGACAAGTATCAATCATTTCCAAAAGTAAAGCAAAATGATTTGAAAATGATAAAAAGGGAAGTGGGTGAGAAAGTTTTTGATCAATGGAATGCCCTGTAGCTTGAACTTTTGCAAGTAAGCCACAACGAAACAAAGCAGCAGTCCTAATTAATTATGCCATCCACCTGCTAGCAAATAACTATACCCCATCTTAGAAAAAAAAACACATAACTGGGCACTATAATGGTTTCTTAGAATGGGGTAGGCAGAGCATTCTTCAAATGACATGTATCTGTGGATTTTCTGCTACATTTTAAATATAAATTATCTTTAGTAAGTACCTAAGTGCCTTTTCGGTCTGACCATTATGTGATCCATTGTGGTATCCACCCATTTACCAATTAATAATTTTTTAAAAAAAGATTTGTAGTTGGAAACACCATTATCAACAAAGAATTTTAGATTAAGATTATAATTAATTCCTAATTCAAAGTCAGACTTTAGGAGTATTGAGCCCAGGTAGCCCTACCACCAAGGCAAAAAGTAACCCAGCAAGATTTAAGAACAGAAGACTGAATCAACACACCACTTAACCAAAATGGTTTCATTAGTCTCATCATGGATGAGATAATATGAAGTATAAACATTAAACAAGAAGCATATACCCATTCAATTTAGTGGAATAGTTTCATTTTCTGCTAAACTTTGTCTCTTTGGGCTCTGTTTTGATTGCGGAAAGAAAAGGAAAATGTTAAAAATTTCATTAAAATAGATTCCTCTCTTAAGCATTTTTAAGCTCTTTCCAAGATACAAAAGGCTTGAGGTTTTGAGTCCCGTTCATGGCCTGACATTTCTTCCTTGATCAGCCATTATGTTGTCTGGTACAACAAAACAAGACAAATAATATCACGGGCATAAACTTTTCCTTCAATCACCAATAATTATGCACTGCCAAAGTAATTCAACTTCTCATAGTCCTCAAGAAACAGGCAAATATATAAGCATATCTGAACAAATTATTGCACAATCATTACTGAACCCATACCAGATGTTCTGTAAAGGTGATCCTTAAATAAATGAGTCCACATCTTTCATAGTTCATGGATTTATTTGACTCCCATATCTCATCTATGCCATGAAATTTGGATTTTGAAACCATAAGTAGATCTAAATTGTTGCTCAAGATCGGTATGTAGGGATAAATATTCTTCTTATACGTGTCGGTATGTAGGGATAAAGAGCTCTAAACTTTTTCTTTCCCATTCTTTTCTTTTCTCTTTTTGCCTTTTGTGGCATGTTTTTAATATATACCTTCTCATAAAATAGTGTTCATGCAAAAGCCCTAAAAATTAAAGGCACTTTAAAGAACCAAATCACCTTAGCAGGCTAGTAGAGTGAGGAGCGTCTAATAAGCAATAACTAAGGAAGTTGATTGATATGACTTGAAAGAATGATTTGCAAGAAAAGACACCACAAGAGCCCAAATTAAGTATCAAAGTTTAATCAAGAGATTAGATTACCATTCTGATTCTATGGGCCAGTTCATTAATTACAAGTACCTAACAAACTGGCAAATTAAGTTGCAGACACACAAAGTTAGCAGATCGTGGTATGGCTATAATTAATACTGGCCAAATAGAGCATAGAGAAATCTTATTTAGCAAACTGTTATCTATGTTTACACACATTCCACATGGATGCACGGACAACATAAAAATAGTAATATAAGCAATAAGATTATGATAACTTCCAATCATGATAGCTAGGGCCATTAAGAATTGAGATTGATCATAAAAGCTAAATAGGGTAAGGGAAAATGCTCAGCACATATGAGATGGAGTATAAACAAGAATTGTATATTTTCAGTCTTTATGAGAGTTCCATAATGTCAATTTAGGAACTACATGCAACTATGGCTTCATGATGAAAATATGCAAATAAACATGCTTGTAAAATTTTCCTCTTGGCAACTGCATCACAATTTTTTAATTTTCATTCCTAATGTTGCCATCAAGCTTGGGAAATTAACCCCAAGAGTTGCTGCATACTATACACTCAGCAATGTAGACAACACCCATGTTAGCCAACAATTTAAACCACTCCATTTCCTGTTAAAATGAAAGAAAGAACAAATTATTTTGACGCACGTGCATGCGCGCGCACACACATATCCATAAATAAGTGAACAGTGATAGGAAAAGATTAATTGTCATTAAACAAACAACACTAGAAGGAAATATAAGGCAAGCAAAAGATGGGCATCAATATGAGGAACGCAAATTCCCCAATTGAAAAGAACATTTACTTCTAATGACTGTTTGTATTTCTCCACCAAAAACACTTGAAAATGAATGTCTCTTTTAGCTGAAAACTTTCTTTAAATGAACTTACAAGTTGGTATTGAATCATCTGATAATAATCAATTCAAATTAATGGTATAGATCACAACTCTACTGGAATAAAAAAGAAAAATAAACATTTATTATCTGAAAATGATTCCAACTAATAAACTTTACAGGTTATTATTGTGATCATTGTAAGGCTTTAATTCTAAATTAATTTTTACACAAGTTACTTGGCAGTTCTCTAATTCCACAACCTACACTGTTACTCTGCAGATACAAATTGGATTTGAGCACCTCTTGGAACATCCCAAAGACGGAATGTTACTGTAAACGAAATGATAACTACAGGCATCACTTACAAAAACAAAATGACTTCACCAGTACTCTTTGCAATTGCACTTACCATCCTTAAAAAGATGGAAGCGTGTCCGATCTCGAACAATAATTTCTCGAACATAGATTTTAGAGATTAGTTTAGTAACAAGATGACAGTCACTACAAACTCGAAGATTCTTCACTATACGAATGGCAATCCCATCTTCACTACTAATCAATCCAAAAGCAATTGCTAACTTCTCACTATGGCGGGCCAATGCTTCTTCTTTATCTTCCTCATCAATGTCAAGCAGAACTTCTGTTTTCCTTGGGACATATCCTTCCAATTTTAACCTTTTCTCGATCTCCTCCCATTTAGTAAGTATTTCTCTTATTTGGGGATGTGATGTATCACCCACAATGAATTGATGGACAGTTCCTCTTATTTCAATCAAACTACAACCTGCTGTTTTTATGACTCCCTTTTCATCCATCAATCTTCGCACTTGTCTAGCCTCCTCTTGCCTTCCAGATGCTGCATATATGTTAGCCAAAAGTACATAAACCCCACCATTTTCTGGCTCCAACTGAATTAAATGCTTAACAACATCCTCTGCCAATTCAACATTCCTGTGAAATCTACATCCTGCCATCAACGCCCCCCATATAAGGGCATCTGGCTCCATTGGCATACTCTGAATCAAATATTTTGCTTCATCAAGTAGCCCATTACGAGCCAAAAGATCCACCATACAGCCATAATGCTCAATCTTACGCGTAATGCTGTATTTTGTAGTCATCAAATCAAAAAATTGACGGCCCTGATCAACTAGACCAGCATGTGTGCAAGCACAAAGGACCCCTATAAATGTGATATCATCTGGAACAATACCGGCTTTCTCCATATCAGAGAAGAGACTAAGTGCTTCAATGCCTCGGCCATGCATTGCAAGCCCTTTGATCATAGTGGTCCATGCCAACAAATTTCTAACTCCCATCCCATTAAATACCTCTAAAGCCAACTCCACTTCCCCACACTTGGCATACATATCAATCAACGACGTACCCAAAAACACGCTCAATTCCACTTTATTAGACTTCAAATACCCATGTACCCATTTGCCTTGTTCAAGTGCACCCAAATGAGCACAAGCTGAGAGCACACTAACTAAAGTAACCTCATTCGGCTTAACTCGCTCAGTTTGCATCCTCAAAAACACTCTTAAAGCTTCCTTAGACAACCCGCGCTGCACATACCCAGATATTAAAGCACTCCAAGAAACTACATTTCTCTCAGGCATTTCATCGAACAACTTCTTAGCAGTACTCATATTGCCAATTCTAACGTAACCACTAATCATAGAATTCCAAGACACAACATCCAAATCAATACCGTCATCAAACAACAACCTCGAATCCGCAATACGTCCACACATTGAGTAGAAGTGAATCAAAGCATTGTTAACATAAATATAAGAGTCTAAAGCAAATTTTATTGCCTGCCCATGAAGAGACTGCCCTTGTGGAAGGGCTGAGACATAAGTGCAGGCTTTGAGAAGTAACGGGAACGTGTATGCATCAGGAAAGAGACCCAAAAGGCGTAAATGGGTGTAGATGGAGAGAGAAGTTAGTGGGGTGGGGGTTTTGGAGTGGGCTTTAATGAGGGTGTTGAAGAAGAAGGTGGTGGGGTGGTGGAGGCGGGAGAAGAGGAGAGTGGTGTAATGGAGGTTGGCGGTGGTGGCGGCGGTTGCTAGAGTGAAAATCCGGCCAAAGAGGCGGGCATCGTGACATAACAGGCCGGCGGTGGTGAGGTGGGAATGGATTTGCTTGATGTGGTTTAGGTTGCTGCAATTTTGAAGAATTTGGTGGAGAGTGGTGGTGGCGGTCATGAAGAGTCGTGCAACACATAAACACATAAAATGATAAAATCATCTTGGCCCAGACTTTATGTATTGGATTGGGAACTAGGTGGATTTAGGTTGGGCTAATCTTGGCCCAGACTAACCCAGCCCAATGTGAAATCCTCTTACAAAAATGATGGATCATTTTAGGTTCGCTCATGTGAATTGAATTATTTTATTAGACCATCTCCAATCATTTACTCTTACTCTTACTTAAATTGAGTAAACATTTGAGTAAACTATCTTATTTTAATAGGGGCTCTCCAATCATTTACCCAAATTTTTACTCAAACACAGCCAAACACACCCAAATGGGCAAATCTGCGATTATTTAGCACACTCAAACACAGCCAAACACCCAAGGTTTATTTCTGCAAATCAACCTTCGCTGTAGCTTCTGCTGGAGAGAGAGAGAGAGAGAGCTAGATTCGTCGGGGAGAGGGTGAGCATCGCCAGGGAGAGAGAGAGGGCTTTTCTAAGAAGACATGGGGAGAGCTTGCCGGCGGCAGCCATGACTCTGTGATGAAGACCTTCGCCGGGGAAAAAGAAGGTAAACATCTTCTTCCAACGATTATATTTTCCCTTACTCAAATATTGGAGTTAGAATTCAGTATAGATTTAAGTTCGAGTAAAAGTTAAATTTAATATAGGTTTGAGTAAGGGTTGGAGAAGAGTTTTTGGCATTTTTTACCTAAATTTGAATTTGAGGAAGAATTTAGGTTAGGATTAGAGATGCTCTATGTAGATGCAAAAATTCACAATCAAGATTTGATTATTTCGGTGGCTCTCAACTTGTAATCCACAGGACAAGAAGAACTAAGACATAGATTGATTGGAAAAGCTTTGATACCCAGAAGAAATATGAGTTCACAATTCTCGAGAATTAAATTCTCAACAAACTAACAGACCATTATAGTAGAATCATTGGCGTAGCAAGGGCAGGGCTAGTCTTGAGCTAAAGCCATTAAGCAATGGCTTTAGGCCCCCAATTTCTTGCAAAAATTAGGGCCCCAAAATTTGAATGTTCTTGCAAAAAAATAGGGCCACATTAACGTATAATCCCAATTGTATGAATTTTTTTTTTCTTTCTTTTGTACTTTTATGGCTATGTTTGGTTTCCAAAAAATTAATATAAATAAATTACTTCAAAACTCTAAATCTTTGAAAAAAATTTCATGGTGTTAAAAAATATTGACAATTGTGGCTCCATTTTATGCCCTTGCTTAGGGCTCCTAGATTCTTAGGGCCGGCCCTGAGCAGGGGTTGTATCCCTTGGCCTAGGAATTAGGATTAGGCTAAATTCATCCATTACCTAGCATCGTTAGAATCCCAAACAATCAACTTGCTGTTATTTGCTACCTCCTTAATCATATGGTGATTCTTGCTGTTTGAATGGAATCTTCTATCCTGTTGGTGGGGTTAAAGGTTGGAATTTTGTTTCCACACGCAATATTGCTCTCTCTCTCTCTCTCTCTCTCTCTCTCCCCCACTGGCAATGTCAGGTATGAAGTTGACATGCATAATTAATGTCACCACACTTTAAATATTAATCATTGATTTTCATTTTTCAACAATCAATTATGTGTCGGTTTCAATGACTTGCAACATGCATTTATAATATTATTAAATTAAAGATAATAAAAGCATGAGGAAAATAATTGAAACAGGCCAATCAAGCACCCATAATAATTCCTTCAACTATCTCTTGCTGAGGTTGAATTGATGCCTGAAAAGATCGATTGTACTTGGTACAAGATATATATGGTAAAAGATATACAGTCCCTTGTTGTCTTGCTCGATCATACCCCACTGGTAAAAAGTTTTTGACTCTGATCCGATAGGAATGCAATTATATATGGGTGGTAAAGTCCAACATAACCTATGATTACAACTCTAGCTAATCTAGGTAAAATAAAATCATCAACTTTGAATTTATTTTAATTATATTTGGATTGTAACTGTGTCAATCAGTCTAACTCATGATATAGTAAATATATTGTTTTTTAATTAATGCACCTTAATTAATTAACCTATTTAATACTCCGTAATTATTTGTACGTTTAGGTCTGTTAACATTAATTAGTTTTTTTTTTAATTATTTTTAGAGGATGTATGTTGATAATCACTTTTAGCCGACTTAATTGACTCTTGAGAGATACTTGGATGGTTGGCAAATTTTCACATTATAAGTGATTGTAACAAAATAAAGTTACTTTTTGTATGAAAATTTTAATTTGTGAGGATATAATTCTAAAGAGTTATGCAAAGAAGGAATAGTTCTCCAAAAATGATGGTAGAAAAAGTTAGGGAAAATGGGCTAAATGAACTTAAATTTCTTTTCTTTCTCCCATGAAAGAATATTAGGCCCTAGCTTGTCTAAACTTCAATGACATAAAAAACCAACCAATTAATTAAAAGGGCAATAACTAATTAAAATGGAGAAATGCTTCTACGAGCATCGCCAATTATAATAGGCAAAGCACCATTTTTACAAAAAAATGGTACTCAAATAGTGTGGCATTTAACGCATTTTGGCGAGCAATTTTGCAAATCTTCTGAAGCATGTAATGAGCAAATTTAGCCAACTAAAGAGGAGAGAGAGTGGATAAGTATCCTCCGTCAGCTCAACAAACAGTTAATTTCAAATTAAATCGTGTTAAAATTCAAAACATAATAAAATATTAAGAAAAATACTATACAACCAGAAACTTTAACCCGAAATTAAAAACCACCCTGATGTGTCATGATTTGAGTGGTTGTATAGCATTTTTGAAATATTAATGGTTATTATGGTTGGAACGCACAAAATTTTGGCTAGCCAAAGTACTTGGACAAAAAGTACTATTTAAGTAACATTAACATATATGGTTGGAGATGATTTAAGAGCGTAGAAGAATAAAATCAACTTTATCCCATGTCGTTTAAATAAAAAGACTTAAATTAATTGCTATAACCTACAAGCTTAGTCTTTTAGGTTAAAATTTAACATGGTATTATAGCATTAATGGTTATCCAAGTAATTAGGCCTAAACGAACTTGCACGTGAGGAGAGTCTAGAATAATAAAATTATAAACTTAATTCATCAAAAATAATAAAATATATAATGTTGCTCAAAGTTGGATTTTGGTTAAAAAAAAAAAGAAAAAAAAGAAGAATAAATTGTGGCCCACAGAGTGAATATCAAACTTTAATCGGTACATGTGATCATATTACGTACACATCATTTGATATTGTAAAAAGCCTTAAAAGAGTTCTCTTTCCAATGGTGTGAAATATCAAACATGATCTGAGATTTGTGCATGCAATAACTCCTAAAACAAAAGGAGAATTTGTCAATGCATTCATAATAACTTAAATGTGATGTAAAATCAAAACACAGAGAAAAAAAAAAAAAAAAAAAAAAAAAGAGAAGATAAATTGCAAGAATTAAGTTCAACTACGGCAGCAGCCTGGACAGAGATATATAGACAGTCAATAACTTCGTCTTCATCCTCAAAACAAGTATGAAAACGTTCACTGGCTACTTTCAATTTTCTCTCGTGATCGATCTTCTTCTTCGATACGACAATACAACACTTTTTTGTGCCTTTTGTTATTCAAAGTCAAAAGCCGAAAACCTTTTGAGGTGGAGCTTTTTGTCTGGTCCACGAAGAAGTGCCTTTTGCAACATTTTTGTGTGGGCGGCTGGAAAAAGGAAGAAGAAAGAAGAAGCAATTCAAAAAGGAAAAAGGAGGGGAGATCATTAATTATCTATTTGAAACTACAAATATTTTATTATTATTATTATTATTATTATTTTAAAATTTTCTCACTAGTTCTATTATTTTGATTATTATTTCAATTTTGATAAAAAAAATTAATCATTTTAGTTTGTTTTAATGCACATGGATGGTTCCATTTTCAATTGCTTCTTGAATTTATGTTTAATTATCTAATGAAACATTCTAATTAATTCTAATCAAATAAGGACCACTCAGATTTAGCCCTCCATCTAAAGTAATGGGCCTGAACTTTGTGAGAAATGGAGGACTGGGTGATGACTGGTCCTTATTTTAATTTAAGAAATGGATATATATATAATCTCACCTCAACTCCTAGGAAAAATTATGATATATAGTGGCAATGATAACAATGACAAAAATAGTAAAAATAAGAATAATAAAGTTTCAAATTTATGAATGATAAACGTACATGACACTTGATTAATATGCATATTAATCAAAATTATCATCATTAGTTTTTGATTCTATATATCTATGATGATATCCATATTGAATTGTGAGGTGTGAGGTGTGAGGTTATCTATCACAAGATTAATTAACAATTTTCCTTGTTAGCCTTTTTATTTGTCCTTGAACTTGAATGAAATCATTTACTTGCAATATTCACTCATCTCACCTTGAGTTACTAATGCTTTTGAAATCTCACAAATGCATTAAATCATAATAATTGTAAAATACAATCTCAAACTAAGAAATTAAATAACTGTTAAATACAATATATATTTATATATAAATTCAATTATCGATCAGCATCTCCAACAAATTCAAACCCAAAAAGAAAAAAAAAAAAAAAAAAACATAACAAAAGTCCAATCTAATTCTCTCAAAATACAGGCAATTACATTAACATTTACATGAATTCACTAATATCAAAACTCTCAGGAATTTCAAACTTCAACATGCTGCTGCAGTAACTTTCTCTCTCATCTTCAATGCTGCTGTTGATGTTTGTGGATGATGAATTCAAGGGAGTAGAACTCGATAAAGGTGTTGGTATAACTGAATCAATATCAAAGCTAAATTTCTGGGTGCTGCACTCATTGTTTAGTGACTGGAAACTAGTATTTTCTGATAAAGCATGAGGATTAATCATCTGATCATACGATCGGATATAGCCATAGTTTGATTGATCATGATCAAAAACAAAATTATCAACTAAATTTTCTTGGGAACTTGGGCAGCTCATTAAGTTTGTGATATTGGGCATAAATCCTTCCACATTGGCTTGATTTAGAAATGGAGTAGTATAAGGAGCACTACATGCTTGAGTATCTTCTTGAATTGGAGTTTGAAATTGAATGGGTTGTGGGATTTGGTTTTGAAGTTGTTGTGAATTATTGGACAGTGAACTTTCTTGTAGATTTTGAAGAAACAAATCTGGGTTTTCATGGGGCTTTAATGATAAGAGAGTGGCAGCTAGCCTTGAGAGTTCTGGATTTACAAGTGCTTGTTGGACGCTCAACAAGTTTGAAAGGCTGAGTTGCCATGAGTTGCATAAAGATGAGTTGAGAAGGGTTGATAGGTCAAGAAGGTCGAGTCGAGGACTATGAGTTACCGGATCGATTCCCATTCGAAGAAGCCTTTTTCGAATATGGGTGTTCCAGTAATTCTTGATTTCATTGTCAGTTCTTCCAGGCAAGCGAGCCGCAATGGCGGACCACCTGAGATTATAAATTGATCAAATTAATAGACATACAGGCATGGATTAATTGTCTACAAAGAAGAGAAACAGGCATGGATTAATTAGACTAGAACACCTCTAACAAATTGTAATTAAGTACCGGCCACCACTGACTTCCATAAAATTAAACCTAATATATAAAGCTTTTTATTAGAACTTGGATTTTTTGAACTTGATCGAGGGAATTAAAGGAAAGAAAAGGGAGCAAATATGCTCTAGAAAGAAATTTATTTCTGGGAAAATTTCAGTATTTTTCTTTCCCTTTTCTCGTTCTTAAGTTGTAAAACCACATGTGATTAATTTATCAAGTAAATAGACATATATACAGGAGTTAAAATTTATGAACAAGAGAAACAAGCATGGATTAATTAGACTAGAGCATCTCTAATTCTAATTAATTAAGTACTACCACAGACTTAGCATCCATCAAATTAAACTTAATATATAAAGTCTCCGTTTGGAATTTGGAAAAGTTGAGGGAAAGGAAAGACAAAAAGAGCAAAAATACTTTAGAAAGAAATGTATTTCTCCTACTTTGTGAGATTCGAAGAGAAGCAAAGACATGCAAAAGAAGATAGAAATTTCCCAATTCATGAAAAGAAAAAAATTAGAAGCCGAATTAAGAAGAAAAAAAAAGTAATAATTAGACTTACTTGTTCCCCATAATACTATGCAGTTGGATTATAGACTCTTCTTCTTCAAAAGAAAACCTTCCTCTCTTGATATCAGGTCTCAAGTAATTGGTCCATCGAAGACGGCAACTCTTTCCACATCTTTGAAGTCCTATACAATTGAATCAATGTATATATTAAAAAAAGAAAAAGAAAAATCTCAGTTAATTAAGACTAATTAACCCAACAGAAGAAAATTTATAACAAGTATGAAAATGTCACGAACCGGCGTTCTTCGGAAGGGTTCGCCAGTTACCCGCTCCATGAGTCTGAATATACTGAGAAAGCTTAAGATCTTCCTCAGGAGTCCATGGACCTTTCTTCATTCCATTTTTATCGCAGCAAGGTGCTCTTCCCATGGTGCTGTTTCTTTAATATCACAGCTGGTGTGGTGCAATATTAGAAAGAAAAAGGAGTTTGATTATATATGAAGGAAGAAAAGATATATTGAAGGTTGTAAGAGAAGATGAAAGGCAATTGAATGGGAAGATGAATTTTCATTCATATATATAGAGTTGAGAAGGTAGTGTAAGAAATAGATTGAAGTCAATGGGATTCGGCGCCGGCCTCTATCATGCTACGTACGTACTCATTTGTACAAGACCCCAAGGGGCATTTCCCAACTTTTTGTGTTTACGTTTGCTGCCATAAGCATGATTCACTAGCCACTTATATTTCACCATGTAAGCATTAAATAAATTTAGACCCAACAATTTATGGTTCAAATTTGATAAATATAATGAATTATGTGAAAATCAAACTTTATTTATTTATTTATTTAAAGTCACTAGGGCTAGCCCCCAGTTGGCGAGGGTGTAAGAGTGAATGAAATAGGATTGGGCTAAATTTTGGGGTTGAATACCCTCCAATATAAATTAACAAAACAGAAAATCAAACTCTTTTTTTTCTTCTTTCATATCCTTTTTTTTTT
>JAESVK010000863.1:0-39387 GCA_017140935.1 Hamamelis virginiana | reverse complement strand
ATTCTTACATTCATCCACCATTCTCATCTTCCATTCTCAAATTTATCTACCACTCTCAAATTTAACTACCACTCTTAGATTCATCCACCATTCTTTCATTCATCCACCATTCATATATACCCACCATTCACATTTATCCACCATTCATATTTACCCACCATTCACATTTATCCACCATTCATATATACCCACCATTCACATTTTAGATGTCACCCAAGGGTGTATATAAATTCTCATGCACCCTTCTTAATTGATGACCACATGGCACATTTCATTGCCCAATAACAAAATGCCAAGTGTGCAATAAATAAAATAATAATAATTAAGAAAATTCTCATGCACAATAATGCATTTCAATTATAATGCATTACTCCACCACTTGTTGACACAATAATGCATTTCAATTATAATGCATTCATAATATTCTCATGCACCCTTCTCAAAAAGTGTCCACATGGCACACTATGGCCAATAACAAAATTCCATGTGTGCAATAAATAAAATAAAATAATAATAATTAAGAAAATTTTCTATTGAAAATTTCGGAGTCTCACAATATATATATATATATATAGAGAGAGAGAGAGAGAGAGAGAGAAGCTTAAAGCCACACCAAACCTTGAGATCATAAAAAATCGTAAATTATAAATAAAGCATTCAACAACAGAGATACTAAGAAAATTCAAAATTGAGAAGAATGCTGATTATAAATAGAGCATTAAAACAACCGTTGTTCTTAAGTATATTTGGAATAGGTAGATTCCATCTCACATGCCACACCTTAGAACAAACATATTGATTGAGAAGAATGCCGATTTTTGAAATTAAAAAATCGTAAATGACCGAGAGAGTGAGAGAGAGATGTTGAATAATGTTAGAGAAAGAAAATAATAATTAAAAAAAAAACTGAACATGCAGGGAGCTGATCCACAACAGAGAGAGTGAGAGAGAGATGTTGAATATATTAGAGAAAGAAAAGAAAAGAAAAAAAAAAACTAAACACGTAGGGAGCTGATCCAACAATAGAGCTAGTATCTCACAGTGAGAAAAAGATTTTCCTGAGAAAATGAGGAGATAAATGTATAAATATTTACATATATGTAATTATATGACAGAGAGAATGAGAGAGAGAGAGATGTTGAAAAAAGAAAAAGAAAACTGAACACGCAGAGAGAGTGAGAGAGATGTTGAATAATATTAGAGAAAGAAAAGAAAAGAAAAAAAAAACTGACCACGCAGGGAGAGCGAGAGAGAGATGTTAAATAATATTAGAGAAAGAAAAGAAAAGAAAAAAAAACCTGAACATGCAGGGAGCTGATCCAACAACAGAGTTAGTATCTCACAGTGAGGAAAAGATTTTCCTGAGAAAATGAGGAGATGAACGGCTTATATATTATGTATAAATATATATAAAAGAGAAAGAGAGCGGGACGTTACCTGAAATGAAAAATAAACTGATCCACTTACAGATATGCAGAGTTTTAGGCGATGCATGGAAAGAAAAAAGAAGAAGAGAAGGAGAGGGAGAAGATGAACGATTGGTTGTTGAAAGTGGAGCTGGGAGAGTGTATAGTTGAGTTAAAGAGAAAGAGAGCCGAGGAGATGAACGGTTGGTTGTTGAAAGTGGCGCTAGGAGAGTGTACAGCTAGCTGAGTTAATAAAAGTGAGGAAAAGAGAAAGAGAGTATAGGTTGTTGTGCATCTGGGAAAGTTTATCTGGTGGGAATTAAAGATAAGTTGTTGTGCGTCTGAGTTAATAACTTAAGTTGTTGTGCATCTGGTGGGAATTAAAGATAATGGGTGTAGTTTGAACCAATAGAAATGAAGGAATGAAGTGAAATAAGGAGAGTAGAGAATGTGGGAGGGAAGAGATGTGGGAGTGCCACGTAAGACAAACTGCTCTATATATATATACTAGTATTGACCTATGCGATGCGCGGCAACTACAAATAGAATTATGAACATAAATTTATCAGCACAGCAATAAAATGAAAAGAAAATAATATACTCTTTATCGAAGTACGGTACATAAAAATTAAATTTATTTTAGCGTAAAATTTTTGAAATTTAAAAAGATTCATTAAATATTAATGTGAAGAAGGAATCCTATGAAATAAAGCACGACTAATTAAACTCTTCTCTAATTATTTGCCATAAATTTGTTAAAAAGAAATACAACTTTTTTAAATAAGTCATACATAATAATGAGGTAAAATATAATTATTTCATTGTTTATTAAGAATCAAATACCTTGTGATTTATTGATGCTAGTTTTTTTTTTTTTTATTCCTTAAATATCTCACAACTTATTTAATTTTCAAATTTTAAATTTAAATTAAATGCAATCCAATAAATATGGTAATCATTCCTATTTTATGTTTTGAAAATATGATTCCCCCTTTTCCCCTCCGAGCTACTCTTGGTTGGATGCTTCTCCAAGCTCATGTTAGATTATTGTGATTTGGACTTTTCATTGCTTCGGTGGCAAGATAGGATCTGGCAAGGGTAGGTGGTAAGGGCTAGTTAAATTTTTGCTTTTAAAAATAACATCCAACATTTCATTTTTTGTTTGGATTTTATTATGTTTTATTTTATTTTTTTATGAGTTCATATCTTTTTAGAATTTTTTATTTTTATATGTTTTGTGCATCTCCTTATAAATAAATTGAAGAGTTCTTTGTTTATCTGACTTAAAGATGGAGAAGGATATATGCATTCCTTTTATTTTCTTATTTTTATATTTATAGTCTAATCGATCAATGAACTTGTAGGTTTATAATTTTATTTTATTTTATTTTTTACTTTGATGCGAATGAAGAGTTAGGAAATTGTATAACTTTCTTTACAAAAGCTTGTTTTTGGTATTTATAAACTCAAAGTCTATTAATTATCATAAACTAATGGATTTTTTTTTTTATGAGTTATAAAAATATGAATAATCTCATTAGTGTTTTTGTTTGATTCGAGTTTTTTTAAAAAATATAAACTCATTAGTATTTTATATTTGCCGTATTTTTTTATTTAAAAAAATGAATGCTCTCTGAGAATATTATCTTTATTTTTACAACTCATCAGTTTTTGGTGTAATGATGGTAGAAAAAACTAATGAAGTTATTTTATTTACATTTCATTAGTTTTATTTATAATAAGATTTCCAAAGCAATTATGATACCAATGTTTTTTGAGACCATTGCCATATTAATTAGGCCTTTTAAATTCAGGTTATTGAACTAAAATATTACTAAATGCCATGATTAGAATGGTATAAGCCATACTGATTTGTGTTTGGTAATACTCTATCTTCCTTAAGGATGCCCAAATCACTTTAAATACTATTAAAATGTATGTACTTTTATATGCTTAGATTTCTCTATTTAGAAAAAAAAAAGTTTTTTTTTTGTTGAAATTAATTTAGATAAATTTTTTTTTTTTTCCGGATTTAAAATTAAAAAAATAAATAATAGTCACTTTAAATCAATAAGTCATTAATAGCTAATTGATTTCTCTATTTATAAACGTGAAACCCGTGCAAGAAGTATTAGCAATTAGGCTATGCGAACTCTTTTAGTCAGTAAGCACAAATCACAAAAAAATACCTTATTAAGCTTTCCCTTTGTTCCCATTTTAAAATAAATGAAAAATAATAAAACATGGAAAATTATTCCAAACCAATTTAGAATTACATGGATAAAAAACATTAAGTTAAAGCACTCACAAATTCATCAATCAAATTAATCCCATATCTAAATTTTTTGCATGTCAATATTTCATTTTTTTTTTTGGATTTTATTATGTTTTATTTTATTTTTTTATGAGTTCATATCTTTTTAGATTTTTTATTTTTATTTTTATATGTTTTGTGCATCTCCTTATAAATAAATTGAAGAGTTCTTTGTTCACCTCACTTAAAGATGGAGAAGGATATATGCATTCCTTTTATTTTCTTCTTTTCATATTTATAGTCTAATCTATCAATGAACCTATAGGTTTATAATTTATTTTATTTTATTTTATTTTGATGCGAATGAAGAGTTAGAAATTTGTATAACTTTCTTTACAAAAGCTTGTTTTTGGTATTTATAAACTCAAAGTCCGTTAATTATCATAAAATAATGGATTTTTTTTATGAGTTATAAAAATATGAATAATCTCATTAGTGTTTTCGTTTGATTCGAGTTTGTTTTAAAAATATGATCGAACTCATTAGTATTTTATTTTCGTTTGTTTTCGTTTGCTGCATTTTTTTATTTAAAAAAATGAATGCTCTCTGAGAATATTATCTTTATTTTTACAACTAATCAGTTTTTGGTGTAATGATGGTAGAAAAAACTAAAGAAGTTATTTTATTTTTACATTTGATTAGTTTTATTTATAATAAATAAGTGCTATTCATTGTTACAATATATCAACTCATTCTCCCTCAAATCCTAAATCTATAGTCTAACTCATAGTTGTTGAAATAGCACAAGCTTGGCTGTCATATCACAACCTCTAACTTCTGTTATACCACAAGAATAGTAGTAAAGGAATTTCATATGATATACTGTGCAAGCAAAGACCGAACTTTCATGCAAGGTGCAAGAAGAAAACAATCGCAAATCTAACAAATCCTGTAAACATCATTCAGCAAAAAAAAAAAAATAATAATAATAAATAAAAAATGATAAGTTGATTAACACACAAATTAGAATTCCTCAAGTTCAATTATGTCATGTTCCACACAAGTTCGGAGCACTCGAATGGATAATATGCAACTATTGATTGTTCAGAGAAAGAAATAGTATTAAAAAAGAGAAAGAAAAGCTTAGAAAAATAAAGAAATCATTATACATTTGATTGTTCAGAGAGATAATTGGAAATTAACAATCTATACTTGATGAATGTATTTAAAAATATGCAACTATTGATTTTTCTACATAAAAGCCATTTAATCTAAACTTCCGTTTAATTGCTGTTCACGCTCAATATTTGCATGCTAAGAAATGAAGCCACGTAGGATCAATTTGATGAGGTGGATTCTTTTTGCCTTGAAGAGGAAAAACTGTAATCAAGAGCAGTTACTGACTTCATCTCTTCGAAGCAAAGCAGTTTCTTATAAATTTGATTTTTTCCTCTGGAAATTATTAAATTTTGAAGTTTTAGATATATAAAAGAATATAACTGCCGAAAAACAATTTTTATATGAAAAGCCAAACTTTTTCATGGCTTATAGGTTTCCTGCATAATAAAAGTTTTGAAATTCAAATAAATAACTGCTAGTAACCGTTTAGCAGTTATTTATTTCAAGCTACAACAGTTGTTCAAAGTCTTCTCTGACTGGAGCGTTCGAAGTTCAGTTATTTGGAAAGAAAATCTGGAAGTTATCAAAGCTAAGAAATTAGCCACATGGCATAACAGGTTTCGTTGAAGATCTGAAGAGCAGTTATAGTATAAGTTTAGCCATATGGCATCGCAGTAGCTAATAGAAGGTTGAAGACAGTTATTCCGAATTCTATAAATAGAGGAAGAGACCTCATTGCAAAGGGTTCCTCAACCACATCAAACACACTCTATGTGTGTCTTGTCTTTATTTTTCATTTACTTTTCAAGTTGTATTTTCCCTTTCAATTTCCAGCTTGTAATTTTCATTTACTCAGTCCAGTTTATATTTCCCAGTTTATCATTTCCTTTACATTTACCAGTTTATCATTTACTTTTAAGTTTCCAGTTTATCATTTCCTTTACCCAGTTTTAAATGCTTTATTTCTTTTATTTAGCTTAAGTAACTTAGTTATGATAACTTAGCTCTTAGGATCCTTCCTTCTAAATCACCCATCGCATTGGAGAGCTTTAACAGAAGTCGTGCAGTTGCTGTACCAGAAATAGAGGTAATTTTATGATTATGTGGTTTCTTCAAAGCATTCTATTTTCTGTTTTATTTCATTTTCATTTTGATTCATTAATTTGCCCAAATATTAAAAGTCCCCTTGATTGAGGCAATTTGAACCATTCACACAATCGCCTGTATAGAAGTCAGTTTGGCTTGTTTCGAGCCAATCATCTTGAAAAGTGGTAAGGTTAACTTTTCTGGCACGCCCCCATCCTTCAACACAAAACACTACGGTGCTATAGCGAAGATTTTGATTCTCCTGAAAAAGGAAGCGAACATTTTTTTTGGCACGTCCGGTGGGACATAAGGCAATTTTGAATCAAAATCATGATGATAAGAAGATCTAAGCAAGCAGAATCTTCGAATCAAAATGAAGAAAGGCCAGATGATGGCCTTGAAACTATCCCAGAAATGAATTTACTTTGAGATGAAGTAAATTCAAGGGTTGAAGCTGGGCAAAATATAAATGAAAATCCCTTTAGCAATAATGCAAGTGAATTGCCACAATTTGTTGGTATGATAATGGATGCATTCAAACCAGTGCTAAAAGAAATGAAAGAGACAAATCAACAGTTGCAACAAGTTTTGTCTCAATTAGGGTTTAGTCAAAGAAATTCTCACATGTTGCCATCAAATGACGAAGTTAGGAATAATGTACTTCGAAGAGAGCAATTCATTAGAAATGATGGGAATATCACAGTGCAGGATAGAAATTCTGTGTATGGAGTTCCATACGGGATGCTGGATGGTTCGAGGCCTGTACAAGGCCAAAGTGAGCCAGAAAGGCCATTAGATGGCCAAAATATCCCAAGAGGTCATATAAATGTACCTGCATATGGAATTTCACTCGGGGGTTGGATGGTTCGAGGCCTGTACAAGGCCAAAGTGAGCCACATAGACCACTTGATGGTCAAAATATCCCAATAGGCTATACGAATGCGCCTAATCAAAGAAATAATAATAGCAATGTGATAATTTCTACTACTAATCCTTTATTTGAACAAATGGGAGAAAGAATGATTTATGTTGAGCCAAATAATAATATCCCAAGATCGAATCTGAATTATGTTAAGTCATACAGACCATTAAGTGGTCAGAATTTGCCAACAGGCGAAACAAATGTGCCTAATCAAAGGATTAATGGTAGCCATGTTCTTGTTTCAAATGTTAATCATTTATTTGGAACAACGGAAGAAGGAGTAGCTAATGTAGAACCAAATAGTCGTCTTCCAAGAATGAATTTCAATCAATTTGATAGGTCCAATAATACTGTTGGTGAAACAGTGAGACCACAAACTCTACCCTTCGAACCAAATGTAATACCTGAAAATATTCCTTTTGAACCTGGAGGATTAAGGGGTAGAAGAAATGGAATAAACAATAGGGATCATCATAATCAACCTAGAATTATTCCAAACCAAGGAAATAATAGGTTGAATAATGACAATCAACCTGTTATGACTACAAGAAACCAAATTCTTGAAGTTATTCAAGAAGCATATGGCCCATTAACAAGAGGAATGCAAGTTTCTATTTATAGAAAACCCTATTCGGATTGATAAAACTTATGAATTCCCAAGAGGATACAAAGTACTAGAGTTTACTTTGTTCTTTGGAAAAAGTGAACAATCCACAATTGAACATGTGGGTAGATTCACAAGCCAATGTGGAGAGATTGAGAATAATGATTTCTTAAAACTTAGACTATTCTCAAATTCCTTAACAGGAAATGCATTTACTTGGTATGTGAATTTACCTCCTGGTTCAATTCAAACTTGGGTTCAGTTAGAGGAAATGTTCCATGCTCAATTCTTTAGAACTGATCCTGAGATTTCAATGGCTGATTTAGCCAGATTTAGACAAAGGCATGATGAAAAGGCCTCTCAATTCATTAATAGATTCAAGAGAGCAAAGAATAAGTGTAGAATTAATCTTCCTGAGATTGAATTTGTTAAACTTGCTCAAAATGGTCTGGAGTTTGAATTGAGAAAGAAATTTGATGGTATAGAGTTTAGAGACTTATTAGAATTAACAACTAAAGTGACTAGGTATGAGTCCTTGTTAAAAGAAGAGTCTCAAAGACAAACCTCATCATTTAAGACTTATTATTTCGACCCAAATTATGAGGTTGAAGCTGCAGAAATTATAGGAAAAACTCCATTTACTTGTGATGCTTTAATTAAAGTTGAAAGTATTACAAGTCAACAAGCCAAAAAGAATGCCTCAAATGAAGGATCAAAGCAATATTCCTTTGATATTTCTAAAGCAGATGCTATATTTGATCTTATGTTGATTGGTCAATTCATTAGGATACCAAAAGGTAATAAAATTCCTAGTATTGAAGAAATAAATAAAAGAGAATATTGTAAATGACATAATTCATGGAGACATGCCACAAATAATTGTATTGTGTTCAGGAATATTATCCAAGAACAAATACAAAAAGGAAATTTGAAATTTCCAGAAAGTGGTAAGGAAGTAATGGGTATAGACAATAATCCTTTTCCTTCCATAGATGAAATAGAAATAGAAAATCATAATATATGCTTTGCAAAACAAAAGAATTATGATAATGATTTGTTTAGAAATCAAAATCATTATAAATTAAATGCATTATATTATGGTTTAAATGCTATTTCCTTTATAAAACTCCTTTGGCAGTAAATGCAAAGTGAAAAGAAAAAATCTTCAAAGCAATCAGGAGAAAGTAGTACTCGGTCTTCATCTGGAGGATCTAATACTAATACTTTGAAGGAAGCATCTGTAGAAATGCATAATGCTGAAATGCCACCAAGGAAATGCAGGAAGAAATTGGACTTCATTCCTCAAACTCAAGGCATGATAATTCGATCCAAAGCTGAGACTGAAGCAGAATTTCCTGTCACCAAGTACCCATTCAATTCTATTGCTTCGAAGCCCATTGCTGTTGTTACGAAGCAGCTATGCATAAAGTGTGGAAGAAACTATGCACAAATTATTGATGTAAATGATTCTGAAGAAAGTGAAATCAGTGAAAGGCATGGGTATAGAGGTAAGGGTAAAGGTAAAATGTTTGGTAACAAACCTCAATTTATTAGTTATCCTCATCACATATGGTCCATTCTACCCGAATAATGAATGCAAAAAAAATTTCAATATATTTAACCAGGGTATAAGAATGAATCATATGAAAGGAGTCCTAAAGGATCATGACATCAATTTGGTAAACCGGTTAGAACTCAAAAGTTTGCTAACCCAAATCAGCCAAACATAAAAGGATGTATTCCGTATTAGGTTTTTAGAAGCAATTCAAGGTTCAAAGAGGAACATGACTCTAAATCGTTTCAAAAACCAAAACTTGTTGTTCCTCCTAGAGTTCCTATTAATAATTGGTTTGTTTTGAAACATTCTAAGACACAAGAACTGGAATATAGACATTTTCTTAGTAGGACTCAGAAAAGAAGATTACAAAGAAAATATGCTACTGCTCAAAATTTAACTGTAAGAATGCAGGAATCTCCAGAGATGAAAATCATTAAGAGTCCTCAAGGTTCAAAGCCTAATCCTAGGTTTGACCGAAATATCCTTGAAGATGATGAAGAAAATGAAGAAAACATTGATGAACATCACTTGGATTCAATCATTTCTCAATATAAGGAAGCTATGGAAATTGATGAAAATGCTTCGAGAGATGTTCAAATGAGTATAGCAGATGAAACAGAACCAACCCAAGAGGAAGATGGTTTTAATTTCAAAGAAAATGAAGTGAATGTTAATATGACATTTACTTTGCCAACAAAATTTACTGCGAAGCCAAATGAAAAAGGATCAACAAAGTGTGGACCAGCCTCGTGGCGGGGCTTTAGGTGTCCACATCATCACAGGACGATGTGATTAGGGGGGTTTAGAAATCAAACAAAGGAGTCGCTACCTTATTTTTAAGGAATAAGGAAACTATAAAAATATTTTATTTTCAATAAAACAAACTCCATTAATGGAAAAGCAGTCTACAAACCAGAGTTGGATCCGGGGGCTAGGTTACGACGTGAGAAGGTCCCAAGCTTTCACTTGTAGGCACCCACCTAGCCCTAATTAAAGGACTTCTAATTTATTTGGGCTAGTTAAATCCTTAATGCAAACAATCCTAAATAATCTAATCAACCAAAAAAAAATAGTGATATAAATGCATTATCTATATTAGTTATATTAATAATAATAATAAAATATATAAACAAACCCTAAGAACCTAGAATACCCTACGAGCATCCTAGGGCGGACTTGAGCCCTATTAGCGCCTACGTAACTTACTAGTATCACCTAACAAGTATCAAAGTCCACGTAGTTCGACTACCCTAGGACTCTCCTATTGTAATCGATCATATCATATAAAAGTATTCAACTTAATTCAAGACTCTAACTTCGAGAGTTTTTGTTTGTTTAAAATTATCTATTCAAAATCATTTCAAATTAAAAGACTCTCTTAAAATCCAAATATTCTAAACAATTCTTATCTTTAGAATTAAATTCCAATTGAAAATCTTTTTCAAAGATATTTCAAGAAAACAAATCATATTGAGAGGAATTTCATTCCAAAGTAGAAATCTTTAAAACATTTCAAATCTTTTTGAAAATCATTTAATAATCAAATATCTCATAAAAAATCATATTCATTTCATAAAAATCACATCAAAATCTTTTTAGAAAATCCCTCGAAGATAGACTCTTAAATCAAATAAAATACTCAAATTTGAGTATGACTTTTACAACAAAGGACAGTCCTAGGGAAGGTCAAGTGACCTTCCTAATCCTAGGGTCTCTAACTAGCCCTAAAGTTATTCTAAAGTCCTAAAAATACTAATGTAATGCATGCTGAAATTTAAACAAATAAGCATGTAATCAATTCTAACAATGCATGAAAATGCTCATAAATGCACACTAATTAATCTATGTGAACCTAAGAATATTTCTAAGTTGGATATGACCTTAAAATAATTTTTAGAAGTGATTTAAGGGCATAAACAAATCCGGACAGATTTGAATATGAACCTTTAATCACCCTAAAAATCATGAAAACAAAGAATAAAAATGTGAAAATGTCCTAGCATGCTTTCTACATGAATATACTATGAAACTACTAATAAAATCATGCAAAATATGGCTTAAAAATGTTAATTAAACCACTTTAAAACATGTATTCAAATCTGGACAGATTTGAATACATACTTTAAATAGCTTAAAAATCATCTTTAATCCATAACAATATCAAATAAACACCCTAGCATACAATCTAACATGCTTGACTAATTTACCATGCAAAAACATATCAAAAACTACACAAAACTATGCTTAAATAATTAATTTAAACACAAGGGGAGGATCTTACCTTTGCACACTCCCTCGTACACAATTTTTATGTTCAAACAATCAAATCGATATCAAGTGTTCAAATAATCATAAAAAAGCATAAAAAAATGACTCACGACTCATCACATGTCAAGAATACATATTAACACATTCATATCATCATTAATACCATCAATCAAACATTAAGAGATTCAAATAACAATATGAATATATCAACACTTACCCTAGGCATGCTCGCATACATGAAATAATAACAAAGGACTCATCCTAAACATAAAATCATAACAAAAACTAACCCTAGCATGCTTACACACATAAAATCACAAGAAACTAACCCTAACATGCATACTCACATAAAATAATGATAAAACTACTTCTAATCATGCATACGTATATAAAATAACAAGAAAAATAACCCTAACATACATACTTACATAGAATCATAAATAAAACTAATGAACCCTAGGCATGCATACTAACATAAAATAACAACAAAGATAAACCTAATCATGCATACTCATACAAAATCAAAACAAAGCTAATCCTAATCATGCATACTAACATAAATAAGAGAAAGAGAGAAACCTATTCAAACATGCATAAAGAAAACTCCTACAAAGTAAACTTATACAGAAAGTTCGTATGGAAGATTCACCTATCCTCTTTCTTCTTTGCAAGCCTCCTTGAAGTTCCAAGTCTCGAGGCCTTCTCCTTCCTTCTCCACCTTAATTCTCCCCTTCAATGATGTAAGAATGAAGAATGAAAATCTGTAGCCTCCTCCCCAAAACCCTCGAATTCTCTCCCTTCCTCTTCCTCTAACTCCATAATGCAATATATATAGAGCTAGGGTTCAAGACCTTGAATGGTTAGGATTAATCCATCTAAAAAACAATCCTAGGGCTTAGAATGAGTCTCCCTAGGGTTTGAAAGCTGAAACCCTTCGAATTCATGCCAAAAAAAATCAAATCAAATCGGCCAAAATAGGTGCAAATTTCCAAAATGGCAAAATTGGCTCGACCATGCTGGTGACCGTCCAAGGGCTGGACGGTTGGTCGTCCTAGCTAGGACGGTCACCATGCTGACTTCCCATTTTTGTTCCCCAAATTCTAGGGTTTGCATATTTTGGCCATATTTTGGTCAAATCTGATCCAAATTCGATGGTTCAGGGCTCAAAACGACCGTGTTTTGATCCTCCACATTTTCAGAATATTTTTTGGGTTAAAAATACTTGACCATGGTCAAGGATTTTAGCAAAAATCTAGTCAATTGACCCGGTTGTGCCAAAATTGGTCATATGACCATTCTTTGTTTTGTAAAATTGATCAATTAGGCTTGCACCACTTCTAAAAACATGGTTTTAAAGTGAAATTGGTACTTGACAACATGTTTTGAAAATCTTTCATTTGGGTGAAAATGACCAATTCGCGGTCGATTTGAACAAAATCCTAATTCAACTCATTCTTACCCGTGGGATCGATTTTGGGCGAATCTATCCTAATCATTCAAAGGTTCAATTGGCACTCCAAATACACTCCTCACATCCATATAAACCTCATGAAACAATCCGTTTCGAATTCGGAGGTCATTCGGAAATTATACGAGAAAAATGACGAAAATGCCCTTCAAGTCGCAAAAACCCTAATTACCTATCGAGCTCTCATCAGAATGCTATGAAAATTTATAGGGATGTTCTAAAACACCTCAAAAGTCAAATGCAATACAAATGGGTTGATTCCAATCCAAATGTACACATGAAATAATGAATTGTCATTTTCCTCAGAAAAGGGCAATTTGGGCAGTTTGGTCTTTACAAGGCCAATTCCTCACCAAATGATCAGCCATTCTAGTTAATCATTTGCATGGACATATGGTAGAAATAATTGGTAAAATGGGGTGTTCACACAAAGGTGATGTTGAAGATACTCAAGGGTATTGTCTTGAAATAATTGGTTCCAATGGTGATGATATTGCTAGTGGTAAGTATTATTGCTTTATTAAGCCAACATCACAAATGATTCGACATTTAAAGCCTTTGTATGTTAAAGTTCATATAAATGGTTGTCCTTTAAATAGGGTGCTAATAGATAATGATGTTGCAGTGAATGTGATGCCAATTAGCACCATGAAAAAATTAAATTTAGATCCCAAGAAGATGGTTTCTACTGAAGTCATTATATCTGGATTCTCAGGAAATAAAAAGAAAGCCCAAGGTATAATGCCTGTAGAATTGACCATTGGATCAAAGACGACCATGACTGCATTTTTTATAGTGGAAAGTTCTTCAAACCATAATGCATTGTTAGGAAGAGATTGGATACATTCGAATAAATGTGTACCATCATCTATGCATCAACAATTAATATTTTTGAATGACAATGCAGAGTTCGAAGTGGTGGAAGCTGACAAAAAGCCTTTTATAGCTGATTCAAATGTTATGGAAGCCAAGCTATATGAAGAGCACATTGGCCCTGTAGATGTAAATAAACTTCTGCTATCTCAAGAAGAATCGGATTTAGATGAGGCTTTAATGCAATTGTTGGGACCAGACTGTGATCCTTTAAATGAGCAATCAGAGAATCATGAGTAATCTACTCAAAAGAGTAGGAAATAAGGCTGTGTATGCGGCCTTACAAAGGGTGGTTGTTCAAGCCATTCAATTCAAACTTGCAGGTGAAGAAACAGTGCTAGTTGATTGGAATGAATGCATCGAAGAAGATGAGGATGCAGTGAAGTCTTTTCCAGATGATTCTAATATTGCTGTTGAAACTGAACAAACTTCTAATTTATGTTTAAATTCTGTTAATGATTTGATTGAAGTAAACTTAAGTGATAATGATAACTGTCATATGACTACATTTATTAGTAGTTTGTTAGATAGTAGTAGTAAAAATAAAATTATTAACATGCTTAAGAAATATAGAGATTGCTTTGCTTGGGAATATAGTGAAATGCCAGGGCTGGACAGGTCATTAGTCGAGCACAGGCTACCAATTAAAGAAATTTTAAGCCATTCAAGCAAGAGCCAAGGAGATTATCACCCAAGATTATTCCAAAGATCAAGGAAGAAGTAGAAAGATTGCTGCAGGCTGGCTTCATTCGAACTGTAAGGTATGTAGAGTGGATATCTAATATTGTCCCTGTTATCAAGAAAAATGGAAAATTGAGAGTTTGCATTGATTTCAGAAATTTAAATCAAGCAACTCCAAAAGATGAATATCCAATGCCAATTGTTGACCTTTTGGTTGATGAAGTGGCAGGACATCAAATCATGTCATTCATGGATGGGCATTCAGGTTATAATCAAATTTACATAGCTGAAGAAGATGTCCATAAAACTGCATTTAGATGTCTTGGAAGTATAGGCACCTTTGAATGGATTGTGATGCCATTTGGGTTGAAAAATGCTGGTGCCACTTACCAACGAGCTATGAATGCTATATTTCATGACATGATTGAAGATTTCCTTGAATGTTATATTGATGATATAGCCATTAAGTCCAATAGTATGGACAATCATATTGAAAACTTGGAAAAAGTTTTAAAAAGAATGATGCATTATAAGTTGAAAATGAATCCTCAAAAGTGTGCTTTTGGAGTTTCATCTGGAAACTTCTTAGGTTATCTTCTACATCATAAGGGCATTGAAATTGATAAAAATAAGGCCAAAGCTATTATTGATGCAAGGCCTCCTTCAAATAAAAAGGAATTACAAAGGTTTTTAGGACAACTAAATTTCCTTCGAAGGTTTATTTCTAATGCTGCAGGAAAAACTAAAATTTTCTCTTATTTATTGAAGTTGAAAGGTGGAGAGGAATTCAAATGGTTGGAAGAACATCAGAGTGCCTTTGAAGCAATAAAGCAATATTTGGTTCATCCACCAGTGTTGATGCCACCTACAATGGATAAGCCTTTGAAACTATACATTTCAGCTATTGAAGATTCTATTGGAAGTCTGTTGGCTCAAGATAATGAGAATTTCAGAGAGCAAGCTGTCTATTATTTAAGTAGAATTTTGAATGAGACTGAGCAGAAGTATTCAGCCATTGAAAAATTATGTCTTACTTTGTATTTTGCAGCAATGAAACTTAGATATTATTTACTTCTAAGAGAAGTCATTGTATTGTCCAAGTTTAACATTATAAAATGCATGTTATCAAGGCCTTTGCTGAATAACAGAATTGGAAAATGGATATTGGCTTTAACAGAGTTTACTTTTATTTATATGCCACAAAAGGCTATAAAAGGCCAAGCCTTAGTAGATTTTCTTGCTGATCATCCTCCCCAAGAAATTTTGCAGGAATGCCTTGAAGCAAATAATCTGGGGATTTCTCCATGGAGAATGTGATTTGATGGTTCGAAGACCATTCACTTCTCTGGAATTGGTGTAGTGATTGAGTCACCAATTGGAATTAAAACTAAATTTTGTTTAAGATTGGAGCAAAATACTACCAATAATCAGGCTGAATATGAGGCCTTGATTTTTGGACTTGAAATTCTAAAGGAATGGAAAGATGAGATGATCGAAGTTATGGGAGATTCCCAACTTGTCATTAAACAAATCAAAGGGGATTACCAATGCTTAAGTTTAGTTTTATTACCTTTTTATGCTAATGCAATTCATTTAATTAGCAATTTCCAAGATGTCTTTATTGATTATATTCCTAGATTCTTGAATAAAGAGGCAAATGATCTAGCTCAAATTGCTTCTGGTTTCAAAGAAATACCATGGAGTATGAAATTATGCTTTGAAAATAAAAGAAAGATTTTACCTTCATTATTGGAAAGAGGTTTTCCAATTGAATTAAATGAAGTTGATGTTCAAAAAGAGGATTGGAGGACACTTATAAAGGATTATCTGCAAAATCCTAATATAAAAACCTCTAGATTAACAAGAATCAAAGCATTAAAATATGTCTTGTATGATACAGATTTGTACAAGAAAAGTTCAGATGGTTTGTTACTAAGATGCCCTAGTGAGGAAGAAATACTTCGGATTATGGGTGAAGTTCATGAAGGAACATGTGGGTCTCATCAGCCAGGTGTTAAAATGAGATGGCTGATTAGAAGACATGGTTTTTATTGGCCAACAATTTTAAAAGACTACATTGAGTATGCGAAAGGCTGCCAAGCATGTAAAAAACATGGTAATGTATGCCATAGGCCTACCTTTGAACTGAATTCAATAATAAAACCTTGGCCATTTAGAGGTTGGCCCATGGACTTAATTGGAAAGATTTTTCCTCCTTCTTCGAAGCAACATTCTTTTGTAATAGTAGCTACTGATTACTTTACAAAATGGGTTGAAGCTAAACCTATGGTTGTAGTTACACAATCCAAAGTGATTAAATTCATTAAAGAAATTATGAGTAGGTTTGGTATTCCTCAAACCATTACAGCTGATCAAGGGAGTGTTTTTACTGGAAATGAAGTGAAAGAATTTGCCAGCCAATATGACAATGCTTTGATTCATTCAACTCCTTATTATGCACAAGCTAATGGTCAAGCTGAGTCTTCAAATAAAATTTTGAAGCAAATTTTGCAGAAAACTATTGATGAAAATCCAAGAGAATGGCATGATCTATTGCTTAACGTTTTGTGGGCTTACAGGACTTCGAAACGTTCTAGTACAGGCACAACTCCTTTTGCATTAACTTATGGGCATGATGCAGTATTGCATATGGAGATTAATGCAAATTTTTTGAGAATTTCCAAGCAATATCAATTAGGCCAAGAAGATTATGAAATGGCTATGCATTTGGAGCATGATAAATTAGATGAAGATAGGTTTGAGGCCTTTAATCACATCCAAATACAAAAAAAGAAGGCAGAAAGAGCCTATAATAAAAAGGTAAAAGTAAAAACCTTTGCTGAAGGTGAATTGGTCTGGAAAACTATGCTCCCAATTGGTTCAAAAGATCATAGATTCGGCAAATGGTTTGCAAATTGGGAAGGACCATTTCAAATTCATAGAGTCTTAAAGGGTGGTGCATATCATTTAAGGAATCTTAATGGATATGTTCATTCAAAAAAGATTAATGACAAATTTTTAAAGAAATATTTTCCTACTATATGGGAAAATAGACAATCCTGATGTTATTGGCAGGTTTGCCAACCAAGAAATAGAATAATGGCAGATAAACGAATAAGTTAACAATATGCCATTATAAAAGCCAAAATGATATTAATTAAAGATACTGAAAAGTATTTACAAAACAAATTCAACCCAGAATTTGAAAACTAAAACTATTGTTCAGAGATTACAAATGCAAATTCAAAAATATTGTAGACTTTTCTTCATGACATTCCAATCTGCAGCACTGGTATCCAGGTATTGCATCATGCCATGTTTCCTCTTCAAAGGACCAGGTTTGTCAGCAATGTACTTCTTAAGTATTTCCTTATGAGGATTAGCTGCAGATTTCAAGGCAATCATTTCCTCTTGACTAGCCTCATGTTGAGCTTGGAGAGAAGCAAGTTCAGTTTGCAGAATCTTGATTTTATCTTCCAAAGAAATAATTTGTTCTTTCTTAGCTTTTTGCTGTTGCAAATTGTCCTTAAGGAAAATAGCGCTGGTTTGCATTTCCATAATGGCTGCTTCAATTGGGCCCAAATCATCTTTGATTTCATTATATCTCTCAACCAGTATGATCATTTGAGAGACAAGAAGTTTCAATTGCTGAGGAGAACCTTGGTTGACATCTGCAAGATTGTTAACAAGATCTTGTCATTGATCAATGATTTCTTTCTTCAAGATAGGGTTGAGCAAGTCATCCAAAGATAAGTCTTCACATTTCTTGAAAAGTAGTTTTGCTTGATCAGATGCAGTTGGAGTAGAATTTTTCGAAGGAAGTTCTTCTTCTGAAAACTGAAGTTCTTGATTTACCCATTCCAATAATGCCAATGTATCATCTATATCTGGGGATGATACTTTGAGAGTTGACAAAGAAGAAACAAGTTGAGCCAAAGTTTCAGGTTCCATAATAACCTGAAATAGAAAGTATATTAATGATTTCTAATCATAAGTAAATATATTATGTCCTTCGAATTCTAATATACTTGTTCAAGAGAAATTTCAGGCTGAGGGAATAATGAAGTTTCCTTTTCAGTAAGAGAAATGTTTGGAAGATTGTCTGCAGAAATTGGAATTACAGTCCCTGGAGGTTGAAGTAATGAAATTGTGTTAATATTTTGTGACAAAATGAAATTTCCTCACTGGAATAAATTTGTTTTAAAACTTACAATCAGACCAGTGGTTCGAAGAGCGCCAGTGTGGAAAATAGGTAAATCAACATACTGTGTAGCCATCCTGACTAACAGTTCATGGATCTGAAAACCATGTATACAAAGAATTGTTAGTTCATGATGTATTGGCTTGAAAGGAAAAAAAAAAATTAAAACTATATTACCTCAGGAGATATTGCAGCAGAGGAAGCAAAAGAAGTTGGAGTAGCTACTTCCGAAGTCTTGGGGGTCTGTAATAAAAAATATAGTTAAAAAGTGATTCATGATGAAGATATATATAAATTTTTATTTTTTTTTTTACCTCAGTAGTGATGATTTGACCATGAGGGTCAATTGAAATAATGGGCTCAATAGAAAGTGGCTCTGATGAACTTGAATCATAGCTAGCATTCCCCAAATTCTGAATATTTTCTTCTTCAGTTGGCTGAGAATGAGGAATTAATGCATCTTGGAATGTTTGAGCTGTTTCCTCTTCAGAAATCTCTTCTCTTGAATATTCAGTTGAAGGAGTTGTTTCTTTAACAGCCTTTCTTTTTTGTTTTCTCAATTTTCTTTTTTCTTCTTTCTCTTGCAACTCTTGGAGAAGTTGCTGCATTCTTTCAAGTTCTTTTTTTTCTTGTTTCCTTTTTTCTTTTTTCTCAATCTTTCTTTTTATTTTCTTTTCATCAAAAGATGTCTTCAAAAAAGGGGTTCGAAGAGCATCTTTAACAATAGGAGGGGGTTGTTCAAAAGCCACTTTGGATTTTTGCTTTGAAGGGCTGTGAACTGTTTTCTTTCTTTTCTTTAGATTTTTGTCCTCTTCAGAAATTGGAAATGAAGCAATGGTAGAAGAAGAAGTTGCTCCAGTTTGCTTCTTTCGAATCAAGGGCACCTCAATCGTTTCTTCTTCTGATTTTTCCTTCTCTTCAGGTTCATCATCACTAATGTTGATTTCAGTGCCAGAAGGAATTTGTTGTAGTCTCTGGCTTAAAAGCCTTTGACCTGAACAGTAAAGTGCATGCTTAAATGCATGATAAACATAAGTTCAACAATATATATATATATATATATATATATATATATATATATATATATATATGTGTGTGTGTGTGTGTGTGTGTGTAAATTCCTTACTTTTTCGAGAAAAGGAAGGGGGAATAATTGCAGTAGTAGTGGCCTTCTTTGGATGAGGAGGTAGAGCCACACTAACTGATGAAGCCAAATTCTGAGCAACTTGTGTTAAAAGGGCTTCAGTAGAACTTCTACTCTTCTTAGAAGGAGTTTGACTTGCAGAAATGGGCAATGAAGCTGAAGACTTTTTCTTATACTCAAAAGGGAAAATGCTTGCTATTGATGAAGATAAATTGATGGAGCTAAAAGCATTTGTCCAGTTAGCATCCCACCAGTCATCAAACTTGTCAGTGGACAAGTAATGGTGGTCATAAGAATTGAATTTGAACTTGCTTCTTTCTTTGGCAAATGCAGTCATAATCTCTCTGATTTGACTATCTTCTTTGAAGGTTTCCCTCTTTGAAGAGATGCTTGCAAATGTGCTCACATGAGGCAATGGAATGGTTTGAAGTAAACCAAACTGCCTAGCCACCAAATTTGGAAAATAGGGTTCTGCAGTTGTTTCAAAAAACTGTCCATGCCCTCTGGTGACATAAGAGGAAACCAACAAATCCCTACTAATCAAGAAACTGGCCCAAAGGTCTTCCATTTCTGGAGTAGCTTGAGTTGAAGCTCTCATAGGGTAAAATTGTTTCAACCAGGTTGGGCCAACGGCAGGGTCAGAATATGGCTCAAAGAGGTTTGGTTTCCTTTTGGAGGGAAGTTTAAAGAAAAAGGAGCAGTGAGATGATGAAGTCTGTTCATCAAATTTATCTGACTGAATAAATCTCTCACCAAAATTTAGAAAAGTTTGGTTCTCATAGAGGAAGAGTTTGGGTCTGATTTCAGGGAAATAAGCATAAAGCCAGAATTGTAAAACCCAAAAGGGGCCTCCAGTGTTATAGCTCATTTGTTTTTGATACATGGTTTAGCACTTTGAATATAAATTGGCCAACAAAAAAGGAGCTAGAGCCAATTTCTTCTTTGAAGCAAGAGCTTTAGCAATGTAAACAAATTCTTGGGTGATTCTCTAAGAAGAAGAACAAATTAAAAACCTATTGATCCAAAACAAAAGAAAGGAAGTACGTTCCTTCAGTGAAACAGGTTCAGAGGCTTTACCCATTTCACATTGGATGAAGCCTGGATAGCTAAGATTTGGAATAGATGCAAGAGAATAAGAAAAAGATTCTTCATGACATAAAAGAGTATTAACCTCAATGCCAAGGGGGGACAAACTAGTGATTGCACAAATGTCCAAGATAGTTGGGGTCATGGGACCACATGGGAATTGAAAACAGTTGAAAGCAGGGGACCAAAAACAAAAAGCAGCAGCTAAAAGCTTACCATTATAAGAGATTTTTTTGGTTGAAAGAGAGATGGCATCATTGATTCCCAGTTCAAGCCATTCTTGCTCTTTGACAGCCCTGACCCTTTCGACCCATTCATTCCAGCCATCATCAATTTTTGGCCAATGTCGAATTGCATTGCCTTCCCATTCAGTAACTTGACCCTGTTGAAAGAGGGTTTGTTTATTATCTGGAAATGGGAAATGTGAAATAAAATCCTCTTTGATCTCATTCTTGAAGGAAGGACCAAGAATGGTAACTTTAGGGTTTGACTCGTGAAGTTCAGAATACTAGGGTACAGTTTATCACTGTTATCCCTAAGGGTTTCTATATACAAATCTTTCAGTGCAGAAGCATGGGTTTTACCAATATTTTTCGAAGAAGAAGAAGCTTTGAAAGTTTTCATAGTAGGTTTAGAAGATGAAGAAGCCATAGCAGTTTTTGTTCAAGAAAACCAAAGAAGAAGAAAGAAGTACGAAGAACAGGGGTTTCAAGTCGTTGAAAACCTAAAGGAAGAAAAAATCTAATTTGAAAGCTTTAAAAAGAGTCTGAGTATAACCGCCAGTAGCAGAAGGTGGAGAGACGTGCATCACATCAATTCAAAACTCATCATTGAGTTTCTCTTGATGCGGGGGGTATGTTCACGCTCAATATTTGCATGCTAAGAAATGAAGCCATGTAGGATCAATTTGATGAGGTGGATTCTTTTTGCCTTGAAGAGGAAAAACGGTTATCAAGAGCAGTTACTGATTTCATCTCTTCGAAGCAAAGCAGTTTCTTATAAATTTGATTTTTTCCTCTGGAAATTATTAAATTTTGAAGTTTTAGATATTATAAAAGAATATAACTGCCGAAAAACAATTTTTATATGAAAAGCCAAACTTTTTCATGGCTTATAGGTTTCCTGCATCATAAAAGTTTTGAAATTCAAATAAATAACTGCTAGTAACCGTTTGGCAGTTATTTATTTCAAGCTACAGCAGTTGTTCAAAGTCTTCTCTGACTGGAGTGTTCGAAGTTCAGTTATTTGGAAAGAAAATCTTGAAGTTATCAAAGCTAAGAAATTAGCCACATGGCATAACAGGTTTCGTTGAAGATTTGAAGAGCAGTTATAGTATAAGTTTAGCCATATGGCATCACAGTAACTAATAGAAGGTTGAAGACAGTTATTCCGAATTCTATAAATAGAGGAAGAGACCTCGTTGCAAAGGGTTCCTCAACCACATCAATCACACTCTACGTGTGTCTTGTCTTTATTTTTCATTTACTTTTCAAGTTGTATTTTTCCTTTCAATTTCCAACTTGTAATTTTCATTTACTCAGTCCAGTTTATATTTCCCAGTTTATCATTTCCTTTACATTTACCAGTTTATCATTTACTTTTAAGTTTCCAGTTTATCATTTCCTTTACCCAGTTTTAAATGCTTTATTTCTTTTATTTAGCTTAAGTAACTTAGTTAGGATAACTTAGCTCTTTGGATCCTTCCTTCTAAATCACCCATCGCATTTGAGAGCTTTAACAGAAGTCGTGCAGTTGCTGTACCAGAAATGGAGGTAATTTTATGATTATGTGCTTTCTTCAAAGCATTCTATTTTCTGTTTTATTTCGTTTTCATTTTGACTCATTAATTTGCCCAAATATTAAAAGTCTTTTTCATTGAGGAAATTCGAACCATTCACACAATCGCCTGTTTAGAAGTCAATTTGGCTTGTTTCGAGCCAATCATCTTGAAAAGTGGTAAGGTTAACTTTTCTGGCACGCCCCCATATATCCTTCAACACAAAACACCACGGTGCCATAGCGAAGATTTTGATTATCCTGAAAAAGGAAGCGAACAATTGCATAAAAAAAAAATCTCACCTACACATGATTTTTTTCCCATCCAGCAATCTTACAGCACAAACCCAGAAATCCCCACTTATAAAACCCCTAATCCTCTATCATTTCAATCCCAACTCCTTCACCAAACTCTTCATAAGCACAATTGCACCGCAAACTCTTCATACATTTTAGAGGAATTTGGCCAAAGGTCCTCATTTAGAAGATTTTCATGTCAAAAGTCTTCTCAACAAATTTTTCTTCCCTAAAGTCCTTTTGGCTTGAATTGGACAAAAATACCCCTCCTTCATAACAACCTTCAATGCCACCTACACCCCCAACTCTCAGGTTCACTACGTCACACCTCTGAGTTCCTATGCCGGAACCCTGAGTTCCTACACTGGACCCCGGAGTTCACTATACCGGAAATTCCGAGTTCCTACGCCGGAAATTCAAGTTCCTACGTCGGAATCGCAGTTCACTACATCGAAAAAAATTAAAAAAACAATACAAAAAACAACAATCTCTTTCTTTTTCCTCAATTTTCTCACCAACCAAACAAAAAAAAAATCGCTAAGCTGACAAAAATAAAAATACATACTTTCACCGTCGACGGAAGCAGAAAGGAAAGAAAGAGAATAGGTAGAAAGAGAGGAGAGAGAAACATAAAGAAAGAGAAGAGAGGGGAGAGCAACGGAGAGAGAAAGGGAGAGAGGAAGAGAGAAAGAAGTAGAGAGAGAGAGAGAGCTGTAGCAGAAACTCCCACAGGAGGTCACTGGAAAGATACAAACGAGCTCCGTCTTCAACTAAGATCCGCACAGGTGGGCATAGTCTCCTTGATTGATTCAAATTGAAGCAATTGTAAAAATTAAGGCCGGCGATCGGTAGTTGCAGAGATCACAAGCAGCAGCACATCATACATGAAGTGCGTGCAATGATTCGTCGTCAGTCAAAGGCTTGATCTTAGCCACAACCAGATCCCGATGGTGCCGGATCCAGATGGTCATCTTTGTATCCGTGTACATGATCTTTCACTCAAACTCTACTTTCCATGTGTCTAGTTGTCTACTTGACAACCCCCTGAAATCAGACTCTCTCTTTCTGTCCTAGTGGAGTGAAGAAGGATTCATCTGGACAAGAAATTTAATGAGCCGATGCAAGCCCGACATTTCGGAAGCACTGCGAAATTTGTGGGAGATGAAGAAGATAAAAGGACGGAAGGAAGAAGAAAGGGTCTGGGGCAATTTTGTCTATAAAATAAATTGATTTTCAAAAAAAGGACTAGAGCCAATAAAAATTTTTTAATTAGGACTTTAGGAAGAAAAAAAGTTATAGGTGGACTTTAGCCAATAGATAATTTTGAAATAGGACTTTTAGCTAAATATCTGTACATTTTATAGATACTACACTCTGCTGTCCAAGAAACTTTAGTACACAATAGAAAAATGTTATTTATTTTGAGGCATGGTGTTCATAAATTAAAACTGGTAAAACTCATAAAATTATAAAACTGGTAAACTATATAAATATAATTAAACTTCATAAAACTGGTAAACTCATGATAAATTATTCAAAACTAGCATAATTTGGTTAAGGAAATGGGCATGGCAGCATACAATTTCGAGAAAGCCGAGGCTACCAAGTTAGACAGATGGGGTGGACCGTTGCCACCCCTACTCACCTACACATGATTTGATTAATCTTTGGTTCTGGTCGGATCATACATGCACTTACAGTCAAATCTCAATGAATTAACATGGGGGACCTCTAATGATATATCTAGTTATCTTATAATTAATTATTAATGATTAATTATATATATATTATATTATAATTAATCTGATGATGAGAAGCAACAATATTATCTCATGTGTCATAATTATATCACTTTTATAACCTTGAAGATAAGAAAGTGCAAACAAACTATATATCTTATTATATAGAGAGAGAGAAATAAGAAGAAGAAAAAGATGGAGAAAAAGAAGAAGACACCTGGTCCTTGGAAGCAGCAACAGTAGCGTGGAATTATGGAGAGAGAGAAAAAGTTCCAGGCTGAGAAGAGACGTCGGGCTGCTGGAGAGAGAGAGAGAGAGAGAGAGGAGGCATGGAGAGAGAGAGGAGGGGCTTCACATATTATTCTTATAAAATAAATTATCTAAATTCAAAATTGAAATCATATCTTAATATAAATTAAAACCAATTGAGAGAGAGAGAGAGAGAGAGAGAGAGAGGAGGTTATCTGCTTGGAGAGAGAGAGGATGGGCTTCAAATCAATTCTTATCTTATAATACGAGATTTTTTTAAAATTAAATAAAATAAAATCAACCAATAAGAATGAAGAAAAGGAGAGAAGCTGGAGAGAGATAGAGAGAGAGAGAGGAGGCGTGGAGAGAGAGAGTAGGGGCTCTAAATTCAAAATTGAAATCTTATCTTAATATAAATTAAAACCAATTGAGAGAGAAAGGAGGTTATCTGCTTGGAGAGAGAGAGAGGATGGGCTTCAATTCAATTCTTATCTTATAATATGAGATTTTTTTAAAATAAAATAAAATAAAATCAACCAATAAGAATGAAGAAAATGAGAGAATTAAGGAGAGAAGCCGGAGAGAGAGAGAGAGGAGGGGCTCTAAATTCAAAATTGAAATCTTATCTTAATATAAATTAAAACCAATTGAGAGAGAGAGGGATGAGGTTATCTGCTTGGAGAGAGAGGATGGGTTTAATTCTTATCTTATAATATGAGATTTTTATAAAATTAATAAAATAAAGTCAACCAATGAGAATGAAGAAAGTGAGAGAATTAAAGAGAGAAGAGAATGAAGGAGGGAAACAATTATAGGGCCGCCACATCAGCCTAGCAAACTGCTCTATATATAATAAGATATATATAACATAGGCATATAACAGAGGCACAAATCCACATATGCCAAAAATTACAATGATCTGACAGATGGTTTCTAAAATATAGACTGTGGAAAACTATGACAGTATCTACTGGTCACATTTTTTCACAGTTTGTATTTTAGAAACCGACCGTTAGATTACTGTGATTCATGACATACATTGGGAAAATATCCAATCTAACGGTTGGTTTTCCAAAATTCTCATCTTACATTGACTAAAAAGCCAAGTTCTCATATAAAGAAGTCCTTATAAGAAAATTATTCTATATATATATATATATATATATATATATATATATATATATAACCAAGGCGTATAACAGAGGAACAAATCCACATAATAGAGGCACAAATCCACAACATCAGCACAGATACCTTAAAATCATCAAAGCCACAAAGAAGAAGAAGAAGAAAGAAGGAGCTGCCGGAGCAGACGCTGCCACCGGGGCTGCAGAGGCTACAGGAGCTCCAATGAGGCATCGAACGGTTCTATTTCAACTTCTTCGCCATATTCTTCTTGGTTTTAGGATTTTTTAGGGCTGCATTTTCTTGCTTCGAAAGTCGGCGATGAGGGTTTGTGTATCTTCCTCCTTTCTCCTCCTATTTCTTCTTTTTCTTATGTGTGGGTTTGATCTGCTGCGTGGGTATGGCATGAGAAAAGGGTCGAGTGTGTGAGAAGAGGGAGGGTTTTGATGAGTATACATGGGATAGAGAAGGAATTTTAAAAATGTTGTATGTGTTGTTTTTGAAGGGCACACTTGTCATTACGAAATTGTTATAAATGCAAACCCAGGAATCCTGGCTCAAACCTAGGCCCGGTTTGGATTGGGGGAATCAGAGGCTGGAATGTATTCCATGCCTGTGTGTTTGGATGCAATTTTTTTGTTGGAATGGAATTAGGAGATTGGAATGGACTGGAATTGATTTCCATTAGAAGGTGGAATTCCATTCCCTTATGATCGGTGATATTCTTACTCCAACCTTTGGACTGGAATACAAAAAGACCAACTCAATCCAAAAATCTCGATGATTCTCACAAGAGAGCCCCTTCTTCCTCTTCAAAGCATAACTGAAAATCATGCTTTCTCTCTAGCCGCCGACCATTGATACTGGCTTCTCGCCGCCGTCAGCTCATCGCCGGCGAACCTCAGGTACTCTCTCTCTCTCTCTCTTACTCTCTCTCTCTCTCTCTCTCTCTCACTCTCGTTTTCGATCTCTTTTTTCAATTTTGCTGTTAATATGTATATATCTCTAAAAATTAACAGAGAAGTTGGAATTAGATTGAGAAATTAATAGAGAAGATGGGATTGAATTGATTGACAGAAGCTAGGAAAAATAGAAATCTGATTCTGATGTGTGTGTGTGTGCGTGCGCGCGCGCGCGCGAGCCCTGAAAGTTGGAGGATCATGTCTTTACTTGCCTCATGCAATCCAATATATATGCCCCAGTAAAATCTGACTCTGATGTGGGTTTTTGTTTGTTGCTAAACTTCTTCAAAAATTGATGGAGATATTGCAGGTTTTGATTGCAACGTATTTGATGTTTGGTCTTAGTGAATTGGTTTAGAGTAACTTGGAAACTATGCCCTTATTTAGGAATTATTCATAATGCTCTTGATATTTTCCCAATGATTTAGTCCCTGGATTTTACATAATACGAGTGGGTTATGAATGATGGGTTAAGAATGCTTACAAATATAGTTGGGTGTAAACAAGTGGGTCATATTTCGGGTGCCAAAAGGTGACTCAAGCTACTGATCCTATCCATTTGATCTGCACCTCTCTCTAATAATGTTATTGAAAAATCAGATAGTCCAACACATGGGGGTAGAGAGAGCGAGAGAGAGAGAGAGAGAATATTTCTAAGAAAAACATAAGGTTTAATCATCAAACATGACACCAAGCCCTTTCATAAGCCTAGAGCCAAGCTATATATAATATAACTTGTCTGCAGGATAAATTGAATATTTTGACAGAGAGTCCAGATTCTACTAAAAGAGAATTTTCTAGTTTAAGACCTAACATATATATATATATATATATATATATATATATATATATATATATATACCTCCACATTTTCAATGATAGCATCTGTTGCACCTCTTCAGATCTAACAGATGCTTGAGATCTTAATCTTTCCAATTAATTAGTTTTTCTGCATTAAGCGATCTCTACTCCTCTGTCTTTTGAGTGATATCATTGTAGCATTACTAATGGAACCTTTCTGTGATACTATGCTTATTCTAGTTCATATGGATTTTTTTTTTCTATATTTATTTTAAAGACTAATTGCATTGATGAATTGTGGTGCTTATAATCTACTTCTGAAGTTGACCTTTTGATTGTTGAAATCTAAAAATTTGTACTTTGAGCTTTTCTCGTTCCTTATTGGAATTTGGTTACTAAATGGAATTGTTATGATTCAATTTCAGTTCAGAAGCATTTTGGCACCCAAATTCATTGCATTCACCACCCAATCAGCAAATGAAAATTGTACTATATCAACCCATCCAATGTATTATCCTACCAACCCAATCTTGTAATGAAAATTGTGATCTAATCCTGTATTAGTGGTCACTGGTTTGTTTCAGATCTGATCCAACTTCAGCTCATATCTTTCAATTCCTCTACTCATTTTTGTATTTCTTACTTGGAGAAGATTTTAGTTTGGAATATATTCTATGTATATTTTTTACGATAGAACATGGAGATTGGTATATATATATATATATATTTTATTTTGATATATGTTTGCAATTCATTACATTGAATATATTCTTATTCTTGTGCAGATATTGGCCCATAGGATTTTGGGAAGGGGGGAAAAATAGTACTTGTGTGTGAATTGATGAATTTTTGAATATGTTTTGTGGAATTTACGTCGCCACTCTTATGCATTATAGAAAGTATAAGCTGAAGAGGAAACAACAGAAGTTACTTACGTGATAATACACTTGAACGTTTGATGCTTACTAATGATTTGTTAGTAATATAATGATTTGTTAGTTTTTTACCATATTTATCAAACTATGGGTATTTTTATAAATGAAGTTTGTAAATTTTTAATTTTTAGGGGTAAAATTGGAAAATAATACAAAATTTAATTCCATTCATAACATTGCCAAACACAAGTAATAGAATCCACAGTCATTCCAACCCATGATTCCAGTTAGCATCCAAACACTTTTAATGGAATGAAAATCTGAGTCCATTCTAGGCTACCTTGGGAATGGAATTCCATTCCATGCTATTTCATTCCCCCGATCCAAACGGGGCCCTACATCCAGCGGAAGGCATCACATTCCGCCTAATGGGCGGAATCTTGAACCCACTAGAATCCACAATTACTGGGTATCTGCCCAACCAAACATTGGAAAGGGTTATCAAAACCCATTCCCACTGGGCATTCCGCCCTACCAATCGCCACCTGAGTTCTTTGAATGTTTAAGGAAGAATGCCCCCAAATAGGCATTCTCTATATTTAATTAACCAATTAACGTACACCGATAAATATATGAAAAATGTTATGCATTTTTATTTATGATGTTGCGATAACTCATTTGGAACTGAAAATTTCCAATTCAATCAACACATACAAAACCTTTTCCGGCGGTCTCTCGTTCAAAAATAGAAATGAAAGCTTCCGTTTCAACCTTACTGAGTGCCAAGCCAACTTCAATACCACCTTTCTCATCTCTACACTCGGCAAGAGAAAACGATCCCGAAACATCAATGTGAGCCACTTCAATCTTTTTCGGCCTCCCCCACCCGAAATCTGTCTCGTAAAGACCCAATTTCGGCGACCCATAGGTTCTCCGGATTCCAACAATTCCTTAAAATCTGACATCCAATTCTCTGCCCCTTTCAACACTCCGTTCTCCAATTCCTTCACTTTGCTTCCAATGGCTTTTGCTGCCACAACCACCCCATTTTCTCCCACTAGATCTCCCCTCTTAGCTGATGCAACACGAAACGCTACGCAGTTTCCAAAATATGTTATGGGTACATCATCAAATTCATATTGGTTTCGACAGTCCGCTGGGAAAGCAAAATGATGGAGTTTATCATCATCTAGTATAAATGACTCATTATTATTACTATTCATTGCATTATCTTGTGATTTTATATATCAAACAAACCCATATAAAAGCGCATGTTACCACAAATGTTGATAAATGAAATGGTTGAGATTCGTTGCCACTCTTGCACTGCAGTACTGTCAATATCCATTGCTTCAGTCTCTCAATATTGTATCGACCCATTACAAATGTTGCCCGAAACTTGTCTTCAAATGGTGTGGTATTCTTAATAGTTATTGTGTCGTCCTCTTTCCGAGATGATCTCCAAGTCCGCAACTCGTTCAAGAAAATGGTGTCGAGTCCCTTTGAATCTTTGATCACAGATCTATCATAAAATGGCAATCTTGACTTATCATCATCAATACAAGATAAGTCTCCTTTCGATCTAAAAATGGAGGCCCATGATTTCATGAAATGATCTGATGTCCTTCCATCGGCCACCATATGGGCGTAGGTGATACCAATGCAAATGCCAAAGTTCTGAAAGATAGTCACTTGTAGGGCTAGAACAGGAATGCTTTCTACTACATGTGTATCAGATGACACACTTGCCGACGGCAATTGTGGAACTAGAGAGTGGAATTCTCTGGCCTCCCTCGGATAATTGCTCACAAGATGAGTGAAATCGATGGTTGATTCCGTGATTGTTAACGAGATGGAGTCGCCGTCGGTGTAGATCGAGGATGTGAGGCTTGGAGGGATGAGGAGGGGAAGTGAAAGTTCCAGCAAATGGGAAGAAGTGTTGGAGGGTGAGTGAGAGAGAGTGTTTAAGTGAGGGAAGGATTATGTTCATGAAGTGAAGGGTAGAGTGGGAATATTCATAGAAGAAAATACGTTGCACGGGACAAGTGAGAAACATAGGAAAGTCAAAGAAAGTGAGAGGAAGAGAGGTTGAGGGAACAGAGTTGAGTGGTGGAGAGACATGGCAATGCTCCAGAACCTTTACTGTGTTGGGAAGAGCCATCAATGGTGGTAGCTAAGAGTTCTGTGGTGTGGCCTTGGATGCAGGGCTTATGAATTACTTATTCAGTTCTTTCGACTTAAAGCATAATTCCATATGCTCCCACAGCTCCCGCCTTTTTTATTAATTTTATGAAGTGAACATGAAACACAAGGCACGTTCAAATCCTTAATATAATTGTTCCGAAGATGGTGCAATTACAAATCTATTCAAGTCTTAACCACACAGAAAAACACATGATGCACTTTAAAAGAGGTGCATATATGCATGGGGGTCCGTAATTACACCGTGGAATACTTCATAATCATTAATATAGTACGTACCCCAATGCAGCTCTTTTAAAGTGCTGCATGTATTTTTCTGTCGCCAAAAATATGAATCCTTATCACTGTACGTATCCTCATAAACCTCTTATATAATCAATTATATATATTGTTGGATTAGTTCAACTGTTTATAAATTTAAAATTATTAAAAATTACAGTGATCCAACGTTTGATTTCTGTAAAATATTCCAGTGAAAATTTATGACTTTTTTTGTTATTTTAAATGTCACAATGAGAAATTTAATATGTGTACAGGATTGAGAGTGTATATATAGAGATGATTATGTAAACAAATGAGCTAAAGCAAGTATAAAGTTAATAGATAATTGTGTGAGACACATATTTTGAAAAATGGATCGTTGGATTATATAGTATACGTACTTATGCATGTTATGCATGCCAAATTAAAATTACATTGAACTAGCAATAAGTTTTACAAAAATGTCAATGAAAAAAATTGTGATATTTTTTATTGTTTTTTCACAGTTCATATTTTGAGATATTGATATTAGATCATCATGATTTTTGGCATGCATGACATCCATAAGAGGTATGTCTAATCTAATGGCCAGTTTTTTCAAAATATGAATCCCACAATTATATATATATGAGACATGTTTTCTTACCCCTTGTTTTACCACTATTTTTACTGTTCATTCTCAAAGCACTAATGTGGGTTGAGTATTTTGAGAAACCGATCGAATAAAGTGGATAGAATATATATTTTGAGAAACTGAGCGTTGGATTAAATACTCTTCTTATATAGGTCATATACGCCAAAAATCACATTGATACAACGGTCATATTTAAAAATAATAATAATAATCACTGTAAAAAACAGTGTTGTTTCTAATTATAATGCATTTTTTAAATTCTGAAAATTTTCAGAAACCAATCGTTGGATTACTTGATTTTTGGGATGTCTTGCATAAGAAGTTTATCTAATTCAACTATCAGTTTTTCAAAATATTTTATTCACATTGGTTTTTTGAAAACAAGTACAAAAATAGTGATGAAACAAATGCATTGGAAGGGATTTTTTTTTTTTTTTTTTGGGTTTTGAATTAACAAAGGGACTAAAAGCCCAAAATAATATGACCCAATAGATAAAACATAATTCCATACGCTCGCACAACTCCCACCTTATATATCTTATCATGTCAACATGGAACACAAGGCACGTTCTCAATCCTTAATATGATTGTATCATGGAAAATGGTACAATTAAAAATCTATTCAAGTCTTAAGCTCACATGCACCACTTTAAAAGAGGTGCATGGGGTTCCGTAATTACACCTTGGAACTCTTCGTACTAAATTTTTAATATAATCAGCAATGTTCTTTTACTCACATATTTTATTCATCGTTTCCATCCATTTTAGTTGAAATTTGATATGCGAAATAGTATTTTTCAAATATAATTGCTCCATAGAAACTCACATGCAGCACTTTGAAAGAGGTGCATGGTGGTACGTAATAAATCGGTAAATCCTTATCATAATTACACCGTGCTAAATTAAGCCTCAATATAATTGCACTATGGAACACACGGTGCAATTAAAAATCTATAATTTGACAATTTTGATATTCCTATTTATCCATGCCATGCATGTTAAATTAAAATCCTATTTATCTGACCACTCAGTGTTATAAAAATGTCACTGAAAAAAATTGTGACAATTTTGACCAGTTTTTGCACGGTCCATATTTTAAGATATTGATATTGGATTATAATGATTTTTGGCATGCATGACATTCATAAAAGGAGCCATGTAATCTAATTGCTAGTTTTTCAAAATATGAATCCCACAATTATATATAGCAATGATCAAGTCAGCATATACTTATATAAGGTTAATTACGTCAGTTTGAAGGCCATAAATAATTGTGTGATGCATACTTTGAAAAACTAACGGTTTATCAAAATACACATATTGATGTTTCGAATAGGGGTGGAGCTACAATTGGGCTGTGGAAGGCTTGAGTCCGCCCCAAAGTTGCCAATTTTTTTATTATAGTATTCTAAATTTTAGATGTCAGTTCGTAAATCTGACCGTTGGATTAGATGCTCATTTTTTGTATGTCATGCTTGCAAAAAATCATAGTAATCCGACGATTGGTTTTTGAAAAATGTCATTGTATATGCAACTTATTTGTTCTTCAAAACATCACCATTTTTTTAACGTCAGTTTTTTCAAAAACCAACCGTCGGATCACTGTGACTTTTTGCAGGTATGACATACATAAGAGGGACATCTAATCCAACGGTCAGTTTTACAATATGTAATCTAAAATTAGCCATATGGAGGCGACCTGATGCAAAGTTGCGTCAGGCCAGCTTGATAATAGCATTACTAGAGAGCTGATCCCTTCCCCACTGCCCGGAATGAAGATACATTCCTTACTTTGCATCTCACCATCCATGTATAAAGGTTGCCATCCAACGGTCAAGACATGGAAAATTTGTTTGAATAAATTATATATAGGTCCCTACTAGTAGGCTAGTTGATGATGACAAGAAGTACATTAGTCAATCAAAGAATTTAATGCATGTCAATCACAAATACTCTCTCTCTCCTCCCTCTCCTCTTTCTCTCTCTCCTTCTCTATCTTCCCTCATTCTACCAGACTTGGGTACGCATTTTGTGTCTGGTCCGGCATTCACGGTTCTTCTCCGGCGACTCTAACCGGTCCGGCTAACTGGTTATTTTCCGACGACTGTTGTGAAGGTTAGTTTATCCACTTTGTTGTTTCCTTAAATTTTGTCAATAATTTTTTTTTTTTTTTTGTTAACTGTTATGTTCCATTTAAAAAATACCATTTGAGAAATAATTTTTTTTTTTATTCAATCATAAATAAACAAACACATAGAACATTAATTAGAGAGAACATTTATTTTCCAATCATTTAGTAAACACATTTATTTTCCCATTTAATTAATACATAAACAACCAACACATAATGACCTAGATGACAAATTCATTAATTAAGTGTGTAAATATTACCATGCAACATATTAATTTTTTGCTAAATTTATAATTTTCATATTTTAAGATGGAATCTGGAAGCAGTGAGTATTCTTTCATTTCACAAATTGAAGAGTTGAACAAGCCCACGTTAGGACAACATTTTACTTCATTAGAACATGCACAGAATTTCTATCATGACTATGCCAAGGCTGCTGGTTTTAGTGTTAGAATTGAAAGTAGTAAAAAACGTAAGGGTGAGAATGAAGTGTGTTGAAGGCAGCTTGTTTGTAACAAAGAGGGTCACACTACACTTAAAGGGGAAAAAAAGGAATAGATGGACAATGAGAGTTGGGTGTAAGGCAAGAATTAATTTGAAAAAAGAGTTGGAAAGTTCTAATTGGACCATCTCTACATTTGTTGAGGAACACAACCATGAATTAACTAGCCCATCAAAAAAGCACCTTCTTCCAAGCAACCGTGGTGTCAGTAGTGCAAAGAGGAATTTGGCTTCACAATTTGCAGAGGCCAATATTCCTACATGTACGCAATTAGCAATTATGAGTATCCAAGCCGGAGGTGTCGAAAACTTAGGATTTGTTGAGCGAGATTTGAGGAATGTTGAGAGAGATGTGAGAGAAGAATGCAAGGGAGTTGATGCAGATACTTTGTTTCAGTATTTTTCCACTGAAAAAGATAAAGACCCTTCATTTTTCTCTGAATATGAAAAAGATGAGGATAATAGGATGACAAAATGTTTTTGGGCGGATTCGACATCCAAAAAGGCATATTCCTACTTTGGTGATGTTGTGGTTTTTGATACAACTTACTGCACTAATTGGTATGATTTGGTTTTTGCACCATTATTTGGTTTAAACCATCATGGACAAACAATTTTCTTTGGTTGTGGGCTCATTAATGGGGAGAAAACCCAACACTTTGAATGGCTTTTTGAGCAATGGCTGAAAGCGATGGATGCACCCCCTCCTCGTATGATCATCACCGACCAAGACTTGGCTATGACAAATGCCATATCATCACTCCTTGATGGTTCTTACCATCGGTATTGCATTTGACATATCATGATGAAATTTCCAGAAAAGTTGGGACGTATAAAGTCTCCGACTTTCTTCCCTAAGTTCAAAGCAAGTGTGTACGAATCAGAAACCGTGGAGGAGTTTTTAGCTAGTTGGAATAGTGTCATGGCGGAGGGTTGTTTTAGGGGTGACAGTTGGCTTGAAGGTTTGTTTGAAATGCGGGATAAATGGGTCCCCGCCTATTCGAGGGATGGTTTTAGTGCCGGCATGTTGAGTTCATAAAGGGCTGGAAGTGGACACTCTTTTCTGAAGAAGTATGTTTTTAGGGAGAATAGTCTTGTCGATTTTGTTGTAAGGTTTAATCGGGCACTCCACCAACAACGACACCATGAGTTGGAATGTGATCATATAGACATTAATGAAACTCCACGAATTAGTGATGTCATGCCTATTGAAAAACAAATGGTTGGTATTTACACTAAGTCGGCTTTTTTGATATTTCAGAATGAGCTTAATAAAAGCTTTTCATATATAGTGAAGGAAATAGTTGCAAATGGTGGTGGTGATGAATCAACTTATACTGTAGAGCATATGGATGGGGAAGGTGGTAGAGTTAGGGTTGTTGGGTTTAATGTCCTACGGGGATTGGAAACTTGCAGTTGTCCTTTTTTCGATACTGAAGGCATACCATGCAGGCACATATTGGCTTACTTGCGCATGAAACAAGAGTTGTACTTGCCGGAGGTTTACATCCTACCTAGATGGATTAAAAGCATTAAAGTAGGTAGAAGACTTTGGAAACCATTTGGTTACTTAGGAAGGGATGACCGAAAGAAAAGAAGGCATGCTGAGTTACTTAATGAATATTTGGAAGTTGTGTATAATGGTTCTTTCTCTGATGAAACTGCTGCTACATTTAAGGATGGAATGAGGGACCTTAAAAAAAGAATTAATGAGGTAATTAGGTCCTCACCGATTTCCCAAGCACAACCCATAGAGAGTGTGTCTCCAATAATTAATGATCCACTTCCAGTGAAGCGAAAAGGATGGCTTCGTCGCTTGAAGTCTAGAAGGGAGTTGGTTGCCACACCAAGTAACCGTAGAGCTTGCGGGATCTGTGGAGTTGAAGGGCACAATTCACGCCGCTGCCCTCAAAAACAGCAGTTAGTATTGCTATTGTTTCAAATATTATATATGTTTTGCAAAATATAGTTCACATTGTAAACAATCTTTGTCCATATCTTATTGTTACTGATTTATTTTTTCATACTATTTAGGGATGATAGGAGCGAAGGTGCGGAACAGAATTCCGAGGATAATGCCGACCAGCAACATGATTTTGAGGACCATCAGGAAGGAGAACCTCTCACGCCGGTTCAAGACTTCAGGGATTTGTATTCATTGTATCAATAGGGTATGAATAGCTGACTTACATTTTTAGAATTGCATTATTTCAAATTTAATAATACATTGAAATTGTTTGAGAAGTGACATTCTCTTTTTTATATTACAGGTGACGGCGTTGTTCAATTCTCATAATCCAAGCACCCTTTGAACAAAGTTTTCAGTTTTGTATTGAATTTTCATGACAGGATGGATATTTTGAACAAAAACTATGGATGAATTTCAATGTTTTGTTATTGAATAAGAAACTGTAATGAAAATTGTTTATTATAGTTTTTGTAATGGTTATTAAATGACACAGGTTTATGTTAATAGAAAAAAATTGTGAACAAGTGATTCTTTGTTGTGCCCACGGATAGTGGGATTTTGTGTGTATATATTTTGAATTTTTTTATTCTTTGATTTTATATTCAATTCCAGTTCCCTTTAAATTGGGCAAGAATCCCTTTAATTTCTGTGTTTATCTATATTTTGTTACCTGCCTTTGTTCATTTTTTGTATAATGATTTGGTTTTACTAGGACACTAGGATATCAGTTTAAGGCCTTAATTGTCGTGCAACTAACCAATGGAGGACCCAAGCAGCCAAGCTGCGTCCACTTGGATATATATGCAATTGGATATGCAATCAATAGTGCATATCCAAGAAGCACACATGCAATTAATAGTCCACTTTACCAATGTTTCATTTTTAGCTTTTTGCAAGCTCTACATGGAGATGAGTGTAAACGTGGACTAGATAAATACAAAGAGGGGAGGTGTTTGAAGTTATGAGTGGAGCTGCCCATATTCAACTTCTATTGCACTTCTTTTTTTTTTTTTTTTTTGCTAGTAATAAAATTGGTATTTTATAGTACTAAATTCTAATGAAAAAAAATTAATATAAATTTTATTATTACGTAAACTTTTTATTCGAAATGCATGTAAAAATATTATAAACTTGAATCAAAATAATTATTTGACCAAATTTAGGGCAAACTTTAATCTTTTTAATCCAAATGCATGTGAAATATTATAAAGTGTAATCTCACTTGTTTTTATTATATTATGTCAAACTTTATCAAATTTAACAAATTACTAACAAACTTTAATATTTTTAATCCAAATGCATGTGAAATATTATAAACTATAATCTTTGTAATTATTATATTAGGTCAAAGTTTACCAAATTTAACAAATTATTAACAAACTTTAATATTTTTAATCCAAATGTATGTGAACGATTATAAATTATAATCTTAGTAATTATTATATGAGGTCAAACTTTACCAAATTAAACAAATTATTAACATTAGTGTATAAGTGAGAATTAATCAACTTTTCAAAAAAAATCCACAATTGTGGTCACTTGACCACACCATTGCACCCACGATTGGGTGTCACTTCACCACACATTAGCACACACCCTTGTGTGTCCCCCACGCATGATATGAGAAGCTTCTTTGAGAAGCTTCATGCTCATCAAAAAAACCATTCCAATAGCACAAAGAGTACAAAGAAACCAGTGAAGCATACAAAAAATATAAAATAAAATTCTGCATTTCATTTCTAGCAGAGTACAAAGAAACCATTCCAACAGCACAAAAAATTTGAGTTCTTCCATTTGATTCACAAAAAACAGAAACCATTCCATGGTTCTAAACCAAAAAAAAAAAAAAAAATTCACATCATTTCATCAAAAAAAAAAAAAAACTCCACTTGATCTTCAATTTTCGGAGGAGGAGGAGAAGAAATCGTTCGATTCCCCTCGCACTGGGGAACCGATGCCGGTCGGAGGAGCAGGAGGAGCAAGTGGAGGTGGGGGGGACCAAACTGAGCTACAAGACACCTCGCGATGCCTTCAAGCTGTGCATTCGCCGTATCAAGGCGCTGGTGCAGAGCGACCCAACGCTCGACATTATCCTCACGGTTGTGTTTCAACTCTCGACTTATGTTATGTACTGTTGAGAGGATACTCTCCATCAAAGAGATCACCCTTTCCGTTGAATGCCTCGCCGGAGGGTACTCGGGAGGGCCGGGAGATTGAGTGGATGGCGGTCGGCGTGGAGGTTCGGCAGCCATGATCGTTTCGGTATGAGGAGGAGGAGAGCAAAGTCGGTTTGGAGAGTATGGAATTGTGTTTGCTTCTTCTCATGCCTTTATATATTTGCCACAATACCGATGCAAGTGATCCCTTCATATTCCAAGACGACGGCTCCATCATTGCATTCCATTTAATGCAAATTAAGTACTTAAATGATAACTTGGAAGATGAAACGATCGAGGGCTGTACTTGCTCATTTGTGAACATGTTCAATGCATATTTTCATTCGGACACATGTTCATCCACTTTTTAATGAACTGTTAAATTAATATTTTTCAATGTTTTTTATTTTTTAATTTTTTTTTTTTGTGTAATAACACTTTGATTCTAATGAATAAATATAATTATTTTTTCATTTAAATGTACATAATAGTGAGATTAATGGCGATCAGTTGCAGTCCGGACTGCAAGTGGACTGCTCTATTTTCACTTGGCAATGCTCCGGTGGTAGGTTCAAAATTATGACCGTTGGATATGATGCTCAACCCCCGCATACCACGCCTGCAAAAAATCATGCCGATCCGACGGTCGGAATTTAGTAAAATCAGCCTTAAGCAGAATGAAATGACATATAATTTAGTGGACTGCTCAATTTTCATTTGGCAATGCTCCGGTGGTAGGTTCAAACTTATGACCGTTGGATATGATGCTCACCCCCCGCATGCCACGCCTGCAAAAAATCATGCCGATCTGACGGTCGGAATTTAGTAAAACCATCCTTAAGCAGACTGAAATTACCAGAGACTTTATATAATCCACAATTGTGTTTAAGGCTGGTTTTACAAAATACCAACCGTCTGATCAGCATGATTTTTTGCAGGAGTGGAATGATGGTTTGATGGCCCGATTAATTAGTGAACCAGAGAGATCACAGGGTTCATCCACTGATTCGATGGCCCGATCGCCCGATTAATTAGTGAA
>JAESVK010000862.1:34273-75390 GCA_017140935.1 Hamamelis virginiana | reverse complement strand
TACGTACCTTATCAATTGCTTGACAAAGATCAAAGTCCACGTAGTTCGATTACCCTAGGACTCTCCTATTGTAACAAACCACATAATCGTAGAAATTCTATCTTATCTTGGACTCTAGCTTCGAGAGTTTGAGTTTGATCAAAACACTTGTCATGAGAGATGGAGTTTCATTCCATTTTGAATTCTTTCAAAATCACTTTTTAGAATTATTCTCGAAGTAGATTCCTAGGTAAAATAGAACTCTATTATTATTGTAATTCTTACAACAAAGAAGAGTCCTAAGTGGGGTCAAGTGACCCCCCTAATCCTAGGGTTTCTAGCTAATCCTAGGTTAGTCTAAATACCTAAAACACTAAGATATGTATGTTGGAATTTCTGGAAAATAAATAAAAAAATGTAATCAAGAGTGCAAACAATGCATGAAAATGTCCTAAATGCAAATCTAAGTTAGCTATGTGAACCTAGGCATGTTTCTAGGTTGATTTTGGCCTAAAAAAGTGAGTTTTAATACACTTTTAGGTCACTTTAAATCCATGGACAGATTTGAAAGTAATCGAAAAGTGTACTTAAAACCCTAAAATAATGAATAAAAAATAATGAAAATATGCACTAAATGCAACCTAGTATGCATACTAAACTACCATCAAAACTTGGCATTTAATCACAAGGGAAGGGACTCACCTTTGCATGCTCCCTCGAACACATTTTATATATCAATCAAACATCCCAAGTGATAAAAAAATAAACCATAATAAGAACAATACTAATACTTAACTTAAATAGGCTAACAACCTAAGATTTAAACATGCATTCCTCTATACTAAAAAAATCCTATTATGCATAAAAGAGGGATTCTAAATATGAACATTTAATCCTAGACACTCAACCCTAATATGATATGATAATATAAGAATGGAAGAAGAGAAATATGCATATAAAAATAAACTAGCCTATGGAACCTAAACTATGCATGCTAATAATGAACTATATCCTATGTATACTAACAATGAACTAAACCCTATATATACTAAGGAAATAAAACCTAACCTAGCATGATCATAAAAGAAGAAGAAGAAGAAAACTGCAAAAAACTTTAAACTACTAACCTCTTTCTTTGCCTCCTTCCCTCTTGCTCCAAGCCTTCTCTTCAAGCTCCAAGGACTCCAAGGAACTCAAGGACTCTAAAACTTAAGTTAGAGTGCTATGGGGGAAGCTTGTGCAATTGCTCATGCCTCTACTCTCCAAGCTAGCTCTCTAAAGCTTATTTCTGTATGTTGAAACTGATTTCAGGGCCCTCTATTTATAGGGAGGTCCGAGTTTAATCAATGGCTGAGTTTGAATCCCTTAGGAATGATCCAAGGGTTCAAAATCAATCTTCCAAGGTGTTCATACTCATCCAAAAGTCCCTATGGCCGAACTGGACACATAGCAGGGCTTGGAAGAGTCCTGGCGGGAAAAAAAACTTTGAAATATGCATTTTTTGGCAAAAAAAATCGACGACCATCCACTCTAGGATGGTTGGCTGTCCTTCATGGACGGTTGGCCGTCCCTAGGTGGACGGCCATCTATCCCTCATGCCTTTTTTGGCCTGTGTGAGCCTATCTCAGCCCGTTTTGATCCGGTTTCAGCTTTTTTCGGCTTTTCGGGCCCGTTTTAAGTCCAAATTTGACGATTCAAGCGCCAAAACGATCGTGATTCGATTCTCCATGTTTTAAGAAGTGTTTGAAGTGAAAAAGCATTGAACAAGGTCAAAGGTTTAGGGAAAAGTGGACCGATTAGCTGTTTAGGGCCTGCCGGGCCCAAATTAGGGTTTTGAAATTTGCTAACCGATTGCTTTCGAAATCATTTCTTCTTCTCGAAACAAGTTTTAAAATGTTTTAGGAAAGTGTTTCGAAGCTTTTGAAGGCTTTGGTTTGATAAAAATATCGAATCCCGATCGCTTTCGGTCGAAACCCTAATATAGGCTTTGAAAGGGTCTTTCGAGCCTTGAGAGCCAAATATGAGCCAGAAGGCTCCACAGATCTTGCCACTGATCAACTTAGCTATCAAACACACTTTAAATATCTATGCCAAAGCCTCGAGACCATTTGAGACAAGATCGACAGTCATTCAGAGCTTTTGTGATTCCAATGACAGAACTGCCCTTCAATCACAAAAGGCCTTATTTGAAAGAATACGCCATGGGAATGCAGCGGAATGTAAACAATAAAAATTTCCCATTGATATTCATCCAAGAATCGAACTCAAACTATAAAAGCGAATCAATACAATTAATCAAACATTAATTAAAGCTTACTTGTGTTCCTTTGTAGATGCTATCCTCCAATCCTTGCAGTGAATCCTCGCGAAACCTTGAGCTCCAAAAATATGGAAGCCTCCAATGAAGTCCACACGAGCCTAAGACTCCTAGAACTCCTTGATCTCCACAACTCTTGAAGAGATGCAAGCTTGAGAGGGAGAGAGAGAGAGTGGCGGCAATGAGAGAGAGAGGCTCTTGGAAGAGTCAAGCTAATGAAACCCTAGGCCTATCCCTCTTATTTATAGACTCTCTCTTCTTTCAATGATGTTTGATTACTAGTGCTAGCATGACCAAACACCATATAAGAATAGGTTTATCCTAGTTTAGTGTATCCTTAATCCTTTTAATTATTAACCCTTAATAATAAGGATTAAACTCATACACAAATTAGAATATCCCCTCTCACAAATTCAAGAAGATCACTTAAGCTTTAATGTGTGTGACCCATTGGGTTCACCCCAACCTAGTAGTGGCTCGGGAACATCGCATGTTTCCCAAAATAGAAACTTTCTATTTTTGGTTCAATTGAAACTATTCCAATTTTGCCCTCAATGATAACACTTATCATTAGGCCTACACTAGTCATGAGTGACATCTAGCAACATATCATGACGTGCCCTAGGTGTGGGTGAATATACGAATATAAATGAACCCTCCGTGTAATAAATAATCCTTCACCAAACAATGTCACGATTAAGTTATTCGGGTATGGATTCATGTCAAACCCTAACTTAATCCTGTGTTAGTCATTCACCAAAATATAAACTCAATTAGGTTAACCCATGAAAACTCTTTTCCTTGGTTACCTTCTGCTTTGGCCAAAGACTTCATTGAGTTATTATTTGTGAATTAACTGTGACATTCTCCCTTTGATATTAAGGGTGGTGATCCCCTATTGCACACTCACCTATCTTCATATACAACTTACTAAAGCCAATGAGCACCGATTACATCCTCATGATTAAGGGTGTACAAGATACTATCAAACTCTAGTAATTCATACATAAGATAACCAGTGGTGTCTCAGGTATGAGGATTACAAATGTGACTATACACATGAGCAGCTTTTGACATTCAAATACATCTCCATAAGCTGTACTCATATTGGTCACGTTCAGTGTACTTGTTCTCTAACAAGCACGCACAGGTTTACTATAGTGTCTCTACACAGATGGCTTGAGACTCACCATCCTCCCATTGGAGCTAGTATAACCTGAGCCAATCTTAACGGTTTATTATCGCCCAAATAAATAAACCTATGATCAGGAACATATCTAGAATAGATGTTCTTGAGAATCATATGTCTCTCTATCTTAACACTTGAGATACAATTCTCTATCATGCTATTCAAGGACATTATCATGAACAGTTATAAATAACACAAGTTTACATGATAATATAAAAGCCATTTTATAGATGAATAAGGTTCATACAATAACATAAATGAAATTAAAGTTCCCTAATAACAACCTACTAATTGGTTTTAGGGCACACTTCTAACATTATTTTCTATCAAGCTTGGCTCGGAATGTCATGAAATTTTGCAAGGATGTTCCTAGACTCTCTAAAAACTTAATGCAAAAAGAACCGACTCAATCTGACCTAAAAACCTACATGCGATAATGACCTCTACCTAATTACCTACAAAGGGTAAAATTGGGAACTTAGGGTTTTGACACCCTATTTCATTTCTAAACATAAGCAACCATTCATGACCATACTCATGGTCAAAAATGGATGTCTACAACCTCAAAACCTGAGTTTTCCTAAAGTACCATTTTCCTTAGCTAACTAAAGGCTATTATGTTATATATATACTCATTTTAGGTTCATTCTTTTTGCATTTAGGTACTAGAGAGTCTAGGAAAGTCCAGGTCAAATCTCATAACATTCTAATCGAAGCTCAATAGGTAATAAGACTTTTTACAACTTGAGGGCATTTTCGCCCTTCTTCTTTTATAATTTCCGAATGACCTATGAATTTGTTCCGGTTTATTTCATTGAGTTTACATGGATGTTTAGAGTGTAATTAGAGGATTTACTTAATAATTGCATGATTCGATTTCATTTTGGCTCATAATGGTCTATAGGGGCCAATTGAACATCCTTAGCGTTTTGACCTAAATTGACCGGGATTTAATCATTTTCCAAAATTAATGTTTTCCAAAAATTTTGATTTTAATAATGTCTTCAAAACATATTTCATTTTGTGACATTTTGTTTTAAACCAATTGGTTAGCCAATTTTTCAAGCTAAAATCAAGCCTAGTGGCACATAATGGCTAAACCTGCTTGGTTAACCTACACCTTTAACGTTGATCAATGATTTTTTAACCCAAACCCTTCTAGAACATAGATAGTTAAGTCCTGGTCGTTTTGGCTTTTGAATCATCGAATTTGAACTTAAAATGAGGAAGATACATAAAAAATAAGTTGAAAAGTCCCAAAATACCTCGGATTCTTGAAAAATTAGAAAATTTTAAGCATGAACCTTTGATGGCTGTCCTAGGCTGGATAGCTGGCTATCCAAGTCCTGGATGGTTACTTATCACTTTTTCCAGTTTTGCACAACTCCGAGTTTGAGTTGTTTTGGGGTCTTTTATCCAACTTCTTTTGCATTTTTTGACCTAATCTGATATCTTGGGACCTTAGGAGACTTAATATAAACCCTAGGATCATCTTAGTCACATTTAATCTTGACCTTCCTTACTTAAGTCAATTTTCTATAAATAGGGACCTTATCTTAGGGTTTTAGGAGACAATTTTGGAGGCTAAAATTTTTGGAGCATTTAGGGAGAAGAAAAAACCCTAATGAGTGGAGGCTATTGCAATATTGAAGAAAACAACCAAGGAAGCTTGCTTCGCTTAATTGGAATCTTGAAGCAGGCTTATAAGGAAGGTTCATTCAACAAAGTAAAAGATTGAAGGCTCAAGGTAAGTCCCCTTCTCTTTTCCTTCATCATTTTTCTTTCTTTATTTTTTCTTCTAGCTTCTTCTTCTTCTAGAAGCGTGACTTAGATTTTTTGTTTAGTACCATGTTTGGTTTTATAATTATAGTAACATATCTAGGATTGTTTTTTTCCTTTTTAAAAGCATAATAGGGTTTTCTCTTCTCTTTCTTAATAGAATGATAGGATTCTTTTTTTTTTTTTTATGATTTAGGAGCATATTTAGGTTTGTTTTATTCTTGCTTTTGGTCTAGAAGCATGATAAGGGTTTTATATTATTAGCAAGCATATTAGGGTTTTATGATTTCATATGATTTAATGCATAGTTTTATGATTTTATGTGATTTCAGGCATAGTTTTATTATTTCATGTTAGTAAGCATGTTGGCATGTTAGAAAGCATGATAGGAATTGTTATCTTTTTTAAAATAGTATGCATGTTTAGGGTTTGATAATGCATGTAGGGACATATTAGGAGTTGTCTTTATTTTCTGTTTTTAGTATGCATGATAGGGTTTGGTGTTGTTTTTTTATTTAGAAGCATGAATAGGAACTAGGGTTTGTCATAGGTTCATTGAATGCATAGAGTGAATTATAAATTGTGGATGAGGGAGCATTGCATGAGGTAAGTCTCTTCCCTTGTGATTGCCTTCCTTGCACTTGTTGGTTTGATACAAAACTGTGACCGAGGGAGCGATTGCATGAAGTGAGTCCATTCCCTTGTGCTTATTCATCATTACATGTTTTCTTTAGCTTCTTGATATGTGCATATTGATAGCATGGTAGTTTGCATATTTTGAGACTCTTAAGATCGCTTTTTTTTGCATGCTTGTTAGTATAGTTTTGCATATTCACAATTGGATTGCATTAGTTAGCATTTTTCATAAATTTTAATTAGGATGTTTAGGATATTTAAAAGGTGGTTTAAAGTATATTTAACATTCTGTCCAGAATGTTAAATGTCCCTCTAAGTCATGTTTTAAATGATCTTTAGGGTTTTTCAACATAGAAATTGCGTCTGGGTCCCTTAGAAACCATTAGGGTAGATTCCTTTAATTTTTAGCTTGCATTTGCATTGTTTTCAAGTATATATTTATTAGTTTTAGCTGTTGTCCAGAATCGCATATTAACTTATAAGCATATTTAGGTTCACTTATTAACTTAGTTTAGGATAGAAAAAGCCTCTGCACTAAAAACAGGGTGTTTATGTGGTTACTCTACTAGCTTAGTCCAATTGATATACCTAGCCACATGTGACATCATGAATGCCGCATGGGTTCAGTAGTACGTGATCGATGGCTATTTAATATACCCGAAGGTACGTGGCAAGAGAGTTAAAGGCTTAGTGATCATAAAACCAAAATCAGGAAAACCGAGGATCATGGCTAAACGTTTCATTGGAAAGGTAATATCGTTCTAATCACACAATGCATGCACACACAATGCAGTAAATGAAAGCGGGCAGTCACAAGTATGCAAGTGATTGATTTTAATTAAATGAAGGAATTAAATAAACCCAATTAAATATCAGAGTTTAGCCCGCTATCCCCAGCGGAGTCGCTAATTCTGTGAACCATCGGGAAAATTCGATGCAACCCACATTAGTGGAATTGGGTTTTTGAAAAAGAAAAGGAGTCGCCACCTTATTTGCAAGGAATAAAGAAACCATAAAAATATATTTTATTTTAATCAAAACAAAGCAACTCTATATTTTTGGAAAGACAAGATCAACGACCAGAGATGGATTCAGGACTAGGTTATGTCATGGGAAGGTTCCAAGAAATCTTGTAGGCACTCACTTCACCCTAATTAAAGGTCTCTTATTTTACTTGGATTATTTAAATTCGTATGCACATATAATTCCTAACTAAATCAAACAAATAAAAAATAAAAATCAAACAAATTCCTACGTATCTTACTAGTTTCCTAGTAAGCTTGAAAGTCCACGTAGTTCAAACTTACATAGGATTCATCCTATTGTAAGGAACTAAATTCATGCAAATCCTTATCTAAAGGATTATCTTTCAATAATCCAAACTCATTTAAAACCCTACTCTAGTAAGACTTGGTTTTGTAAACAATTTGATTTAAAATAAGATTCTTATATAAAAAGAATTTGATTTTGAAAACAACTCTTTCAAAGAGTTCAATTTGATAAAAACAACTCTTTTTCTAAGAGTTCTATTTTGATAAAAACACTTGAAAACAAAATTTTATTTGCATAAAAATCCATTTGAAAAACAATTTTATTTTAAAAAGAAGTCTCTCAAGACTAGAACTCTAATTGAGTTAAAGGAATTGATCATGATTGTAATTCTTACAATAAGAGACCCATATGGAGGTTAGAAACCTCCCCTAACCTAGGGTTTATAAACTACACTTAATCCTACTTGAATCTAGAGGCTAATTCAACCTAAAACAAGGATTAAAGTGAACCTAAGCATGCTTCTAAGTTAATAAGGGACCTAGAGTGCAATTTCTATGTTAAAATAACCTAAAAATGGATTTAAACCATGTTTTTAAGCCATTTAATATTCTGGATAAAATATTAAATGTACTTAAATGCATGTTTTAAATATGCTAATTATCCCAAAAATCCTAAAAAATGCCAACTAATACAATCCTACATGTTAATATGCAAACTATGTAAAAGAATATGCAAAAAAATGACTTTAAGGGTCTCAAAATTAAGCTACAATGCAAACTATCTAACATACTTATCAATATGCATATATTTAGAAAAATAAAGTGACATGAAATAATAAACACAAGGGAAGAGACTGACCTCATGAAAAGTTCCCTCGTCTACAAGTTTATATCAAACAAAGTGCAAGAAAAGAAAAACATAAGAGAAGGGACTCACCTCATGCAAAGCTCCCTCGTTCACAATTGTATATCAACCAAGCAATTCAATTACCTCATGCTAACAATATTATTATAAACATAAGCATATATCAAAACCTAACTCCTATTCATGCTTCTAGAATATAAGACAAAACAAATCCTAGTATGCATGCTAAAAACAAAAAATAAAACCTTTGTGCTTTCATGTTATAACAAACCCTAATCATGCATACTATATAACAAACCCTAATCATGCATACTATTTAACACATTAAATAAGAAATCCTATCATGCTTTCTAACATGCTATTATGCACTCACATAAAATCACATGTTTACTAACATGCATACTAATCACATAAAATAATAAACCTTGCACTACCATGCATACCCTAATATGCATACTACATGCAAACCCTAACATGCATTCTATTATATTACCCCTAATTCTAACTATCTTGCAAGAACTTAAGAAAAAAGAAAGAAACCCTAGTATGCTAATAGAATAAAACATTATACTTCTACTTAAATAAAAGAAAGGTAGAAGAAAAGAAATTAAAAGACACTAAAATGAAACCCTTGCATGTTTCAAATAATTAAAATAAAAGAAGAGAAGAAGAAAGTTACCTTTCAAAATTGTTGGAATTCTTCCTTTAGTCTACTCAAACAAGCCTCCAAAAGTTCTCCAGAATTTTTCTCATCCCTAAAACCCTAAGCCAATGATCCTATTTATAGATTTTTGGCTCAAGTATGAATGACCAAGATTAAATTTAATCCTAATGATCCTAGGGCTCACATTAAGTTTTCCAAGGGTCCTAGTAATTAGCTTAGGTTAAACAAAGTGAAAAAACTTGAAAAAAATACCCATAGAATGACCGTCTAGGGCTTGGACGGCCAACCGTCCACCCTTGGATGGCCAGCCATCCAGCCTAGGATGGCCATCAGTTTAATTTGCTCAGAAATCCCATTTTTTCAGGATTCTGACTTATTTTGGGACTTTCCAACTTGTTTTGAGTGTATCTTCCTCATTTTAAGTCCAAATTCGATGATTCAAAAGCCAAAACGTTCAGGACTTAATCCTCTATGTTTGTGGAAGGTTTTGGGTTCAAAAATCATTGACCAAGGTCAAATGGTTAAATTAACCAAGCCAATTTAGTCGTTATGAGTCATTTCAACTCAAATTAGGGTATTAAAATTGACTAACCGATCGGCTTCAAATAAAAAAAACCACTTCATAAAACATGTTTTGAAAATATTTTAAGATTTTAAAACATTAATTTTAGAAAAATTGGTTGACCTTAGTCAAATTAGGTCGATACCCTAGTGTATCTTCCTCAAATTTTTTTTTTTTGCTAAAGAAGAATAATGTAGCGGCATTAGAAGAGGAAACTCAAGGCAAGGGGTATTTTTGTTCGAAATTTGGCAAAAGAACTTGTCGCAAAAAAAAAAAAAAAAATTTGACAAAACTTTTCGCATGAAATCTTTATTAATTAGGACTTATAGCCAAATTAAAAAAAAAAAATACCATAATTTTGACATATATGACATTAATATGAAAAAAATTTAATTTTAAGGATAAATTTTTTAAAATATATATATTTCATAATTATTTATTAAATTGATGCTTGCTTTAATTAAAGTACGATACGGTAATAGGCACTTTGAAGAAGGATTGCAGCGTGCTAGCGTGGGAGGGGCCAAAACCCAGGCAAGTGGGTCACGGCGCATATATAAACACACATAGCACGCGTGTATTCAATGACAAGAATGAGTGGTAAATAAAAAAAATCGAAGACATTTTCCTGGAATTCCGCGGACCTTGCAAGACCCAAGCACCAAAAATCAGAGACGCGTGAACATAACATAACAACACGGCCCTCGTCACTCGGGAAGAAGGTCCATCTTCTTCGTGTGAATCAGCACGTCAGGCGAGGTCAGACTGATCTCTCCTCTCTCTCTCTCTAGGGCCGTGGAGATGAGAGCGCGGATCTAATTCGTCAAACACGTAATTTTGGTCTTCTTTTGTTTTCTGGTTTACTTAAACGAGTTGATCCATCAGTGTCTGATAACGCAAACAACATGCAACACATCTTCCTTTTTGTCTTTACATGGAGCAAACCCTAGAAATAAAATTTTCTCACAGAGAAGAGGAGGAAGAAGAAGAAGAAGAGCAAGTTGAATGAATATATACTAACGGCTATGATTGAATGATTGATTGATTGATTGGATCATAAAAAGGTGTAGGGTTTTCTTTTTGAGTTTTAAGTGCAATGGACAATGGTTTTGGGAATTTGGCTGATAAGTTTTCTGGATTGGCTGTCAACGATTCCTCTTCCTCCAACTCCAATAACAACAATGATAGCTTGTTTCAGGTTATGAAAGCTGTCGAGGCAGCTGAAGCCACCATCAAACAACAGGTACCTCGTTCCCCATTCCTTTTCATTCGGAATTTTCTTATTATTTTAATTAATAATAATTGTTTCGGACCACGCTTCTATAGATATCGATACGTTATGATCTGACGGTTGTTTTTTAATCAAAATTTGTATGTTTGTGAACCTGCTTTGGTGATCGTAAGCCCCCATGGCCGTTTCTGGGACCTTGAATCACCTTCAATTTGAGTAAAAACAAAAACAAAAAAATAATCGTCTTCACAGTTAGAGAAATCTTGTAGTATGAAGAGGATGAAAACTATTTCTATGCTGCACTTTTTGTTTGTTTGTTTGTTGTTGTTGTTGTTTGAAACTTTGTTTGCCAATTATGATGTCTATTTGAAGTATTCTTCATTTCTCCTCCAGTTGGTTAATTTTAGTTTAAGTATTATTTGTCTATGAATCAGTGTCCATAGGCGTCAATCTTCGTAATGAGTATGATAAGGTTAACAATCTAGTCAGAGGCTTTGATATTTAGGATACCTTATTAAGATTGATGCCTATGTACTCTGGTTGATTTAACACCTATGTCCACGTGTATGGCACCAGTTTGGATACTTGTAATGGAGCCCACTTCTGCTTGAAAAATTAGTGGGTAGCTCGTTTGATGCACAGTTTCATGTGGAAAAAGAAAAACAGGTCTTGCTGTTTTTAACATTGCTAATAGGAATTCAGCTTTAATTGGGAAATGGTTATGGAGGTTTCTACTTGAAAGAAATTCTCTTTGGCATAAGGTTATCAAAAGTAAGTATGGTTTACAAGAAAATGGTTGGGATCCAATATGGGAAGGGGGTCTTTTGCCAAATCCCTTGGAAAGGCATCTCTCAGATTCTACCTCTTTTTTCTGGCTCTATGTCCTATGTTGTTGGAAATGGGGAGAAAAATCAGAATTTTAAGAGGGTGTGTGGAGGGGTTAGTCCTCTTTTGCTTCTTTGTACATATCCATAAAATAAGTTAGAATAATAATGGCAATATCCCTGGCATATAGGCTAGATGCAAGTAAGTAAAATATCCAAAATCTATACAATGCAACAGTCTGCAAAACCGAAGAGACTAACGCCGTACACCCACCATGGCACATAATATCAGTAGCCTCAGGACTTGGGATGGGGAATTCGCTACTAGTGAATCCTCCACTAAATCTTGTGATAAAAGACAGGAACAGTAGGAACAGTGTATCCTCTAACAAACAAGAATAATATAGATACATGGGATATCAAAAGTCAACAGTTCATCGTATTAGGGTTTAACAGAAAACCAGTTACCAAAACAGTTATCAAGGCGTGTGGTCTTTCAGTTTTAAACACAATCCATTCCATCACATTTCCAACCACGGGCTTGTGAGCTTATTACAGGATCGTTATATCTCAAGCTAACAAGCCTCACCACAATGGGCCCTTCCTTTGAGGGTAAACAAAAGGCTAGTTGCTACACAGGCCCAACTGCTAAGGTCAATCGGCCAAATTCAGGGAGTAATCTCTACCTATGACCATGGTCCCTTAAAACCTCCACTGTGATATAAGCGCCACAACATGAATAACCATATCATTAATATCCATATTGCTCAAAGCAGGAGTAATCATATCAAGGCATATTCGTCAAACTCACATTTCCATCATACAATAAAACAATTTCATAATATGCCTTCACAAGTATATAAAGCATACCACACATTTGTCCAAAACAAGTATATGCCATGTATCATATTGATTTGTCATAAATCAATCATTGTTGGAAATCATTTAGGAAAGCATGCATTATTAATGTTACATAGGATGCATATTCTTACCTCAAAATGCAATCCACCAAACTCTAAGGCTCCCGCGAGCCCACAATGCAATGCTAATGTGCTACGACACGTTATGGCTCTCCCACATACCCTATTGGTCTTAGAAAGAGAAAGAATGCAACTGGGATAACAAGGTGCATTAAACAACTCAATTTCTATCAATCTATGCTCTCCTCGATCGATCGGGCAGTAATCTCGATCGATCAAGAAACTTATCTCGAGCCATCAAGAAACTTATCTCGAGTGATTGAGAAACTCATTTTGAGACATCGAATCCAATCTCGATCGATCGGGTGACAACCTTAAGCAATCAAGAAGTCCCCTAGAAACCCTAGTTAGCTATTGACTTCACCTCGATCGACGATCGATCCAACAAGAACCAGATCTCCAAATCTTGACCCCAAACCTTAGTTCCAACACATTAAAACCTCAATGACCCTAAATACACAAAAAACCTAAAAATCAAATGGTTTGATTGAGGGATCAACCGCGATTCTCAAACCAAAACCTACAAAACCCATTTTTGCTACATTCTTCCAAAAAACCCGAAACCACCACTTCAAATCCTCATATACTAGCACAGTGGAAGTGTTGACAACCCTCAAACAATCCAACACTTCAATCTTGACCAATGGATTCCAAATAAACCAAAATAAAGAAAAATGAGAATATATATGGGTGTGGAGAAATGAGAAAAAATGAACACGGGGAAATGATCTTACCTCTACCAAGGTGGATGAACTTGCCAAGAACCGTCGGTGCCTCGCTCCCACAAGCTCTTCCTCTTTTCCTCTCCTCTTACGTGGCCTCCTTCCCCCTCTCCCTTTCTCCTCTTTAGTGAGAATGAGGAAATGAGGGGTTTAGGGCCCTTTTTATACTCTAGGGACATAAATGGAATTTTTAGAATTTTTAGATTTTTTTTTCCTCGAAGGATACAAAAGAAAATAATTCCATCCATTGCCAATTAGAGAATGACACATGGCCTGAACTCGGGACGAGGTATCACATTATGATTCTTTTTGCCATTATTTGTCTTTCAATGTTGGAAATGGGGATAGAGATTTTGGGAAGATGTATGGGGGGGGGGAGTGCTTTTATATACTTGTTTCCTTGGTTGTATGCATTGTTCTCAGTTCATAATGCTCTTATTATCAGTTTTGTAGTTTCTTCTTTGTTGGGATTTTCATTTTCGCAGAAATATTAATGATAGGGATTTTGAGGAGTTATTTTTTTTGTTATCCCTTTTGGATGGGGTGGTTTTAAGACTTATGGTTCAAGATACCAGAAAGTGGGTTGTTACCGCGATCGACCCTAGGGTCGATCCTGCCCCGGAGGGTCGTCGTACTGAGCTCGTAATAGAGCCCCCCGCGGTCTTGCCATCGTCATGGGCAAACATGGTTCGGGTTTGTCCCTTAAGAGAGGGGCCATAGGAGACCCATATGCTCCTAACTTCTACCCCGGAGGATGGGCATTCATGGATGTGATGGGAGGAGGATTTCTTGAAAGATAATCAGTGATAATATTATTCTTTGCAGAAATATGTTTAACAGTGAAATTCCATTGGGAGAACCAATTTGCCCATCTGAGGAGTTGAGGATGAGGAAGAACTTTTCTTTTGAACTGAAGCATTTTGGGAAAAGATGACATATCCATTTCTATCAGAAAATTGTGACCAATGAGATGAAACTGGAACTTTTCAATGCCATATTTGACTGCCAAGATTTCTTTGAAGGTGGAGTGATAATGAGATTCTGCTGAAGAGAAAGCACCGCTTTTATATCCACAAATTTGTCTTTTGCCATCAATTTCTTCAAAGAGAGTAGAGGCCCAAAATTCATCAGAAGCATCTGTCTGGAGAATCTTTTTTCCAATTCCAGGGATCTGCAAGGGAGATAACTGTTTGCCAAGTTCTTTTAACTTTTGGACTGAGTGGTATGTGACTGATTCCACTGTGGAGGATTCTTTTTCAAAAGCTGAGAGAGACAATTCCTGTGAACAGAGACTTTTGGGATAAAGTCGGCAATATAATTGACAACACCAAGGAACTGTTGAATTTGCTTTACTGATTGGAGTTGATCTGGAAGGTCACATAATTTTGTTGCTATGTGAGGCTGTGGGACATATTTTCCATCAACTATCTGCATGCCAAGAAAGTCAATAGTAGACTGAGCAATTATCATTTTACTTTCTGAAAGCATGATTCCATAAGATTTTACCGGTTGGTAAAAATCATCGAGTAACTTTGCATGTGACTCAGCAGGAGGAGAGAAAAGTAAGATATCATCAATGTAAATCAATGCATGAGACAAAAGAGGTTTGAACAGTGAGATCATTGCTTTTTGGAAGTGAGAAGGAGCATTTTTGAGACCAAAGGGCATTATTGTCCACTGATAATGATGGTCAGGGATGCAAAAAGCTGTTTTGAATCTTTCTTCAGGATGGATGCCTAATTGCCAAAATCCTGCCTTAAGATCAAATTTAGAGAAGATCTTAGCATGGGAAAGATGTTGGAACAAAGAGACTTTGTTAGGCAAAGGAAATTTGTCATCAGCAAGGAAGTGATTTAAATCTTGGTAATTGACTACCAATCAGAGCTTTCCACGAATTTGTTCAGATGCTTATTGACATAAAAAGCTTCACATGCCCAAGGGAAGAAGTGTCTTCAATGATTCCTTCATAGTAGAGGGATGAGACTTCTTACTTTGCAAGAGAAAGATGTTCAGGATTCATTCCTCTATGAGAGGCTTTTGTAGGATTGACATCTTCATTCTTTTTGAAAGGAAGTGAAACAAAGTATAAGGAATTTTTCCATAAGGGATTGAGATTTTTGAGGAGGAACTCAGAATGAGTATTAGCACAACATTCTGAAACGATCTTAGCTTTGATGGAATCAAAAGTATCTAGGACAAAGAGATGAGGAATTTGTGTCCATGTGATAAGATGTTGTCTATATGATAATCCTTGAGAGGACCACCTAAGACCAACAATTTTATGCAAAATATCAAAGCCAATAAGAACATCTCTGCCAATGAGAGAGGAACCAAGAACTTGACGTCTGACAACAAGATTAGGAAATAATCTGATAAGAATCTGTTTGCTAATCTTTGTGATCTGAAATGTTTCTCCATTTGCTGCTCTGAATGTCTGACTATGAGGAAGCCAGTATTCATCAGGAAGAATTGCTGGATTAATCATTGTTGCTGCAACACCTGTATCAAAGAGAGCAATTACAGGGATTGGTCTAGAATAAGTATCTGGCAAAATATGAATCTAAGCAATTGGAGTTGGATGAGATACTGGTAACATCATTGGATGAGCAGTAAATATCATATTCAATTCATCATCTGACTGTAGAGGAGTAGATTCATCAGAACTATAACCAATAGCAAGAAGTGTCTCAGGAGTATATTCATCAGTGAGGGAGAAAAGAGATTCGACATCTGAGAACTCTGTAGCACCAGCATGGATTTGTGCTTGCTCGAGTAATTTGGCTACTTTCTCTTTCTGAGGACAATTACGAGCATAATGGCCAGGCTTCTTGCATAGATAACAAGTTTTTGAAGTCTTGTTTCTGAATGGTTTTTTCTTTAAGAACCGCCATTTTTTCTTTTGAGGAAAACCTTTCTTTTTGGATTTGAATGAGGGTGAAGAAGAAGATTTGCTGGATCCTTTTTTGAAATGATCTTTCTTCTTTATATGACAATCACAATCTTTTTCTGGGCATTTGATCTTTAAATCTTTTCTAGAACATCCTTCACCTAGCTTGCTATGAGATTTCTCGAGTTCTTTGAGAAACTTTCTCCGATTACATAACTTATCAAGAGAGACAAGCATATGCTGATAAATTTCTCCGGGAGAAGCTTGATGGAGGGTAATTCTTTGCATCTGCATCACCTTTTGTGTTTCATTTCCGAGAGGTTCTGGAAGTGAATTCAAGAAAGTGAGCTTGAGATTGATATCATCCATACCATTGAGAACATAAAACCTTTTAGACATTCAGTTGAAATGAGTTTCCAAATCTTTTCTTTCAAATGAACAACATTTCATAACCAAAAATTCTTCACGAGTCTGATCTTTGTAATGAGTAGTAGAACCCAAGAATTCTGTGTAAAGAAGAGCAAAGAATTCTTCAAGATTTGGCTGTTGTGAAGCATTCCTTTGTCTGTATTCATCAAGAGCTATCCACCAATCTCGAAGTCTGCCAGAAAGACGGGCTATGAACTTTGAGATAACCATGACTACTGTGGAATTTGGAAGTTGTAGCTCTGCTGTACACCAGGTGAACATATCAAATAACCGATCTCTCCATTTGGAGGGTGGTGTATCATCAATGGTGAATAAATGCTTTGAATCAAGGACAGAAGGAAATGTCTGTCTTATTCTCTGGGGAGGAATAGCTGGAAGAGTTGGAAACATTGGAGGAGGCTGGTCAGGAGGTTGAGGATCTTCTGGATCAATTGTGTCTGGATCATTTTCTGCTAGGAAAATACTTTCAAGGCCAAGGCCATCAAGATCAAGATCATCAACTAATGAAATTATTTCTGGACCAGTGTGAATTGTAGAATTTTCTAAAGCAAGAGACCTTAGAAATGAGGAAATTGGATTAGGGTTTTCAACAGGCATGACATCAGGGATTGATGTAGAAGAAGCACCAATAAGAAGATTAGGAAGCTCTATAGGAGAAGGAACTTCTGATTGTGGTTTTGACTGTTGCTTTGGCTTCAAAAGACTTGTAGTTGGTGAGAAAAGGCTTGTGGTTTTGAAAGGATTATTTTCAGGACGAACAGAAACAAGGGGTTGTTGAATAGTTGGGGTATGAGAAAATGGATTAAATCCTTTTGTAGTTGGGGTATAATAATGAACTGGAGGAACTTTGGATTTCTGGGCTTTGGATTCAAGAGATTGAAGCTGTTCTTGAAGTTGGACTTTTTCTTTTTCCTTTTGACCAAGGAGAGGAAAAGCAATCTTGAAATCTTTGACATTATCCACAATATAATTTAACTCTATTTCAAGAGTCTGAATTCTTGTTTTCAAATCAGCAATCAAAGAATCAGTTGCAGAAAGCTTTGTTGTAACCGTAGTTGCCAACTGTTGCTGATTATCCAATATTTGTTTCAAGGCATGATTCTGAGCTTTAGAATTCTCAGCTTGCCAGTTGAGGGCTGCTTCAGCTGCAGAGACTGTCTTTGGAGTTCCATCAGAATGAGAACCAATAGGATTCTTAATTTTCCACACATGTTTGGTATTTTGTGTTGGGTACTCAAAATTTTCCAAGGGAGGAAACTCATTTGAGTATGAAGAGGATGAAGGGTCAAATATGTAGCATGGTTGTGGAAAGTTAACTGACTTTGGTGGTGGAATGAAAGGTTTCTTGATTAAGGGAAGAACCTTTTGATAATATGGATTGAGTGGAGGTTTGCATGGTGAAAGTGATGGTGGAGAAGGTGGTAAAACAGGCTCTGTCTTACACCTGAGAGGTCTGGGAACTGGAGGCTTTTTTGATTGATCACCATAAGTAACATAGTAGTCAAACTTGCCAGAGGATTCACCAAGAAGATCAACAGATGGGTCTCCTGCTTCATAACGTTCTTGAAGAAGTTTCTGAGAAGACTTTTTTCTGTTGGGCTTGATTTCTTCAAACCGATCATCATCCAAACAATCATCACAATTGCAAGTATCCCACCAAATATGACCAGTGGGAGATTTCCCTTCATAAATGGGATTTCCTTCAATATCAAACTGAATAATCTGTGGAGAAGCAGATCTTTCATAAAAGACTGGTTGTACCATGTTTAGAGAAGTAGGAAACACAGAAACATGATCTGGGGTTGTTGATGAAGAGAACCGTGTTTCAACAAGACCATTTTCTTTTCTGATAAACATGGGTGTGGAAGATTGAACGGCTGTACTGCTTGATGAAGAGTTTCATACTTGGTTGGCCAACTTTCAGGAATGAGAGAAGCTAACTGGTCCCTTGTGAGTTGCCTAGGGACAAAAGAACAAGTAGCAGTGAGGCTTGGATCAACCTGTATATGCAAGGATTCATCAGTCTGAGAAATATCAGGAACTGCAAGATCAAAAGCATGATTTTGAAGTCTGTAAGCCAGTTGATAGTGAAGAGTTGCTGCAAAAGTATCTTAGACTTGAGCTGCACCAGTGATTTGTATTTGGACTTTCAAAGCATCTGTGAGATGTGGATCTCGAAGAGGCATGTTGAAATTTGGGAATAAAGTAACAAAAACTGTGCCAGCATTCAAGGTAGTCTGAAGAGTGCCAATAACAGCATGTTGATACTCTTTGAATCTGGAATCAAGAAGAACAATTCTGGAGACTGCTGGTAGACCTTTTCTGCCATGAAAAATAAGAGCAAGACGAACTGCACCAAAGTGAAGGTGAGTAAAACCTTTCTGTTGTCAAGGACGCATAAGTTCTCTGGGAAGAGTCAGGGTGACAAAGTGCTCTTGTTCTACAGCAGGAATGTGAAACTGATCAAACTTTGAGGCTTGAACATATTCCTTTACAGAAGACTATTTTGAAGAAAGAGGAACAAGATTTCTGATCTTTTTGTAGAAAGAAGAAGGAGTCTTGGAATAAACAGTATAAGGATTTACAATAGGAAAATCTGTTACTGGGACTTTACTATCTTCAGGAAGATATTCTACTTCATATAAATAAGCTAATTTAGAAGAAGAAGAAGTTCTAAGAGAAAGTGCTTTAGATGACTCAGAGGAAGTACTGCTAACTGAAAGACGAGAAGGTTCAGGGATAGTAGAAGAAGAAGAATCTGCCATAGAGATTAAGAGAAATAAACTGAGGTATTTTCAAAGTTTAAGTAAAATGTTATGCCAAATATCTGTCTGTGTGCTAAAATAATCAAAATAAGGATTACTCCAATATAAGCATGTTGGATAACTCAAACGCCACTCCTAGGCTACTGTATCCTTTTACTTATCTTTGGAGAGTAATCAATTTTCCATAAAACTAGTAATTGGTCTGTACTGTGTATTTTAGCTAATCCTTTAGTGTTCTGTTGTACACACGTGTCAAGTGTTCTGATATGGAAGATCCAACAAAGTGGCAACCATAGAGCATACTAATCAAGACGATGTACAGTACATACTATTCTAAAGGAGAAAATAAATAGTACTCTGATATGGCATATCATTAAACCAAACTTTAAACTTACCCCAACGTAAAAAATTTAAGCTGCCATGGCTCTGATACCAATTAGGGGGGAAATCTTAGTGCGGTATGGTTACCCACTAAAACCGATAAATAAAATAGCTAAGAATACTGATATGAACAAAATATTTAAAACATGGAAAACATAAGTAAAGAAAGTAGAAGATTAAACAAGCCACGAGTATATTACATAAGGAAACTCTTACAGACATGAAACTAAAGAGCTAAAAGAGAGGACTGGACACTACCCAGGTTATGCCTCTGAGAATACATAACAAGTCCTTTTATAGAGGATGGATTCCAAACCAAACTTCAAACAAACTTATTACAAGATAAGATCACTCGAAACAAGCTTTCATAAAGTAGCTTTAACAAAGTGACTTTAACAAAGTAGCTTTATAAAAAGACAAAACATCTTTAACAAAGTAACTTTAATAAAGTAACTTTCACAAAGTAGCTTTAATCCCATCCATCATTGGGATCATTTTCACTCATGTAATCATAGTCAGCTTCTGGAGTAGGAGGATCTGGCTCTTCATACTCAGGAGTGTCAGGGACTTGAGATATGCCAAAAAGAGAGATAAATCTCTGGAGTGCTTGGACCAACAGGAGGATAAGATCCTGTATTGAGAAAAGTGACTTCACTTAGAGCATGCTGACAAACATCAAACATGATAATACCAGCAATCAGTGTGATGGTGGTGAAGAGTGCCATCTTGATTATGGAGCCACTGTAAAGTGGGAGGATAGAAAATCCTTTGAGCACGAACATTGTTCTTAGAATTAAACTTGACCAGGAGAGGAGCACTGAAGACTTTCATTCTGAGAACAGGATGGATCAAAGTTAGATATGCTCGCTAAGTACCATGAGAAGCATCATTATAAAGAACTTGTGTCCAAAATCTGTCGAAGTATGGATCATTACCAAAGAAACCATAATAAAGCTGAGGTTTGAAGATAATGTACATATGAAACTCATTTAACAGATACCACAAGTAACAATAGTGAAAAGGAGTCCATGAGGCTTTCCAAAACTTGAGAGGAGTTTTCCAACGACTGTCATGATGATCAGGCCATTCATAAAGCCAGTGGTTGGAAAAGGTAAGGAGATAAGCCTTGAGAGTGTCAAGAATGTCAAGAGATCTTTTCCTTATGGTAAGGTCAATAATATGAGATTTAAGATCATGAGGTAACAACGAGAACAATTCACCAAGAGAATCAGGTCAATACTCAATGAGGGAATGGGGCCCGGAGTGGACACTTGATGTCGCCGAGCTCCGGGGTTAATGGTTGTGCTTGCTTTTAGGGGCTAGCCTGCCCTGAGGCAAGGATGATAGACGAGTGTGGTCGACTGACGTCGCCATCAATGATTGGAGATCGGCCTATACTACAGAGGTCGACAACCGAGGGTCGCCTATCAACGTATTCTTTTGATGGTTTATGGGACTGAGTTTGTTTTTTGAGATCTTTTTTGGGCTTCAGTCTCTTAGGAGTTTAGGGGTTTCCTTAGTCATATTAAGAAATTGGGCGGAAGTGTGTGTATAGGAGTTTATTTTTATTTTTTGTTGTTTGGGTTGGTTCTTGTAGATGTTTTTATTTCTTTTCTTCTTTGTAAGGGAAGACATCTTATCCTCTTTATTATTTCTTAATAAAATTTTCTTGTTGCTTATAAAAAATAAAAAAATAAAAAAAATCTTGTATTATAGTCTAAATTCATTGTTTTCAAGAGTTTCACTGATAATATCAATGTTTAACTAATAGTATCGTTAATTTCTTTAAATCTATATCGATATTTTCGATACGATCGATATATCGATGTTTTGGGACCATCAATACATCCGTCGATACTTACATTTAAGTCCTCGATGATAGCTAAACAATGAAACAAAGTATAATATAAAGGAAAGGACAAAGAGGTTGGGAAAAGAACAATGCATTAGTCTGGGTAGTTTTCTTAGTAATTTTCTTTGTAATTATTTCTTTTATACTGAAAAGTTGTAATACGGAGGTGGTTAATATTGAGATATTAAATGAACTATTAATGGTTTATATAGTGAAAATTGAGGGCCGTTACATTGACGAAAGAAAAATGTACATCATTCAAAGTGCATCCCCTTTTATCAGTTTTGGAAATCCTAGTTGAATTGTTTATGGAAAATATTGAACAATTCGGGAAAAGGAAGAAGGCAAAGAGTGGTTTTGTGTAGGAGGCGTATGGAGTGTTGTGTTTGAAACGTGTCTGATACTGCCACAGCACCTTAGGGGAAGTGTCCATGCTTCTTAGGTGGTCGTTCATCATATTTGTGATATTCTTTTGTTGAACCTATAATTATAGACCCGCAACAAATATTTTGTGTAACCAATGATATGCTTCAAATTTTTTTTTATTTTTTTTTGGTTTGGTGTGTGTGTGTTTATAAGCTTTGCTGTAAAGATGATATTATATAATACTTAAAATGTTTACAAAAATTCATGCTTAGTAGTAGGCAAATTTTGATTGGCAAATGCAGAAGTGGATTTTTTGGCAAGAAAAAGCGTTAGTATTTTGGAAACATTATTAACACTTTTATCCTCAAGCAGCCTTGTCTGGAGATTTTCCATTTGAAGTTGGCTTGTGTAGGTTTTTTGGTTTCATTTTGTCGATATGTTGTGGTTTTTTGTTAGGGTGGCTATTGGGCCCATAGTTTATGTTTGTTTCTTTTTCTTTTTATTTTTTTTAAAGGACTTCTTGATCTTTCTCTGTACTTTTTGTGATTAATATACTAGTTTCTGTTCATAAAAAAAATAGTAATAAATATTCTTATACTACTATTGGCAATGACTTCATGAAATTATGCTTTAAGACATGCTGCTGATATTTCTCGTGTCACTCTTCACAGGTGGAAGAGAATCATCGATTAAGAAATGAACTTCAGAAAAGAACTCAAGAACTGGAAAATTATGTAAGTTCTCTTATGTGGGACACTCAATTTTTATTTAAATTGATTTGGTGTACGATTTTTTATAAACTTTTTAAAATAAAAGTGTGTCATTGCTAGTATCTCATCATATGCCTTATGGTATTCTCTCCCCATGGGTTCCTCATCTCTTTCTTCTATTTTTATCATCGGTATATTGCTATTCCACGATGTTTATGCTTGGTATTTCATTTGCTTTTGACATCTTCCAGGCAAATGGCTATTGGCAATATATGTTGCAGGTTGATTGATTTTAAACCTCAAAACTGGTGTGCTCAACCTCATAAAAAATTCTATCATTTGTTTTTAGGCAGAGGGTCCAAAATTGCATGAGGTACCGTTTTCCAAACTGTAGACCTTTATTCTTACTCCTACACCATTAACTTTCCAACAAATGGAAGCTTGAGTCAGGTAAACTCATTGCACCCCAAAGATATTAAAACAAAACTTACACAACAACCTTGCTACTTCACAATGAAGTAGAAGGTGATCTACCAACTGTACTTCTTCCTTGCCCATGACACATCTATTTGGCAATGCAAAATTTGTTCTCATCAAATTATCTGGCACCAAGCATTTATTCCACATTGCTTTCCATGTGAAAAAAGTCACTTTTGTTTGTACTGACGGCAACCTTACCCTTGAGATTGGGAATCCACCAATCTCCACTCTAACTATCTCAACACAAAATGAATTTATAAAAAATGGTTAATTTCTATTCCTTTTCCACGCCAATTTATCGTCCAAACCCCTTTCCATCTTTGTTTCATAAAAGTCTTTGAAGAAAGTCATTGCTCCTTCCAACTCCCAATCATGGAAGTTCTTGACAAACACAATATCCTAGTTTGCATAACGCCCCCTCCATGCCAGAAAATTTGATATCCAAACATCTTTATGAGTTGCATTAGCATAAAATTCTGAAAACTCTTCCCTTAATGACACCTCCCCACCCTAAACATCTTTCCAAAATCTTATTCTAGATATCTCCAAATCCAAAAAGCTATATCCCAAAATTTCAAACATATGCTACCAAATATACTCATCTTCAGGTGGACCCTATGATGATACAATTGTTTCATTGGTCGAGTCCACAGAAGTGTTGCAAATTTTTGGAATTTAATCTTCTTGTTTTGGGGTATTTCATCTTTGAAGGCTGTGCTTTAGGTAGACCAAGGTCATTGGGGTTAGAGGCATTTTAACATTTTTAGAGATTATAAAGGTAAGATTGTCTACACTTTTTTCATGGCTTTTGGCTTGCACCTTTTTAATGCCTTTTGGCTCTAGGTATGCCATTAAAAAGCAGAGATTGGTGCTGTTTTAGTTGGTCTTAAATTTTGTAAAGTAGGGATATTATGGTGCAGGGGATTCTTATATAGTTTCTCTTTGGCTAAGAAGAGGGAAGGAGGCACTTGGAGATTCTGGCACTTAATAATGGATATGTTTGACCTTGCTAGAGAGATTGGGGCTTCCGTCTTTTATATATGGGTTGGGGTTTTTGGGTTTTCTATCTTGAATGATCCCTAGTTTTTTTTTGTATTCATTCCTTTTGTTCATAATGCATACTTCATAGTTGTTTATTGAAAAAATAGAAGAATTTTCTTATTTATTTATTAATTTCTGGGGTGAGGCGTTACTACATATAAAGGATGGTTAACATTCAATTCAAGTGTGTTGCATTTATAGCTTGCTTTGCTCATTGTGTTTGTGTCCCACATTGGCATGAGTTTCAGGTTGGGCTTTGTCATGTTAAGGTTCTGATATGAGGATTTTGCCTTCATTAAGACTTCAGCGCTCTTCCGTGAGGATGTTGTCCTATTTAAGACTTGAGCGCTCTTTGATATGATTGCATAACTTTATTTTATTACCAGTATTGTCTGTTTGTGAGTTTTTTTTTTTTTCCCCCTTCATAACATGTTTGGGTATCATTGCCTATTAATGATGCAACGAAATGAGAAAACGGATAAGGAATTGGAGAGAATAGGGGTAGCTATTGGATGAAATTGCCAAAGTAAGGAGAACAGCTATGGAATAAGATACATCCCGAGCGGTGGTTCTTCTTTTGTCAAAATTTAAATGCGAGATCAAAACTGAGTAGCGAAGCCCTAAAAACCTGATCCGTATAATCCCTAATCCTGTTATACTGGTGTAAAATATTATCCAACCTTACCAGGAAGAAGTAATAATTGTGTTTTACAGCCTTAAAAACACATAATTTTACAAAAATGTGTACTAATACTCTATAACAGACAGAATGAGGTAATTTCCAGCTTTGTCCAATCCTGGAAATCTTCACTTAATCCAACATTGATGAACATTGAATGAGGACTGCTGTTGGGCTGCATGAACTACTATTAGTTTACAATTGCTTGGGAGATTATATTGGTCCTGTACTCCTGTTCAACATGAATTATAAACATTTTGGGACATATTACTTGCTATGATTGTGACTATGAGCGGCTACCTCTTTGAAGTTATGGCCTATTGATATTTCTTATTACTGTGGTTTAAAAACACTTATAATTTAAAAGCTTTGCAAGACTGGAGAATCGAAAATGTCTTTTGAGATTGTGTTGGATAGGCATCTTATGGCGTTGCTATCAAACTCACTAAAAATGTAAGGGACCTTATGGTTTTGTTATATGTTGGTCTAGGAAGTGCTGAATTGTTGGTCAAGGTTTTGAAGGATGCTTGTTCCTGGAGAGGTAAAGGTATATTCATCAGGAAGTTTAGATCAAAGGGTGGAAACTCGTGGCGGGGTTAATATAATAGCAGGGATCAGGTTTGCTTATGCTACATTGACTCGAAAAGCTCCTTGTTTTTAGACGTGTTATTTGGCATCTGTCGGTGATGGCCTAGTTTAGAGGTTGGGATAGAGTAGTTGTGTGAGGCAGGAAAACACCAGGGCTATTTAGTCTATTTAGTCTTCCTTAATGAATGTCTTAGGGGCTAATCTGAATCTCTTCCCTTTTGGTTGCAATAAGGCTTTGTTCTTCTGTGAGAATGAGTTCATTGCTTGCCAGTTGGGGGGGATGGGTTGAGACTTGTTGACTCATTTCACTGTAGCAATCTCCAAAGGTGGTGGTCAAGGTGAGTTCCTTTGTTGATAAGCTGATTTGTTACGCAGGTTGGGTGGCTGTTCTAGGATTGCCTTTTTTATTTTTTTAAAATCAAGTAAAAGGAGCTTTATAAATACCAATAATAGAAGGGAAACAACTCCTGCACACTTGGGGTATGCTAGACAAAGAGAACAACAAACTATAGCAGCAAAAAATCTAGAAACTTATGGAAGGGGATCAGATTGGCAAAAATATGCGCTCCTTTCCATACAAAAATGTGTCCAGAAACCCTAGATTTTAGATCCTCAAAAGAAGGCTCAAACCCATTAAAAGTTATTATGTTCTTTTCCTTCCAGATATAGTCTACACAATAGCATGAGGCATCATTTCCCAAACCGAGAACGCTGCCTGATTAAAAGTCTTACACCACCAACGTTCCGTCATTTGGAGTACCGATTTAGACAAAACCCACTTCACCACAAAAATGCCAAAATAGAAAAACCACGATTCTCTCACCACTTTGCAGTGTTTAAATAGGTTATCCACCGAAGACTCTCCCTTACACATGATACACCTGTGGATGACAGAAATATTTTCCAAAGTGATGGATTGTTGTGGTGGATTAGTTTGAGGCTATTTCTCAAGTTCGATTCCAGCTATGATTGATATTAAGGATCTTGGAGAGATGAAGACAATTTGTTTAAGAGTGTTTTTGAAAGGGCTGAGGAGCCAAAGTGCAAAGGAAGAGGGGTCACATGGATGTGGTAGCATCTAGAATAGGTTTACTGAACTAGATGAAGAAGACAGTGAAATAGGGAAAGATAAGGCTTGTGGCAGGTTCCATACAGTAGAATGGAAGGCTGAGTACCTCTATAAGTGAAGTTAGAGATTTTTCTATCGAGCAGGAAAGGGATAAGGTTAAAATGGTTTGAATTCTAAAAGTAAAGCTGCCTAGATGTCTGTTGGAGGTTGTCTCTTAATAAAGTAGTGTGAGGGAGAATCTTTAGATAAGGCTGAGGAAGAAGACGCTTTGTTTGGGCTTAGTTTACATATGTGATGTGTGATTTAGTCCCACTAGGGAATAATTGTGTTAGGGCCAAAAAATAAAGATGAGACCTCTTTTTTTTTTTTTTCCGACCACCCCTTCCTTCAACCACAAGATGAGAGTGAAAGAATCTCCCTCCACCATTGTGTCTCTTAAGTCATAAGCTTTAGGCCTTTTGCATGCCTAAGACCCGTATGAAGGGCTAGGATTTCCACCTTGACAGCAAAATCGGCAACCTTGGGTTTAGAGAAAGAAAGGAAGACAATTCTTTTGTGGTTCCTAAAAATGCCACCAATGCCAATGGATTCCAAATTACCAAGGGAGCACTCATCAAAGTTAAATTTTAATCTGCTGAAGTAATCTACCGAAGAGTTTGTCTCCAAGCACACACCTTAGCAGGTTTCCGGCCTCCAGAAGAACAAACTGCCTTCCAATCCCCAACCAAAAGAAGAAGAGAGATGCCTTTAAAATCCTTGGAAATAGAAACCTAAAAAGAAGATGAATTAAACTCAAACTTGAGTCGATGAAATTTTGTGTCCATGGTTGCACAGTATGCCAGTAATGTCAAATTGCCCTATCTTCCACATGGAGTAGTCTTTGCAATCAAGATTGATGCAATCCTATTCATTTGTCTATTTTTGTTAATGAAAATCATTTCGTACCAAAAGAAAAAGAATTCTTATAATTGTAGTCGCAAGGCCGCTGCCAATCAATTTCCATGATTAATGGATAGTGCTCTGTGGGATGCATCCTATGTTATTTTCTCTCTGAAACATGCATGTTTTATCAAACTTGATTAGTGTATCATTTACATTTGTGATTGTTTTCTTTTGACGCTACATGAATCTACACTTATTGGCAGAAATTAGATGAATCAGTGGTTCCAAGACCTCATTCAGTCGATCCTCGGGATGAGCATGTTCATGGACCGTACAGATCTCATCAATCAGTCCCATATGCAGGTAATCAAGATGATAGGGTTAGAAGCATGGGCAACACTTCTGCAGTTGATCCACAAGGCACCCTCGTACTCCACCCAGATTCAATTCCAAATGGTGGAGCTCCTGCCATGCAAATTCATGGGGAAAATCGCTCTGAGAGCAGCAAGATGAATGGAACGTTGAAGGTGATTCCTGGTGGTCAGGCACCTGCCGATAATGCTGGCTTCTCTCAGTTTTCTTCGCCATCTACATCCTTTTCTCCTAGCAGGTTTTACGAATAATGATCATCTAAATATCATGGGTTACCTATGGGATCATCTAAATCAATCTTATTGAAATGCACATAACAATTTTGAGACAATATTATACCTTTTGTGTTAGGTATCAATTAGAAGGAGAATACGATGCACGGTCTAATTTGTCGGGACATGGTCTGATGCCAATTACTGAAGTAAATAATCCTAGCAGCCTTTGGAAGCAGGTATTATCATTGAAGTTAGAAGATATGATTGGATTTTTTTTAAAAGTTTGATTATAATGGATCAAATACTATATTTGCGTAGGATCTTGTTCTCAAGATTCAGGAACATGAAGAAGAGATTATGCTTTTGCGGAAGCATCTTTCTGAATATTCTATCAAGGTAAGAAAAGCATGTGTAGTCTTCACTTATTTCCTAGATGAATACATCTTGCTTTGTTTTATCTTCAATGCTAATATATGGTGAGTAATTACTGTGTTATTGATAGGAAGCACAAATATGCAATGAGAAATATGTTCTGGAAAAGCGCATTGCTCATATGCGTCTGGTAGGTGGGATTTGGTATAGAGATTTCATCCCCCACTCTGACTGCCCTCTTCTTCTTCTTCTTATTCTTCTTTTTCTTTTTCTTTTTTTTTTCATCCCTTTTTGGGAGATGGAAGTGGGATTAATTCATGAAAATTTATTGTACTTCTTGTTGTTAGGCCTTTGATCAGCAGCAACAAGACCTTGTTGATGCCGCATCAAAAGCCCTTTCATACAGACAAGACATAATTGAGGAGAACATTCGTCTCACATATGCATTACAGGTAATTTTATTTTCCTCATCTGGTGTATGTTGACCTTATATGCAGTACTGTTAATTCTTCTATAAAGGCACCTTCGATTGTGCTTTATTGGATGTGATCATTGTTGTCTCCAAATTCTAAGTAGAAATTGAACCATGTGGGTTTTTTTATTTTTTTATTTTATTTTATTTTTTTTTATTTCAAAATTTCGTGTAACCAAGTTAATTATGATTTAATCTAGCATTTTAACTTGTGGAAGTATTCATTTCATTCCAACGATATTATATTTAATCATCTTCTCTAACTTATGGAAACTTGTCATGCACACCTGGATGGGTTTTCTCCATGATCAGCATGGCCTCCAGAAAGATAACCTCAATTATTCTCGCAACACACTCATGATGTATTGGGGACCCTCTGTCCGAAGCTAGGTGGTGGGCTACATGAGAATCATGACCTGTGGTCAAGCAATAGGTTAGCTTTAACATTGTAACAATACAAGTCAACTAGCAACTACATCTAAGACACCTTAATGCCCTGCTTGGTTATATGCCCTAGCTTCCAAAGTGGGGTTTATTTGTCTCTTTTTTAGGCAGACAAGAGGTGTTGTTGGTCACTTCATTCTTCATGAGTGTTGAATTGTGGGTCTTTCTTTGTCTTTGATTGATGATCCTATGATACCTGACTTTTGTCCTTTGAAGATGATTCGGAAATTTTTTCTTTGCCCTGTCCTGCCCTTCCCCCCCTGCCCTCGCCTTGATTCGAATGTGGGACAGGTTTGGGATGAATTTTGTTCTCCTCTAGGTCAGGATAGGGCTATCCCATTCCATATCCGCCCCCTTGCTAGTCCTATTGCTAAGTGTGTTTTAGAAGGTCTCCAAGAAGCTTTATTCTTGGGTTTACAACAGCTTCATGTTGAAGGTGGTTCTTCAGTGATTGTGGGATGGCTTAGAGAGTGGAAAAGTTCTTGTTGGATATACTGTATACGATAATTTTCTGAGAGATTATTGAGAAATTGGAAATTATGAATGTCTCGGTATCTTGGACCCTGAGGACTTCTAATGGTGAGGTGATTATCAAGGATTATTATAGAGGGTATTTCTACCCTCCTCCACTTGATCCTTTTTGCATTTTCTGGGTGGTGTCTTTATATATATATATTTTTTTTGTTTTTGTTTTTGTTTATTTATTTATTTTTCTTGTGATTTTTTTTTTTTTTTTAGGGGGGACATTCTACGAGAAGTTGATGTAAATTGATCATCAAAATCACCAAAAAACTGAAGAAATTGCATTGAATTGAGGGAAATGAACTGAAATTCCAGAGGAGCTGAGAACAGAGTGCTACTGCTCTGTTCAGATCTGAAACTACGAATAAAATGGCTTCAAAATTGATTCTCTAACTACCAACCATCTATTTCTAGGCTTTTGTAAACATTCTAACTATTTAACTAACATAAGAAAAACTAACGAAGTAACAGTACATGCTGTTACATGAGTTTGAAGATAGACAAATACTAAAATGACAGTAGCTAATATGCAGTAGCTTAAGTAAGCTTCAGAAATAAACTCAAGGCACAAGTTGATGGCAAGCTTCGGTGTACTCAATAGCACTTCCACTCGGGCTAAAATTATGCAAATTCTTGCATATAGTTGAATGGAAGGAATTGCTCTTTAAGCTTCTTCTTCATTTTCTCCCAATCTCTAATCTTTTCTTTACCACTCTTTTGGAGGAATGTTTGCAATTGCTCCCACCAAGCGGATGCTCTTCCCTTGAGGTGAATTGACACCAATTTCACATTCCTCTTCTCGGAAACATCATAATAGTCAAATACTCTCTCAATAGTATTCAACCATCAACTAATTCATCCAGATTGAAACTTTTTTGGAACTCTGGAATCTCAATCTTGATATTATGTTCAAGCCTAGGCTCATTCCTTTCAACATTTTCCCCTTTGTAGAAGTATTGGACCTCAAACAGATTTTCAAATTGAGTGTGATGGTCCTTGGACTCATCACTAACCTCACTTGGAAGTTGTAATTGTTGTACCATCTCCATATGGGCAGCCATTTGCATCCCCAAATCAACAATCTCATCTTCTTGGCCATTGTTATGCTGCTGTCCAGTGTATCTTCCCACTGTAGGTTGAGCTTCAACACCTTCCCCAAGGTTATTTTAAGAACTGTAGAGATTGTACAGTAATCTCGCATGAGGTCTTGCACCATCACACAACCGGAGAACGTGAATCCACCAGCAAAATCAACTGTTGATTCAATCAAGCAGCTGTGGTTAAAGTTGAACAACTATAACGACCGGCTGAGGATCAATCACAAGAAACACTCAAGCTCAATCAGATTAACAAGGATACAGAGCACTCAATTAGCTGCAATTTGATCAGTTGAGCAATCTGACGGCTGCAGTAGATCTATCGAGTAAAATCAATCACTGCAGAACTAAGTTGAAGCAAGATTATCACCAAAGGAAGCTGCAAATCAAACTTCAGGAGGAACCAATCACTACTGTGGCTGAATCGAAGCTTGGAATGCAAAAGACTTAACAAAGAATGCTGTGATCATGCTTCCAAGAGAGATTTGGTCACTACCAGACCAGATTTGAGCTTCGAATTGCAAGAAATCACCAAAGAAAAGTAAATTTGAGATGCTGACACTAACAAAACTCACTTTCTAGGGTTTCGAGTGGAGAGAACAGGAAATTATTGTTTGAAAAGAAAAGATTGGTGGGAAAAGGATCAGAAACTGAAGCTCTGATGCCAAATGATGTGAATCGATCATCCAAATCACTGCGAAACTGAAGAAATTGCATTAAATTGAAGGAAGTGGATTGAAATTACAGAGAAGAGCTGAAAACAGAGAGCTACTGCTCTGTTTAGATCTGAAACTGAGAATAAAATGACATCATAACTGTTTCTCAATCCCAGTCATCTTTCTATAGGCTTCTCAGATTCTTACTAACAATAGATGTTGTTACATGAGTTAGAAATACGGACAAATACTAAAAAGAAAGTAGCTAACAGTAGATTAAGTAAACTTCAGTAATAAGAGACTGCATCTTTGGTGGTTGTGAATTCTTTGTATCTTTATGGATGGTATTGGTTCTTATTGATTCCTCTTTGGATGAACTACTTGTCCGCCTTTGAAATTATCCTACAGTTTTCAATTTCAGTATAATGGTTGTTTCCTATTTAAAAATATAAAAAAATAGAAATTGAAGAAACTTAGTCTTATTTGCTAAGATATGATTTTTATGTTGAGATTATGACTACGTAGTCTTTTTTATTTTTATTTTTTATGGTGGAATATGTTGTCACTAAACTTAGAACTTTTTCAATCATAAGTATATTTTGTTTGAATAAATTTTCAGCCATCAATGCCATTAAATGTGTATAAGAATTCTCTCTCTCTCTCTCTATATATATATATACATATCCATTGTTAGTTACATATCTATTGTCAATTTCAGTAGGATAACTTGTTTCTTTTTTATTTTATTTTATTTTGCTGAATATTTTACTATTTAATATTTGAAGTCATGAATGGTGTTAAGATTAATGTAGTTAAGTATTTAAATTGTTCGTCATAGGCCCTTTTATTGTTATTGTTACTGTTAAAACTGAAATGAATTTTGAGGTTCTTTCTGTTCTTTCAGGCTGCACAGCAAGAAAGATCAACATTTGTATCATCTTTGCTGCCTCTTCTTGCTGAGTATTCTCTGCAGCCACCAGTCCCTGATGCCCAGTCCATTGTTAGTAATCTCAAGGTTTGTATGAGCTTGTTTTGAATTGTCATTTCTGTGAAATAAATAATGTTGCAGGCCCCCTAGATTTATCTTTAATGGAAAACTTGATTTGAGGACTCAATGTTTGTAAGCTCCCCGCTTGTTGTACTCATGGCTTGAAAAAAAAAAAAAAGAACGGGTGAGGGGAAGGGAACCAAACAACAAATGGGTTATCTAGATTGGAATTTTTTATTTTATTTTATCATGTTGCTTAGGTAATGAAACTTGAAACTAGGCAACAGTGGCATGAGGTTGTTATGAAAATTCTATGGGTCCCCCTTTCCCCCGTGTAACTCCTTTTCTCGTTTTACTCTTTTCCTGCTATGTTTTTGCTGTGGTAACTTTTAAGTTGGCAAATCCAACGTCAGTTGATTATTTATTAATAGGAAAAGAAAAAATAAAACCAACCCTACCTTTTGTGCATTTAGTTATCATAGGAAAGTGTGGAGCCAAGGACTTAAATATCAATATTGATGGATATATTGGTAGTCCCAAAACACAGATGTATCAATGGATATATCGATCGTATCGAAAATATCTTTATTGGTTTGAAGATATGATGGATGTTATCAGTTAAGTATGCAAATTTTCTGTGAAACTCTGCAAAACAATGAATTATTAAAGTATAATACAGAATTTAGAACATAAACATTGCAAATTAAATGTATAAAAGACAAGTTCGTGTTGTATAGGGCACAGTAAAGTACTGCTGCGCTGGGAAAAATAAACTACAAAATTTTCTTGAGGAAAGTTTGAATAAGCTCTCTGCTTAGTCATTACCGGTGGCAGTGTATATTATTCTCCCTAGAATTGACTAGCATGACCCTTTCGTGGATATGCTTGAATCTTTCAGAGTTAAAGCATAGTTGTTAAAAGCCCATGTTAGGCATGCCTAGGCTCAAGGCTCAGGCGGACACAGGCTATGGGCTTCACCTAGGGATAGGCAAGGTTAGTGCCTCCAAGAGCAGCAAAAGGCGCGCTTAGGCGGGGCTTTTGACAAGGCTTAAGGCGCTATAAAGGCATGCTCGAGGGGTTAAAATGTTTTTAACCTTTTTTTATTGAACTATCAAGTTTCTTTTATTTTTGGTTGTTAGATTATTAGATCACTTATTTAAATATCTAATCTACCTCATCAACTCTTAAAAAAAAGGGAAACAAATAAAAGAAAGAAAATCAAAAGAAGCCCGAAGCTCTCACTAGGCTTTGTCGTGTGTCTCGTCTCTGTAAGCTCTCAAGCCTTTCTCCGGCTCCGATCTCTAATGGTTCTCTTCAAACTCCTAAATCTGTTTTATTTAATTTAATTCTAAAAAATCAGAACTCCTTTACTAGTTGATTAGTTTTGTGTTTAGCAACTTTAGTTTATAGGTAAAAAAATGTAAGTATTCAATTGTTTGTGTAAATTGATTTATTTTTATTAGTTGCATTAAATCAAATATTTAAATATTAGTTTTATTAAATGTGCTCCTCACTTCCCTCAAGCACGGGCTTTTTTTTGGCACCTTGCGCCTAGGCCCCAGGAGTCCTTTGCACCTTGTTGCACCTCAGCCTTTAATAACTATGAGATAAAGGTTAGCACCGATGTATTAAATAATTAATTATATGTATAGGTATTCCAACATGGAGGTCCTGCGTTGGTCCTGCGTTTGTGTCTTGGGGCCAGCCTTCTGGGCGCTTAGCACTTTAAGGTTGGTAGGACATGCCTCCAGTGATGGGTAACCAATTGAACATGAGCTTCCGCTTAGTGGTTCATGTCTCTCCCTTGGGATGAGCTAGGTTTCGGGTTCCATTCCTCATAGATGAGGTTCTTGGCCCATTTGCTGCCCCTTCCCCATTACAAACTAACCATTGATTATCAAAAAAAATTATATGTATAGATATTTTATAATTATTGATGAACAATAATGAATGAGATTTTGATGAATTGAAACTGTCATTATTTTGAACAAGTAAGTGCATCAAAATCTGTTTCGTTCTGATAAAATCCCATGTATAATATTACTTGCATGGACTCTTGCAGGTTTTGTTTAAACATTTGCAAGAGAAGCTAATTGTTACTGAGGTATGTTATGTAGATACGAGGATTTCAGAACAGAAAAGAAAAAGATCTGTATACACAAAGCAAAGTTAGCCTTAGTTTGATGTTTTTTGATATCAAGGTCCATTTTTTTTTTTTTTCCCACCATAATTATAATATGTTGATCATGTTTCCTTTCTTTTGTGGTTAAGGCAAAGCTAAAGGAGTCTCAGTATCAATTGGCACCATGGCGTTCTGACGTTAACCACTCAAATTTTTCTCCGCAATCACCATCTCATTCCATTGGTGCAGCACTGACAACTTCAGTATGCTCATATGTCTTATTGTAATTCCTCCCAGCATGTCATAAGTCTCATAATGATTTTCTTAGTTTTCTTTGTTTTTCTTTTAGAACAAAGGGCTTGAACTGGTGCCTCAACCAACATATTCTCATGGAAAGACACCAATTTCTTCTTCTGACGCTCAGCCAACCGCAGATTGGGATCCATTGGGTCACCATCAGAGTGGTTTAGGTGGTGTTGTGGCAAAAAAACTGGAGCTTGATGACTTGGGGAGGTATTCACCTCTTGCAAGCAGGTGAGCCTGGTCAAATGGAGACTGCTACTCTGAAATGAATGTACAAATTACAACCATCTGCTTTTGTTGGTGGGTTCTGTTTTCATTGAATTCTTCTGTTGATTGGTCATGCATGCATGAATTACTGTCCCAAAATGCATGTTAACATGAGCAAATGATGAACTTTGTGTAGTATCATCATAATGCCCCCATATATGGTAAAGATCAACCGACAGTATCTTATCCTGCCAACCAGTTAGTACCACTGCTATGCCTTATTTGAGAAATCTCCATTCTTTACTTTGAGAATGTTGTGTTGATATGTAGTAAATTTTTCATTTAAATTCATATAAGCCTTTTCTTTTCAAATGTTTTAATCATTTGCTTTATGAGTGATGTAGAGAGGAAAGAGGTTGAAAGATAATTTGTTTTGGCCTTTCCTAATATAGATAAGCTTCTGCCAACCTTTCTATCTGGCAATGGAATGTAAATAGAATGAAACTTATATTAGTGGTTCCTTTCTATTATTTATAGTAATTCGGGGTGCTTTTCTTTTGAATTTCTTTCTAAAAGAATTCGAGGATGCTAATAACTCTTACTGTCTGTCTAGAGGTTGGTATCCTATATTTCATGTAATGAACCAGAACCAGAACTATCTAGCCTTAACCTAGGGTTGCTAATGCTATATTTCCATTGAATACTTATGGTCTCTACAGCTTCTAGATGTTTTATAGTATAGTTGCGACCAAGGGCTTAAATATCGGTATCTACAGATATATCAGTGGTCCCAAAACACGGATATATCGATGGATATATCGATTGTAAGTTTGTAACAGAAATATTGATATCCATTTAAAGTTATGATAAATATTGTTAGTTAAACATAGAAATTTTTGGCAAAACCCTGCAAACAATAAATAAACTATAATATACAATTTAGGATCAAAACATTACAATTTAAATGTATATAAAACAAATTTGTGTTGTATAGGGTACAATAAAATGTGCCGCACTGGCAAAATAAATCACAAATTTTTACAAATTCTACATTAAAATGTTACATAACAATAAAAATTTAAAATATATATCATTTACACAATAACAAATGAATAAATCAATAAATGAATAATCTTGTATACAAAGAATCTCTGCCTCATATATTTTCATATATATATTGAATATTTACCGATATATCCATACATATAGGCCGATGCAGTGTATTTATTTATTTTTACATATATTTATAGATATTTTCAATATATCCCAATATATCAGTTGATAATTTGAGGAAAAGATACGTAAGTTTAATATCGTGTCGATACCCTATGATATATGGATATTTTGGAGATATATCGTGGATATATTGGATATTTTAGTCCTTGGTTGCGATTCATGCATATTACTAGATCTTATAGAATGAAGTTGGATGGAATTGACTCTAAGTACTTTTATATAATATATATAATATATAATTTTATTTTTTCTATGCCCTCATTATTTTATGACCATACAAGTATAAAGGGGGAACAAGGTTGGGAGCTAGGGCGGGGTGGTCCACTAGAACACAAGACAAGGTAATAAGCCTGGGGTGGGGGAAGGAGCAAGGGCGGGGTTAGGTTGGGGGAAGGGGCAGGGGCAAGAGTGGGTGATAGACTTGGGTTAGAAGGACTATAGTGGAGCCTTGTTGATGTTTTTAGTGTGTTGGGACTATATACGCCATTTAAAGTAGACGAAGTCAAGGCGGTGGTGTTTGATTGTTGTAGAGAAAAAGCATTGGGGCCTAATGGGTTTATGATAGCAGTTTTTCAAGATTGTTGGGGCATAGTCAAGGAAGATTTGATTAAAATATTTTTTTAGAGTTTTTTGACAACAGATTGTTAATTCATGTACTAATGCTTCTTTTATATTTCGTATTCCTTGAAATGTGATTCTTTGAGGATGAAGGACCATAGGCCTATTAGTTTGGTGTTGCCTCTTTATAAGATTTTTGCAAAATTGTCGTTTAATAGACTGAAAGAGGTTCTTAGTGCAACTGTTTCAATGTCCCAAAGTGCTTTTGGAAGACGTCAAATATTAGCTGCAATTTTAGTGGATAGTGTTCGGGAGTATTGATTGAAGAAAAAGGAAGGTATTCTTTTCAAGGTTGATTTTGAAAAAGCATATGATCATGTGAATTAGGCTTTTGTTGATTTCATTTTAGAAGGAAAAGGTTTTGGGCGGAGGTTGAAAAATGGATCAGAAGTTGTTTGGCTTGCACAAATTTTTCTGTGATTGTAAATGGAAAACCTTGTGGAAGTTTTAAGGCCCCTAGAGAATTGAGCTTGGGGAATCCTCTATACCTTTTTTTGTTTACTTTGGTGGTCGATGTACTGAGTAGACCCATAGACGACCTAAGGAGGTGGGTCTAGTTGAAGGTTTTGAGGTTGGAAGGGATAGTATTTCTCTTTTGCATCTTCAATTTGCAGATGATACTATGTTTTTCTCATTAGGAAATGAGTAGAAAGTATTAAATGCGCAATCTATTTCAAACATTTGAGATGGTTTCAAGTTTGAGGGTTAATAGAATCAATAGTTAAAACAACTCTGGTATCAATTATGATCTGCTAGCAGTTTAGGCTGTTCTATGGATGAGTGGATTTTGAAATATTTAGGCCCCCCATTGGAAGGTAATTCTTTATTTGAGTCTTTTTGGAGTCTAAGTTGCTGATAGAATTGCAAAAAAGATTGGATGCTTTGAAGAAAACTATTGATATCTAGAAGGGGGAGGTTGATTTTAGTTTTTTCAGTGTTTTCAAGCATAGCCAGTTGTTTTATGTCTCTCTTTAGGATGCCTTTGAAGGTGGTTAAAAGAATTGAGAGGTTAATGTGAGGTAGTGGGGAAGGCAATAAGGATCATTTGGTTAATTGGATATTGTTTCTCACCCACAAGATAAGGGTGCCCTTGCTTTAGGTTATCTTGTTGAAAGGAATATTGCTTTAACTGGTAAATGGTTATGGAGTTTTCCTATTGAGCATGATACTCTTTGGTATTCTGCAATCAAGAGTAGATATGGGATTCACGATAATGGATGGGATGTTCAGTTAGGTAATACTGTTGATGCAGGATGTCTAGGGGAAGATATCCAAGACTGAGGGTTGAAGCTTTGCATATGGGTCAAGGTAGGATTAGGATACTGTTCATGGCAAGGCAGTGGCCAGAAACACACGGAATACTTGCTGGAAATTCTTGACAGCAAGGGTTTCTGGGTGTAGATTCAATTATTTTAGGGTTTTTGGTGCTAGGGTTAAGGCTTATATGTTGAAGAACGGTTGGGAGTTGTAAAAAGGTTGGGTTTTGAGGGTTAAAGGGATCAATAAATCAATAATCTTGTATTCAAAGGAATCTCCATCTCTGATGTTTTTAGATATATTGGATATTTATCGATATATCAATAAATACTGGCTGATATATTATAATTTTTATAGGTATATTTGATATATCACTATATTCTCGATGTTTTTGATATATCGGTTGATATTTTGATGAAAAGATATGCAAGTCTAATATCGTACTAATACCCTCCGATTTATTGATATATCTAGGATATATCATGGACATATTGGATATTTTAGTCCTTGCGTACAAAATGAACTTATTATTTTTGATAGTGATGGGTTGGTTAATGTTCATGGACCCTTTCAGTTTGAGAACATGTGGTTGAAAGCAGATGACTGTTATGTTATTGGAATGTTGGTGGAATTCTTTCTCTTTTCAAAGAACTTCTAGCTTTGTATTTGCTAAGAAGATCAAAGCTTTGAAAGGTAAACTTAAAAAGTGGGATGAGGGAGTGTTTGCTAGAGTGGAGGGCTGGAAAAGTGATTTATTGGGTGTTATTCAAAGATGAGATGTGCTAGAAAGGATGGGGATCTATATATGGAGGATAGTGATAGGAGGGAGGTTACGGAGAGGAGAAGTTGGAGGAAATATGTTGGAGGCAAAAGTCGTGAGAATTGTGGCTCAAAGAAGGGGATAATAATATATCCAATCCTCATAAAAGGCAAAATTTTATTGGAAAGTTAGCGGTTGATGGAGTGGTGGTGGAAGGAGATGATAATATAGCCTCCAGTATAGTGGATTTTTATATAAAGCTCTCTCACTAAGAGGAATGCTGTAGGCCCTTACTTGATGGGGTCGAGTTTAAGTTCATTGAGGAAGATATGAGATGGTTAGAGAGACCTTGAGATGAGGCAGAATTCTACAAGGCAGTTGCTAGTTTAAATGGGGATAAAACTCCTGGTCTAAATGGTCTTACTATGGCATTTTTTCAATAGTGCTAGAGAGTTGCTAAAGAAGATTTAATGAGAGTTATGATGGAGTTCTTTTTGGGGGTGGGTTGCAAAAGAGTTTCAATGCCACTTTTATTTCTTTGGTCTCAAAGAAAGGAGAAGCAATTGATAGTTGATAGAGATTTTAGGCCGACTAGCTTGGTGACCAATGTGTATAAAATTATTGTTAAAGTGCTAGCCAGCAAATCAAAGGTTGTGATAGCCAAAGTGACTTCTCCTAATTGGAATGCTTTTGTTGGTCATAGATAGATTTGTTTGCGGTGCTCAATTTTACTGAGGTTATTGATTCAAGCATGCATAGTGGAATTCCGGCTCTTGTTTGTAAACTTGATGTGGAGAAAGCTAATGGTCATGTGGGTTGGGATTTCTTATTATACATGGATAGAAGGTTCGGGTTTGGTGGGAAATGGACAAAGTGGATCAGAACTTGTATCTTTTCAGCTTCCTTTTCTATAATTGTATACAAGACTCCATGGTTTCTTTGGAAGCTCTAGGGGGCCTCTGCCTAGGGGATCTTTTATCACGTTTGTTGCTTATTATTGTGATGGAAGAGAGGGTACCTTTCAAAAAGGAGTAAGGTTACATTGATCAGGAGCATTTTGGCAAGCCTCCTAGCCTACTTTATATCCATTTCTAGAATTCCAATGTTGGTAGCCAAGAGGTGGTTGAAATTGCCGAGAATTTTGATGGAGAATTGAAGTTTCACTTAGTAGAGAAAGAGAGAGAGAGAGAGAGAGGCCGAGGCCCTGTGTAGAAAGGAAATCTATTGGAAGTATGGTGTTGAGAAGGGGGATTGGTGTGCTAAAGCGACTAATCATGGTTATAGGATGAGTCTGTGGAAAGCTATTAGGGTGAGTTGGAGTACTTCAAAACTGAGGTGAGGTTGAAGGTGGGGAATGGGGGTGGGATTCAGTTTTCTTTGGAGGATGTGTGGTGTTGATAGGTATCTTTAAGAGTTGGGTGTTCGGAACTTTTTCTATTGTAGCGGAAAAGAGGTGTGGTTGTTGGATTGTGAGGTTTGGGTTGGTGAGCTCATGTTATGGAACACTTTGTTTAGTAGAAATTGACGAGGTTGGAAAGTAGCATTGGAGTTGTTTTTTGAGACTTTATTATGTAAAGTTGGATGGGCAGGACGGTTATTGTATTGTTTAGGTCCTTTGATGGGTACAAAAAGTGGTTATAGTTAAGTCCAATTATAAAGGTTTAAATGGTGTGAAGGGAGCTAGATTTCCGGTTTCAAGATTTTCGGTGTAAATGGTTCCTCCTAGAGTGGCATTCTTCACTTGGACAGCTAAGTGAGACAAGTGCTAGACTGTGGATCATCTCATTTGGAGGAATTTTGTGATGCTGAAATGGTGTGTTATGTGTAAAGAAGCAGCGAAAAGCGTGGATGACCTTTTTATACATTGTATAGTTGCACAGGAGTTATGGGTTCACTGTTTCACTATTTTTGGGATGGTTTGGGTCCTGTCGGACACAGCTTTCCACGTGGTGGAGGGGTGGTGGTGTAGGAGTCACAGTAGAGGCTCTGTTTGTGGGAAATTGGTGCTTCGTGCCATTTTTTGGACGATTTGGAGGGAGAGGAACATTACTATTTTTGGGGCGGTTTAGGTCCCATCGGACAAAGCTTACCATGTGTTGGATGGGTGGTGGTGCTGGAGTCACAATAGACACTTTGTTTGTGTGGAAATTGGTGCCTCGTGCCATTTTTTGGATGATTTGGAGGGAGAGGAACATTAGGATTATTTATTGTGTTAAGCTATCCTTGGATATACTTAGGAGTGTAGATGGAAATCTTTAAGTACGAACAAGCCAGACAGTTTTTTGGTGACAGTGTTTCTTCCATAATTTTGTAGATTCCAATTTTTTT
>JAESVK010000862.1:23007-34173 GCA_017140935.1 Hamamelis virginiana | reverse complement strand
TGTTATGGGCTTTAGTGGCTTGCATACCTTAGGTGTATAGAGGTTTGAGCTCTTCATCTTTTTAAGGACATTTCACGTATACCTCGCATGTATAGGGGTTTAAGTCCATCATTTTAATGAAGTTTCACACTTTACTTGATTATATATATATATGTACAGCAATGCTGTTATAAGGTGCACTTTAAGCAATTTTGCATAAGGTGACCTGTGTAGAGCCCATTATAGAGCAAAGTTTGAAAAATCGACCTTTGGATTAGATGAATTGCTTATGCATTTCATGTTCGTCAAAAATCAGTGATCCAATGGTTGGTTCTTGAAAATTGTTATAGTGAAAAATTGTTGCTTTTTTATTCTTTTAAAATGTCACCAATTTTTCCTAGTCGGTTTTTTCATAAATTGATCGTTGGATCATCGTGATTTTTGGCAAACATGAAATTGATAAGCAGTTCATCTAATATAACGTCCGGTTTTTCAAACTTTGTCTTGCATGAGCTCTACGCAGGTCGCCTTACGCCAAGTTGCTTAAGGTGCACCTTATAATAGCATGACTGTGTGTGTGTGTATATATATATATATACAGTTCCGATCCTGCGCACATATGTTGACTTTCTTAAAAGTCAACATGAAGCTCATAGGTAATTCTCATATGCGTATTTTGAAAACCTGACCGTTGGATTAGATACTCTTGTTATGGATGTCACGTATGCCAAAAATCATGGTGATTTGATGTCAGCATCTCAAAATATAGTCTGTGAAAAATTTTGACTGCCGAAGCTGTCACAGTTTTTCTCAGTAACATATATGAGAAACTGACGGTTCGATCATTGTGATTTTTGGCATGCGTGACATACATTTACATAGTATCTAATCCAATGGTCAGTTTTTCAAAATGTGCATCCTACAATTACTTATGCCCAAGATCAGGATTCATGTTATATAATAGTTATATCTATAAAAAACAACAAAAATACATATTTTGATGTGGTCATATTTCTGGATTGAATATCTTTTGATAATGAGATTCAAAATCAGGCCATATTTTACTAAATTTGTCAACTTGGATTTACTTCTTTAAGGATAAGGTTCAAATCAACCTTGATCCAGCTCAAATTGGAATTTTTTAGAGGCCTAGCCGGAGCTGGAGGCCAACTCCTCTGAGCATTATTTTGCTTATATTTGATGGTTGCTTTTTAGGTTACGGCAAATCAATGTTGGGGTAATTTCAAGGACAGTGGTGGCAAAATTCTTGGCTGCTACTTTATGCCTTATGGTTTAAGAGATGCCAAACTAGTAGAGTTAAATTCATTATTTATTTTATTCTAAGAGCAACAATTTGGGAGTTTTTTTTATTTGTATGGAAGAGTCACTGAACATGTTCCAGTAGCTTTACTAATAGGGTGGGTGGATCTTCAACAGACGCATTCAGTTGAATAGAGAGAGTAAGATGCAGCAAAAAGGAACTGCCGTGTCATACCCCCTTACATGGGAACAGGGGCCTTTCTTCCCTAGTTCAAACTACTCAATCTGTAGTCTTTTGATGACTGAGGGTAATACTGGAAACGACACTTTGATGGTACATCTTTTCTTAAGCACCCTTCACAAGACTGCATTTGATCAGTGCCAGGTTGCCTGGAACTGTAAATTTGTGGGTGGATGAGTCAACTCTGCTTCCTTGCACATTATTTCGATGAGGGTGATAAATCCACCATTGCCCAGCTGTGTGCAACTAGGCAAGAGCATAATAATTCGGTTGATTCCTTTATTAAAAGAGATGGAGAGCATTGGCAATAAAATGCTTAGAGCCACATTCCCATGAGAGTCTAACCGACATGTGTCAAATGAATTTGAACTCTAAACCAACCTTGAAGCTGGAGAGCTTGAAGTTTGAAACACTAGAAGAGCTCTTAGTTGTTGCCTCAGAAACAAAGGCTGCTCTTGAAGATCATCAAAAGAGAAGGGTGGTTGTAGATCTAAAAAGGCAAATCTTCTAAAACTAGAAGGAAAGCATCGATGGTGATATAAGTTTCTGATTTGGAAAAGCCCAACACCCCTGTGCAAAAGAAAAAAAAATGATGATGAAAAGAAGCCAGCAAAGAAAGTTTCTCTCAATGAATAGCTCTCCGAAGTCTGAGATTTTGTTGAAAGCAAGGTAGAAGCTGTCGTTGACATGTTGATCGATAACAGTAAGTAGGATCAATAAAGTTGATGATTCTAACTACTGCTGCTGCCAGTACCATGGGTTGTGGGACATGTACAAAGATAGTGTTCTGTCTTTAAAGAACTGGTGCAAGACCTCCGGACAAAGGCATTAACACTAGGAGAAGAAGAAAAGAATGCAATTACCAACATGGTGTCTTTAACGTTTGGAGCATTGCAACTGGTCTATATATTTGTCCAAAAGATGGATCCTATGGGCACCAAAGTTCAGGCCATAATGATTACTCAAAAAAGAAAAGGCTGGAGTTGGTAGCCGCCAATAGCCCTGATGTCCATACCTCAACAGCCGAAACTAAAATTAATTGATGGAGAGAAGGAAAAAGGAGCAACTTCAGCTTTGCGTTGCTCATGAGTGAAAAGCATCTCCTTCAGGAGCATATACTTGTCCAGGGAGACAGAATTATACCACTAGACCCTTTCACAATCGCTTTGACTTGGAATAGCATGGTAGGGCAGTAAGAGATACTAATACCTCATGATAGGTGTTTTGATGTTCTCTCATTTGATGGCTACTTTGAGTTCGGCACAGTGTTCAACTAGTGGGGAACTAGATTTTAGCTAAAAGGGTGGCAATTATGTTGGAGAAATTTTCTAGCAAATTTCTCCCTCCTTAAGTGAGCAACTCTTTCCCTCCTAAAGTGAGGGCTTTGGGATTTTTATTTTTTATTTTGGTTTTTTAACATGTGTGCGCTGGTGGTGCCTTATCAGTTTTTCGCCTTTTGTTCTTTAGAATTACATTGTCTTTATTCATTATATGCTCTTCTCTTCTTAATTCATTCGTTTTCTTTTAAGGAGTGAACTTAGCAGCCACATTAGCCTGAAAAATTGTGGGTTACTTATCTGGTTTCTATAGTATTTCTGGTTGGAAAAGGCTTTGCTTCTGTAATGGCTTGACAGATGAAGCTTTCTACCAAGAGGTGTTCGTAGGCCTTTCAAGGCAATTTCTTTGGTGAAGTTGTTCTATTTGGAAAAAACTGCTTTGATAAACTCCTTAAAATTTGCCTACAGATCTCATCCTTTAAGAACAAGGGAGAGGAAATTAAAATTTTAGGTCAATCAGTTTAGTTGCTAGCATTTATTAGATGGTAATAAAAATGTTATTGACATGGTTGTAGTTGTCATGTGTAAAACTTATTTCACTATCTTAGAGTGCTTTATCGGGTTCTCTCTCTGGTTTGTCATATGTTTGGGAACAAATAGGACTTCTTTTCATTGTATCTCCAATAACAAAAATGCACCCCTGCCAATGCCATAAACTGATTGTTGATGGTCAACAAAACTGCATTTTATGAACAGTTTATTCAATTTTTTTTTTTTTTTTGCTCTGGTGTTATAAATGTAGTGTCTTGCTCAAGTGTGTCTGCTGTTCTTCAGGAATGCTGCCACCCATGATGCACCTGCTCAGCTTGCCGTTAATCGGGGCGATGTACGTGCAATGCGTTATGGTGAAGAAACAACCAATAAACAAGTCACATTTAGCGACCCTGTCAGCAGCATTGAGATGGATGATCCAGATTCTGAGGGACACCAGAATGAGAGAGAACCTTCAGCCAATTGGGGTTCAGGAAACTCAACCTATACAACCACACCTGATGATCCTGGCTCTTCATATTCTCCTTTTTTACCACCAGTTCTGGAAGAACCTTCTTCCTCTTTTTCTGAGGGTGACAATATCTTGTACTTTGAAATTTGGTTTTTCATTTTAGTTTTTCTGTTGGCTATTGCAAATTAAATAGATTGCAACATGCAGCTGCAGATGATGATCCGTTACCGGCTATTGAGGGCCTCCAAATTTCAGGCGAAGCTTTTCCAGGGCAGGAGCTCCAGGCTTGTGGATACTCTATCAATGGAACAACCAGTTGTAATTTCGAGGTTTGCATTTGAAATTTCACTTCTTGTATCTCCTTTATCAGTGGTTTTGGTTACTGAAATCTCTAGGATATCATGGGTTATTTGTATTGGATTTGTACATTACTCATTTAAAATCTTGCCCTATTTTTTTGCACTGCCAGTGGGTACGCCATTGGGAAGATGGATCTGTTAACTACATTGAAGGCATTACTCTTTCCCTAGTTCTCTTTGTGATCTTCATTTCATGATTTCATTCCTTTCCTTGGTCCTTACTCCTTAACTGAAAATCTGGGTCAGGGGCAAAGCAACCAAACTATCTTGTTACTGCTGATGATGTCGATGGGTACCTTGCTATCGAAGTTCAGCCCCTGGATAACAGGAAGCGCAAGGTACACTCATTCTCAATCACGGAATAACCTTATGTAATTTTGTTTGTTGGTACTTAATATATGTGCAGGTTTTATTTCCTCTTTTCCATTGGGGTTCGCAGTTCCCACTACAAGGTGATGCTTGTTATAAAAAAAAAATGTTTGGAGTCATCTTCACATTTTAAAAATTGGTAGTTTCAGTAATGACCAGTAATATTTATAACAGTAAACACCTGTAGCAAATGAACATCTTTTGAAGGCAGCCACTGAGACTTTTGTTGAAACCATATGGCTCAATTGACTTTTCTGGGCATGTTATACATTTACCAGACACTAAAAGTGACGTGCAACCAAAGGTTATCCATTCCTGTTCGCAATGCAATGCTTTGTACCCAATTAGTGAACGTGTTAGGACCTGGTTTGATTTCTGCCTTTCCAACATCACATGCACCGTAATTGTCCCGGCTTTGTTTTTTGTATACAGGCACACATCGAAGAACTTTTGCTATTATCTCTAGAAGCTAATGCAACTACTTTAATTTGTGGATCTTCCAGGTTGCTTGTAACATACGATTTGCACCCAAGAATTGTGTTTTTCACTGTTGTCTGATGGCCTTTGTTTGACAATTTTTTTATACTAATCATTATCCTTGCTTAGTATGGTCCTATTTGTCATCATTACCAAAGTCTTACTAACCATTCAATAAATTGGTTTGATGGATTTTATTCCAACCATTGTTTTCAAAGACAGAGGCTCAAGATGAGAAATAAGTATGGTCTTTAGTGTTGTGAAGGTTTAGTGGTTGTGAAGGTCTCCCTAAGAATAATCTTTTTTGTCATCTAGCAATCAAGAGTAAGTGTGGTCTTTAGGATAATAATTAAGATGTCAACTTGGTTCTTAGAGAGACACATTGCTATCCTTGGAAAGCTATCTTGTAGGTTCCCATACCAGATTCATTGTTGGAGATGGTTTCGACATTCATTTTTGGAATGATCAGAGGTGTGGAGAGCACCCATTTAAGGACTCTTTTCTTCAGTTTAGGTTCTTTGGATCTAAAGGACTCACTTTGTGGTTCGCTCTAAGAGCCATATTCATGGTATTTTAGTTTTTTTCACAATCTCAACAATCTCGAAATTTCTTAGCTTTCTTTTCTTCTCTCACTCTTAGAAAATGTTAGCAATGTCGTGACGGAAAATATAGGTGTCGAGAGAGTGATGGCCAGTTTTCTTCTAAATCTTTCTTTCAGTTCCTATGAAATCTAATGATATTTTCAAATTCCATCCAGCTTAGTTAATTTGGGAAGCAAAAGTTCCCCCAAAAGTTAGGGCCTTGGTATAGACTATACCTCACTAATGAGATGCTCCACTCTAATAGACCGAATAGAGTTCTTAGCCTTAATAGATATGTGTGTTGTGTAGTAGTAGTGAGTTGGTGGACCATGTAGTGAGTTGGTGGAGCATGTACTCCACTATCTGTTATGTTACTATATTTATCAAAGATTGTTTTGTTTTGCTAGAGTTGGGTGGTGCCATTTGATGCTTAGTCCCTTCTGGGGGATTTAATGATTTATTTTGGTGGCTTAGGTAAAGGGTGGGAGGGGCAAAATTTTATGTTATTGTGTTCTTTTTATTATTATTATTATTATTATATTTTGGCAATTACTTAGGTGATATGGATTGAGAGGAACACTAGTCTTTGAAGAACGTCATTCCTCAGTTCAACTAATTAGGATCTTTTACTCTCTGTGGACATTGTTTGCTCCTAAAATCAAGGATGTGCCTTTGAGGATTGTCATGTCTGATTAGAATGCAATGTTCCTAATAGGCTGCATTGGTTGACAGATTTTCCAACTTCGTCTCCTCTACTTGCGAGAAGGATTAACTTCAGATTTGATGGTTTCTTTTGGGGGAATTCAAATCAAATAGACATTGGGGGTATTTTTAGAGATCATTTGGGGATCACTATTTTTGCCTGTTTTAGAGCTACAAGTGTATGGCTAGCTATTAATGTGGAAATCTTTGCCCTTTCAGAATGATTAAGGGAAGCAATGAGTTTGGTTCTTCCTCAGTTGTTGATTGACGAGGATCCCTTATAGTTATTGGTTGGCTAAGATCAAGACTTTTGGGGGCTTAAAGGTATGGGATTTTTATGCGTGAGATCTTGGACCATGCTTCTTCCTTGGGAGTGTAGGCGACTTGATTGCTAGATCTTCCAATGACGAGGCTGACTCGTTGGTAAGAGGGGAACATCTACTCTGAATTCATTTAGGGGACCTTGGGCGTCAGGCCTTTAATACTCTGCTATTATTTATTTTGCTTTGTTCTTTTATGCTCATATTGGAAGGACGCCTTATCCTTCCTTTGATTTGTACCCTTTCTTAATAAGTTGCCTGTTTTGTATCGAAATTGTTAATAGTAACAATAATACGTAATTTAGGGTCAAAAGATTGTAAAAAAATTACATAAATGACAAGCATGCAGTATTTAGGGTGGGACGAGTGTGCATTGGTGTGCACACAAAGAAGATATAGTCAAACACTTCTTTTGAGAAATGAAGATACTCTTCCTGTATCTAACTGCTTCAAGCTAAAAGAAGTATTTTATGTCATCAAGATGTTACAACTCACAAAATAGACTATACGAGCAGTAACCCTCCCTGTGATTACTTGAAGAGTGTGTAGTCAGCTTGACTGTGCCTGTAACCATACTCCTCATTTCTTTCCGACCAAACCCTCAAAGATTGCTTTTGGGCTATATAGGACTTCCTTAATCTATTCACTTCATTTGTTACCTAATGTTAAAACATATGTTTAATTAATTAATTATTATTTTTTTATTATTATTATTATTATTTTTTTTATGAATAAGGAATAAATGAACATATGTTTATTGAATATATTTATACTAATAAATATAGAGCAGGATGCTGATGTGGCGTTCTCTCACTCTTTACTTTTCTTATTCTCATACCTTGATTCTCTCATTTTCTTCTTCCTATTGGTTCTAACCCCATTTTAAAATGATGTGGCAATATAAAATTGGTCCAACTAATTAATTGAAATAAGATATTCAAAATTCCCTATCAATTACACATGTGGGTCCCATCTAAATTACTTTTCTCTCTCCATAATTAATTTTTTTCTTTTTTATTTAAATTGTGGGTCCAACCTTTTTTTTTTTTTTTTTGATAAGCAACAATTTAATTAGAAAAAACAAAGAGGACAAGATGTCCTACTTACAAGAGAAGAATGAAAAAGAACCAAAGAAACAAGAAGGAAAGAAAAAGCTCAAAGATTACAAATAGCCACCCAATTTCCCCTCAAAAGAAACAAATGAACACCCTTAATTTCTCTTGTAACTAACACCCACAACGAAGACAAGAAACATATTTTATCCCACATACTTTCTACTATCAAAACTTTATCTTAAAATATCCTAGCATTTCTCTCAAGCCAAACAACTCAGAAAATTGCCAAGACAAAACATTTCCCAACAATGGAAGCTCTTAACGAAGACCCAAACACCTTAAAGTCAATCTCCATCAATTAATGAGTATGCTGAGGCGCAACCCAGGACACATAACCAAGCTAAAATAAATAACACCATAACACCCTAGCTACCGGATAGTGCAAAAATAAATGATCAATACTCTCTTCCTCACCATAATACATCACACACCATTGGGGAGAAATGTACAAACCAGGCAATCTCCTCTGAAGAAGATCATTAGTATTGATTCTTCTATGAACCACAGACCAAGCAAAAACCTGAACTTTAAGGGGGACTTTCGTTTTCAAATAAACTTTGCCGGAACAAAAAGAGGAACTGAATAATCATCACATAAAGCAACAAAAAAGGATTTACATGACAAGGAACTTGAAGAATGTAACTCCCAAACTCTCCTATCATTAATCAAAGGGTTCAAATGAAAACCTTAAAGAATAGCCAGATGAGAAGAAAGCTCGACCACCTCCCTATCATTAAGATTTTTGAAAAAATGAAAATTCCAAGAAATCAGAAATGAATATGAAGCCACATACTAACAATAGGAGCTTCATGGACAAGAGAGAGATTGTACAACCTTGGGAACAAAGAAGTGAAAGAATGCTCACCTCTCCAACCATCCTACCTAAACCTAACTTTAACCCCATTTCCAACTAAGAACGCAACAAAACTCAAGAAGATGGGAAGATTTTGGGATATACCTTTCCATGGGCTACGATAAGTCACCTCCCTACTCTCTTAGCATCCCAACCATTATCTAGTAACCCGAATTTACTTTTGATAACTTGATGCCAAAGGGAATTAACTACATGAGAAAACCTCTAAAGCCATTTTCCCAATAATGCCTGGTTCCAATGATTGATGTTACCCACAGCAAGCCCACCCTTGGGTTTAGAATGACACACAACCTCACAATTAATCAAATGAAATGTTTTCTTTTCCTCATCCTTCCTACAAAAATCCCTCATTAATTTCTCTAATTGGTTTGCCACCCTAACTGGCACCTTAAACAAAGACATAAAATAGATAGGAATATTAGACAAAACCTCCTGCACCAAAGTCGATCTACCCCCCAACTTCCTCTTAACTTTATCCAAAATTGGATCCCAAAAGGAGACTGACCTAGGATTTCCCCCTAAATGTAACCCTAAATATTTCAAAGGCCACGATTCTACCCTACACCCACCCTACCACATCTGCCAACCTCCTAACTTCTCCCCCACCTAACTTCTCCCCTCTCTCACATCTTGATTATTTTTTATATTTTTACTTAAAAAATTGGATCCACTTCAATTTTTTCTTTTTATCAAAATTGTGAGTCCTACTTAACTTCTCTCCTCTCTCTCATATTGATTACTTTTTTCTATTTTTTATATTAAAAAATTGGTTCCACTTCCATAATTAATTTTTTCATTTCTTATTTAAATTGCGGGTCAAACCTAACTCCTCCCCTATCTCATCTTGATTTATTTTTTTTTCTATTTTTTCTTTAAAAAATTGGTTCCACTCGACTTTCCGCTTTTTATGTGGTATTTTATTTTTATTTATTTATTTTAAATAATGCATCCCAATTGATTTTCTATTCTCTCTTTAACATTTTTAAACATTCATATGTTGTAAAATATATATTCTACCCCTATAAATTTAGTCAAGATCAAATGGTTGAGATCATCTAATCAATCTAATTTTTTAATAGTTTATTAAATGTGACCTTATATATATACATGCATGTATGAATGTATGTTATTTCAAATAAGCAAACACATTGAACCCATCAATTAAGCAAAATAAATAACTTAGGTTGCAGAATATGATAAGAAACATTAAAACATACACTAATGCGATACTCTTTCATGGAATAATGGGTTAAATTGTAACTTTCTTAAAAAAAATGATAATTGTTGGTAAAAGTTACACCATTGTTTTATGTACAAATGAAGTGTTAGGTTGTTTTTCATAAATATTATAAAGGATTACTCCATAAGAATAATAAAAGTGACTACTTTATAACTTAAGTAAATATATATAAACGTATTACGAATCCCTACTTACCTATTACTTGCCATTTTCTGCTGCTGCAAGGAAAAAAGATGGCAAGAAACAAAACAAAAAAAGAAAAAGAAAAAAGAGGCTTTGCTACCTTCTTATTCTTCTCTTTTTTTTTTTTCTTGCCATTTGTTGTTGCTCACTATTGCCAGTCACTGCCAGCTACTGTTGTTTCTGCCAGTTTGTCACTACTATGTGACTACTGTTAGCTTCTTTTTCTTCGTCGTCTTGTTTTTTTCTTGACATCTGCTGCTACCAGCTGCTGTTGCTGCTGCTTTTCTTCTTCTTCTTGGATTGTGAGATCTCATCTAAGCCAAGATGACCGATATCTCGGCTGAGACGAGACAAGACGACTGAGATCTCAGCCAAGACAGGAAAAGGGAATTTCTCTTCATATATTCGATCTCAATCTTTGTCCAGGTCTCGATGACTCGGCCAGGCTTTGAACCATGATTACTTTATTTTTTTGTTTAATAAAACTTGCGGACATCTGAACACTGTAGAAGTCACAATTAGGGAAATTTTTTACAGGTGTCATGGCATGGTATATGTTAAGAGTGTTATGCTTGTTACTAAAATCGAGGGATCCTTTGAAACACTAATATGCATGTCTAACCTATAAAGGTAAGAATACGATGTACGATCATGTATCACAACATAAGTCAAGGTGAACAGTTTTTCATGGGGCTTTCAATCAAATGTTTGATGAATTTTTTTAGGGTTGTAATGAGGACTAGTGGAGGTGATGAGTCGGTGGTCATGGTGGCCAGCATTCAAGGCGGTCACAGTGGTTGTAAGGTGAAAGTGGTGATGGACGCTGTGTTATTGGGATTTTGGTTGTGGCAGTGGTGGAGGTATGAGGAGCTGTGGTGATGAATATGATGGATATGGTGGTGATGAAGATTGTGGGTGATGATTGTGAGCAGAGATTGTAGTGATAATGGGTTGGCAAGGGCTCACAAAGTAGAGGGATGGTGGTTTCTTTACTGATTTTGTGTTGATGGGGTTGATTAAAGCTTATTGTTGCGGATACAGTAAGCATAAATTTGGACACAAATCCTGACTGACTGGGGCTTTGTAACGGATGGAAACAGTGACGTAACCCTGGAGGTCTGACGGTGGATGAAAATGGTGGTCAAAGCTTAGGGAGACTGGTTTGTGTCATGTTCACCAACATAAA
>JAESVK010000862.1:4518-14563 GCA_017140935.1 Hamamelis virginiana | reverse complement strand
AAAAAAAAAAAACCTTCTTTACTCTCTATAGTCAAAATTCAACCACAAGTCACCCAGGCCTTGCATTAGGATAATAAGAAATGTGCGAAAATGAAAAGAAAATTTTAAATTTATTGTTTTTTTATTTATTTCCAAAAAAAAAAAAAAAAAAATTCACAAGAGTCCTTGACTAAGCCAGATAATAGTAGCACAAGGCTAATATGAACAAACCTCTAATTTTCTTGAGTCCGAAATAATTAAAAATCTAAGAATAAACATCTAATTTCTTGTTACAGTTCCTCCATTTTCTTAACAACCAAAGAGGAATAGGTATCAGAAACCCTAGAACTGAATAATTGGGAAAATTCGATTTCAAACAAAAATTTCATTTAAAAAGGGAGAATTTTGCAATAGCCAACCATGAGAACGCGAGATAAGATGGGGATGTACTCGCGAATGAAGGGGCGAAGAGTAGAGTAGCGTAGCGTTGGTTGGATGGTGTGGCTGTGTTGGGTATTCGGTTTTGAAGAGGAGAGAGAGAGAGAGAGAGAGAACCCAGCCACTTGGAGACGAGATGAGGGGGAGAGAGGAGTGTTTTCTATTCTTTGAACCCAACGGGTACCCAAATCCAACCCAACTAATAAATAGGTTTAATTGGGTGACCCACTTATTAGACAGGTTTGGGCTGGTTAATGGGTTTGGGTTAGTTTTGCAAGCCCCCAGTTTGTTGTTGGGGGTTGGGTATCCATTGTAGTCAAGTTATATCTTTTTTCTTTTCTTTTATCATTGTGTTTATGTGCAAGTGCCCTCTTTCCTCTTTTTATAATAAAGGTTGTTAAATTGGAAAATCCTTAATTGCTGTGTTCTTAAAATCACCCTAAAAAAATATATCAACCATGTACTAGTTCATTCTCTATGTTGCCGAATGCTATCCTAAGAAATTATTAAATCTGTTTAGAAGTCAAACTGGTATTAGTCAAAATTGATAAGTAGAATCTGTTAAGAGCTAGAAAACAATTCATTAATGGACTTGCCTAAAGAAAGAACTGAAAATGCATGCATGTGAATGTGTCCTAATTAGCGAATTCTTGAGTAAGACTGCAGCTATATTGTCTATGTATTCTTCATAGTAGTGTATGTAGCCTTGTATCACATTTTTTCTGTGTTATGTTTTTTAGGTTAGTATTCCCTATGGACAACCTACAGAGTTTTCAATAATTGGTTCTGGTGGAATTGAGCGTCTCTTACGTGTAGATAGCAGCTCAGCAGATAATAGCTGGTAAGTTCTATATTTTTCTTCTGCCATAAACATAGAACCTTTGATGGTGAGTCCTACCAGATTTACCAAATTAATGAATATTGATAATGGAGATGGCTTCTTTATTATTTACTACTAAAGCTAGGGATAGCATTGAATCAATTTGTCATAAATCTCTTCAATCCTGTAAGATATTTGCATTCTAATCCTTGTTACTACAACCTGCCTTTTAATGTATAATCTTTAATTCTGAACAAACCTCCCGACAAATGTCAAGAAATGTTGCTTTTAATAAGTTTTTTTCTTTTTTTTCCGCCCCCTTTGACATGGGATGGGGGAGGAGTGAGTTTTTACTATTTCATGTTACTGAATTTGGCTTATAATTGTTGATCCTAATTGGGGTTTAAGATATCTTAAGAATAGAATAGCTACTAATAATTGCTTCTTTTTTTTTGCCATAATTGTCAATTAATATCCCAATCAAATTTTACAATGCAGAGAATTGGGAGTTTTTACGATTTGATCTTGCTGAATTTGCGCTATAATTGTGAAGCTGGATCTGGTTGGAGTTTAGGATTAATAAATACTAGTAATTTCCAGATTATTCTTTGTCATAAATGTAGTATGTTCAATCGATATCCCAATCTCATTTACAGTGCAGATAATGGGGGGAGAGGGAGGGAGCGGAGCTATTTGTTGCTTACCACTCATATAAAAGATAAGGTTGACTTTCATTGTAAAAAAGTTAGATGGTACCCTGAAAAACAGTTTAAAAGATTATATATGGCATGAACTCATCATAACGGACCTAACTCACTTACCACAGCTAACTTTAATCCTTTAAATTTGTCTTTTGATCAAAGACTGGTAGAATTTTCTTAGAGACCAACAGCCCCATTTAAGTGTCACAAAACCATTACTATTCCAACCAGCGTTTTAAATATCGGGCGATACCATACGTATCGGGCGATACGTATTGGAATTCCGAAGGTCCTGTACGCGATTCTCTTCTTTACTCTATGTGAATAGAAATTCACATTGTATCAGGCCGATATGATACGTATAGGCCTGTATCAGCTGATATTCCCATAGAGAAGCCGTTACGTACAGGATGTTTCCAACTTTATCTGGCCTAAAAAAAAAATCAGCAATATGAATAATGAAGAAGAGGAGATTATTATGCATCTTTTGATGTTTGAGGAGTTTAATTTAGCATTAGAGGAGAAGAGAGCTGCAGATTGAGAGAAAATAGAGAAAAAAACCCATTTTGTAGTCGCCGATTCAGCAGGGTGAAGTCGCCGGTGCAGTCACCGGCCACCGACGAAACTGTTGCCTCTGTTGGAGGTCACCGGAGATGTGAACTTTTGCACCGCCGACATTACCATAGTCAGTCTTACTTGTGTGTGTGTATATATATATATACACACACACACACACACACACAGCTTTTGCACCGACATTGTATAGCTAACTGGACCGCCTCTTACTTGTTTATATATATATATGCACCAACATATGTACAGCAGTCAACTTGCTTCTTTTTTTTTTCCTTTTTCTTTTAAAGTCTCAGATTTGAAAAGTCAAAGTAGATTAAAAGTATTATTATATATTAATTATTTTATCTTTATCTATATTTTTTCATTTTGTAATTATTTTTATCATTTAAAAAAATTATAAAAAGTATTTAAAAATTCTTTTATATTTGTAAAAATATGTTAAAAATTAATAACAATTCTTAAGTATTTGAAAAAATTATAAAATAAAAATCTAAAAAAATATATTTAAAAATTTATAAACCATAAAATGTATAAAAATATATTGAAAAATAAATATTTTAAAATTATGAAAAAAGTTTTAAAATTATAATAATATTTAATATAATTTAAAACACTAAATTCTTTATAAGAAAATTTCTAAAAGTATTAGAAAAGTATTTTTAAAAATTATTAAAAACAAAATACAAAAATTATAAACTACAAGTGTACAAATACTGTTGTATAAATCACAAAAACTCTTTAAAATTATTAATATACACTATTACAAGGTTAAAATATGTGTATGACCACTTTTGGGATTGATGTGCCAAACAAAAAAAAATTCACGGCCTCGGTGCCCGATACCCGTTACGTATCACTCGATACACCCGATACCCGTTACACCTTTACCGTTACCGTTACGGGTCCTTTACCCGATACTTAAAACCATGATTCCAACTCTCCCCCAACCCCCTAACCCCAAAAAGAAATTAAAATAAAATTATAGTAAGTAAATCAATCATGAGTTGACAATGTAAATAGAAATATCCATACTATGTTTTGAGAAGAGCTCAGAAATCAGAGCTTGAAAACTTACAGTTGTCAGGAATCTGGAGTATTAGCTGTTCTCCTGATCTCTGTATGTTTTTCTCTGTTCCAGAAGTTGGGGTGATTATAATGGGAAAAATGTTGTTAGCCAATGGTCATCCAGATTATAGAAGAAATTGGCTTTCTTATCTTTGTAGGATATGTTGTTTTATCTTGGATTTTTTCAGTTTCACAAAGCAGCAAGTATCCAGGGTTTTATTATGATTTGGTGTCTGTAACTAATTTACTGTTCCTCATTTTGCAGTTCAAGAGATACAATTGTGCTCACCATGAGATTATTTATCATAAGGGTAAACTTTTAACTTTCAAATAATGGTTTTCTTGCAGTATGAATGACCTGAACTCTGTAACTTCTGTTTATATATTTGTTTGACATCTAAAGTAGGTAAAATTTTAGCTTTAGAATTATGAAGTCTCAAAAGAATAATGATTATAGAATGACAATAGTTCCCACAATGGGATACGTGTTTTCAGTTTCTCATTTGGTGGTGCTATTTATTTTGGCTTCCCTTTGGACTTCATCTTTATACTACACCTAATTAATTATTTATTCCACTGATAAAAGAAGTGTTGCATGTAGCCTTAATGTTCCTTTTATGTAAAAAGGTTTGGAATAATTTGAGGTTTTTTTTTTTTTTTTTTTCTGTTTTTTTTTTTTGTTGGTTTTTTTTTTTTTTTTTTTTCTTTTTTTTCATGTTTTGGGGGTGGTGGGTATGGTGGGTTGGGGGTTATGATAGGGAAACCAATTGTATGGATGGGTGGCTTAGTTGAACCTAGGAGGGTCCTCTTTCTTTTTTCTTTTTTTCTTTTTCTTTGAGTAGGACAGCCACTTCTTCCCTATTAGCCAAAATTATGGTCATGATGCACGAAGATGGTGTCGCAAGTGTTTCTTGTTAGGAGCATTTCATTTTTATTTGACATTTTCTGTATTTTCTTACTTTTGGGGAGTTTTTAGGAATAAAATATAGGTATATGTGAGCAAATAAGCTAGGGTTTGTTTTAGATGCTTTCTCTTGTTTTAAGGATGTTATAAAGCCTATAAATAATGCTTGTTGGTGTAAAACAAGTTAAACTCCAAGAAGAATGAAATTGATTGGGATTAATGAAAGAGCTCTCTCTCTCTCTCTCCTTTGGTTAAGAGGCATGAATATGGTTCGAAGAATCGTCCGATATCAAGTCAACAAGGCATCGGCAGTCTCCTGTCTGAGATATCACCCTGAGTCAAAGAATCAATAAAAATTGAAAGACTCGTTTATCTCGCGTGAGATCTCGGCCGCTGAGATGACCGAGACGATAACCCACAACCCAGATTTTTATTTTTTATTTATAAAAAAAAAATAAAAATAAAATAAAAAAAGAGGGTACGAGGAGGAGAAGCATAAAAAACCATGCTACCTGCAAGACAGCAGCAACCCATCAACCCACTGAAGGCAGGAAAAAAAAAAAAAAGAAGAAAAAAAAAAGAAAGAAGAGAATGAAAGGAGAAGTTGAAGCAACAGCAGCTAGAGGAACGAAAAAAGGAGAAAGATGCAACAGAAACCCGTCTGCTGGTGGTGTTGTTACTGGTTGCTGCCATGCCGCCACCTCTTCTTCTTCTCTCTCTCTCTCTCGGGCTGATATCTGCAAACTTATTACAGTAATAATGGGAAGTGGTTTTGTCAAAAACGAGAAAAAAAAAAAAAAGGAACAGAAACGGTAAGTGGGAAGTTTCTGGATAGACATAACATACTTTCACCAATTTACCTCCTTTTTATACTTATTATTAAAAAGACATTATCTTTAGTTTTATTATTTATAAACCTTCCCAACACTAATCTTTTTATATTAAACATAATTATACATCTTTTATTAACAATTATACCCCTTTAAAAAAATTATAATTTAATTATTCCTATCTTTGATTACATTACTATACATGTACGTCCCTAAAAAGTGTGTCCCTAATCAATCCAAGCCTTGCACTTATTTCAAGGGTTGATTTTGAAAAAAGAAAAAAGAGAAGAAAAAGAATGGTTAGATCATTAGCCACATCATTAGGGACACTTTTTTGGAGATATTTAGCATTTTCATACATTTATAACTACAGATATAAAATTATAGTAAAGCATGACTAAAAAATATCAAGCATCCATCTAATATATTTACTTGTATGTCTAATATTTAAATATTGTATATTTTAATGGTACAGAAACACGCTAGCACCTATTTTGATGTGTGTTTTTTTATTTTTTATTTTTATTATTTTTTTATTTTTTATCATATTATGAATCCTACATTATTTATTTTGCTTATTTGATGGTTACAATGTGATTGCCTTGATCTTTTTTTTTTTTTGTTTTTTAATTTTTTTGGATTTTTTTAGACATTATTTCATATCTAAAGTTGCGTGTCACTTGAGACACGCGATGACGTCCGTAACCGAGACTTTGAACAATGGGCATGAAAGTGCACTTTGCGCTCTCTTCCCCTTATTCTCTATCTTTTTCCTCACCTCTTTTCTTCTGTCTTTAGTTGAGAGGCCTAAAAGTCCACTTTGCACCTTCCCTCTCGTATCATCTCTCTCTCTCTCTCTCTCTTTTTCATCATTATCATCATCATCACCACCTTTTATTTTCTTATCTCACTCCATATTCATCTATCTTATTTTGTGGTCAAGAGGCAAAGAAAATTGCCTTGCACCTTCGTCTCATATCTTCTCTCTTCTCGTTATTTCGTCTTTCTTCCTCCCCTTCTAGTTTCTTATAATATCATAAAATATATTTAAATTTGGCCCTAACGTTTGCATGCATCATATATGTTCAATGAAATGTGCTTATTTGAAGATCCCTAGAGGAAGCTACATTAATTTTGTATCAAAACAAGCTTTTATCCCTTAAAAAGAACTTGATTTATCATCATAAACTTGTTTATTTCTATCAGGTTGAGATTGGGGATCAAAGTTGGTAGAGATAGGTTGCAATATCAAGGAGTTTATCAAGGTTGCTTCAACTTCAATGTCTATAGAGAATATCACAAGAAGAAAGATCTTTTCAATCTCGAAAATCTGAAACTTGCGGTTGAGTTTTTCTCAACCTTGGAAGCAGGAACCTTCCACTAAGAGTGTCAATCCTCCATTAAGTTTTTATTGACTACAATGTCACTCCACACGACATTATAATAAGGTAACACAACATATATATATATATATATATATATATTACACAAGTACTTCCTACACATCCCAAACATTTAACCCTTAATGTGGCCCCCATTTCCCCACCTCTACTCTTGCCCCTAACTGGCACCTGCTTCTACTTCATGCTTCTACGTTCCTAACGAGTGGATTTATAGATCTGTTAATGCGATTGGAATCATCAAAGGCCTGTTTTTTGAATATATGCTTATTGCTATAATTTTCTTATTTTGGAAGTTTTAGGGGTATTGGGAATAGAATTGTAGTCCCAAGACGTTACCATATAGGGTAGGTTTATTTTTAGATGCTTTCTATGTGTTTTTAGGGTTTATAAAGCTGTTATGGAAAAAGAGGATTAGAATCCCCTGATAGAATTTTAGAATTGATTGAAGGAGCCGGCTGCTTTGCCTCTTGGCCCCCTTCCCTTTCTTTTTATTCTCTTTAATTGAGAGAATTGATTGAAGGAGTATATCAAGGTTGCTTCAACACTTTTGCTCGTATCTTCTTTCCTTTTCTCCTCCCCTTCCCCTTATTTCTCACTATACTAAAATATCATAATATCTAAAAATAAAATAAAATAAAATAACGACGACAATTGGTCTTATAGTTAGTATCTCATGTGTCAAAAAAATGTGTTTCTTATTTTGAAGAACCCTAGAGGAAGTTATATTAATGCTATTTTGAATTAAATTTTGAATGGAAAGGATCGCAGTAGACCAAGCAATCTTTTGGGTTAGGGCTTGCAAACTCCATTTCAAATGTAAGCCGGAGGGTAATGATGTCATGAAAAGCACTAGCTGTAACAAAGAACAAGAAAGGAAGGGTGGAATGCAAGAAAGGTAGAATGGTGGAAAGAAGGGGAAACTTGATGTAATGGGAGTTCCAAGTCTGCTGTAAGTCTGCTGCATCAGGTCAGATCCATAGATCAAATCTGCTAATCAGGTCTGCTACTGTCTCGAGAGCATTGCTGATTTACTGCTATCCTGCTGCCCATGAGCTATGCTACTTACTGCTGGAGCATACATTTGTTTCTTTGATGTGTAGTTACTGTTATTCTTTTGCTTGGTGACAGCCTAGTTATTCTAGTTTTACTATAGAGTTTATTACAACTGAAGGAATCTCTATAAATAGAGATGAACTCGCAATTTTAATTAGTTTTTAGATCTGATTTTAAATTGTAGAAGAGACTTTCTCTCTCTTTCCTGTAAATTTCTAGAAGTTTCTCAATAAAGAAGCAGTTTTCTTTCATTTTCTTGCATTTTCTTGTTTGCCAAACAAGAGGAATGCATCAAAACTTACCAAACAAGGGAGGATGCAACGCAGTCTTCGAATCCTTTTGGACATAAAGGAAGTGCCAGTAAAGCCACAAACTAATTATGCCAAATATAAACAAGTAGAGGATGAGCATGGGCGGGAGCAATCTTTTTCAGTTGGGAACTTGGTTATGGTATACTTTTGTTGAGAGAGATTCCTTGTTGGACCCTTTTGTATCCTTAAGGAGTTCAACCCTAATGCATAGCTTCTAGACCTTCCTAAAAATGTATCAACTTATTATGTTTTGAACATTGTCGACCTATTTCAATTCCATGAGATCCAGCTAGCCACCAGCAATCACTCTGACCATCACCGGCGACACCTCTGATGAACTCAGACAACTCCAGCAAAGTGTTTTGAGCTCTGACAGGCAGCTTACACCTATTATCTCACTTTCCAGTGTTACCTAATATGCTTTTTTTTGGATGTTGACATTACTTCCAGGGTTAGTCCCTGCACTCCAAACATTCCGACAATGAGTTTTTAATCCTAGAGAACTCTAATCTGCTCATTACCAGCACTGATGACCTGTGATGTTCTCATTTCTGGCACAGCCAGTCCCTGATTTGCCCTTTTCAGGCACCGTCAATCCTTGATACCTCTTTGTTCTGGCATCAACAGTCCCTACTTGCTCTTTATGCCTTCTCACAAGGATTTTGCAGTTCATATGATCACATTCCAGTGAATTTTATTTCCCACGGTCTAATTTCCCTTGATGGATGTGCTTTCCCACTTAACTTTCTCAACATTGAGTTATCCTTGTGCTTATGGCCTCATCGACAACACCTAATATTTACTTGTCTAATACTGGAGCACCAGCCCAAAGGATTACTAGTGAAAAAGGATTACTAGACAAGCCAAGGTTCACATCAACAATACTTGATTTGATGAAGAGATTGTTCATGAATTGATGAGATAGAGTTCAGACAACATCAAGAGGATTTGTATATGCAGATTTGGATCTTAGTTTTGTGTTAAAAGCGTCGATACCTGACTAATTGTGTACATCTCTTTGTGCTTATGCTGCTAGACATTGTGGATTTAAGCAATCTATGGGTTTTAATTAATACTCTATATTAAATTCATAGTGTGCTACCTTCTCTTAAATAAAACTCATTTCTAACCTTAGTGGAGGAGTAATTTGGAAATCGATTTGAGAAAATAGGGCTAGCTGCTCATGTTTTCTTCTTCTGTTTTTCATTCTTCCCTTCTCCTCTCTCTTACTTTCCTTTGTTCTCTTCTTTTGGTGGCTCACACTGAGATTTTACAGATTTGTTGCACCATCTTTGTGTCCAAGAGCTTGGAAAACTCTGTTGCAGCCTCCATCTTAGCTTAGTTCCCTCTTCTTTCTACCATTCCATCTTTTCTTGCGTTCAACCGTTCTTTCTTGTTCTTTGTTGTTTGTGGCCTTCTTATAACATCCTTACCCAAAAGCTTGCATTTGGAATGGAGTTTTCTGAGACTAAGCCATAATCCAAGATATGCATGGTTTACTGTAATTCTTTTTGCTTACCTTTTGGGGTTGTTATCTGCTTACTTGTGCTAAAAAAAATTTATGTTTTTTTTTTTTTTAGTTTGTTTTCTCGCTTGTTTGGTTCTCTGTTTGTTAAATTACTGAGTGGGAATGATTTCTTGCTAGACTTGTAAGTTAAATTGGCAATTTAAAAGCATGAATGTTTTCCAACAAATGCTCAGAAACCTTTGAAAAACCTAGGTTACATCAATTTTAGTATTAGAGTTAAGGTATTGCAATTGCTAGGAAATCTCATACTTAATATCATGGATCAATGATGAGAGTGCTTGTTCTTTAAATCAAGGGATGCGTGAAGATGGTTTTAAGTCAAATATTCTTAGAGATCTTTATGATGATATGAATATCTTCTCAATCCTCATCATGAATTAAGGAACTCTAGAATGAGCTTTCTTTAGCTAGAGGCGATTGATGCACCCTAATCGATG
>JAESVK010000860.1:0-13811 GCA_017140935.1 Hamamelis virginiana | reverse complement strand
CAACTGTTCGAAAATCACAATGATCCAACAATCAGTTTCTGAAAAAACGGCCAAGAAAAAAGGATGATAATTTGAAAAGCAACATAGTCACAATTTTTTACAGTGACATTTAAAAAAAAAAAAAAAAAAAAGCTGACTGTTGGTTCACTGTGATTATTACTAAAAAAGTGAGTGAGAAACATAAGATTATTGCTAAAAAAAACTCTGTCCTTTATTGTTCAAGTAAAGACAATAAATGAGAACCTTTGGATTCTTTCAAACCATTATGTAGAAGCATTTGAGCCATTGATATAGATGATCAATAGATGTTGATCAAAAGGATAATCAACAGCAAATCCAAATCCATTTAAATTGGCATTAGAGTTGGGCACGGTGCTGGATACGCCTTTGGGTACGTCAATATTAGGTCATTAAATGTCATCCTCGTGTATATATATATATAGAGCAGTTTTTTTGTCCTACGTGGCACTCCCACATCACTTCCTACTCTTCTCTAATTATTTAAGAATTGATAATTAATTTAAATTAAGATAATATTTAATTTCAACATAAGAGATAATGCATGCAAATTTAAATTAAGATAACCAAGCAATCTCCACATCCGTCCTCCTCTCATGCATGCAAATTTAAATTAAGATAACCAAGTGGTTTTAATTGTAAGATCTCTCTCTCTCTCTCTCTCAATTGGTTTTAATTATATTAAGATAAGAATTGTGGTTTTTGTTCTGAAATTCATGAATTAATTCATGATTTAATTCCGTTCTCCACAACCTTGCCTAACAGGACCATCTTCTCCATCTCCACGGATCCACAACCTTGCCTACCAGGACCCCATGTATTCTTCTTCTTATTCTTCTTCTTATTTTTTTTCATTATTTCTCTCTCTCTCAATATATCTGTATTTATATTGTCATTTTTTTTTTTTAGATTAGAAACGTCATGACTAGAATTGTGTTTTTATTGTCCAAACATCTTCTTCTCTTGCGGACCAACCCAGGTATGAATTTTATCCTTCTTCTTATATTATCTGTATTTATATATTGTATTTTTATTCCATCTTTTTGTTAGATTTTATTTTATTTGTTTTTGCGGTTTCTTTGAATTTCTTAGATTGCAACAGGCTCACACTTAGAATTCTGCATCGTATCTTTTTCTTCTTTTTCTATCTTTTTCTTTTATCTTCTTAATTCTTGCTTCTTTTTTTACTTCTCATTAATTACCACACATACTCACTGCATGTGAGTGGCCAATATTAACACACACAAATTAATGCATGGAAGAGAGAGAGTGAGTGTGTGTCACGCTAATACTGTAGATTCAATCCAATTTAGATGCATTTTCACTGGATTTGGGTACACTGATTGCTATAAAAAATATTATGGACACTATTATTATTATTAAAAAAAATAAATGAAAGGCTAGGATATATTTGGAATGGTTTTTTTGGGTTATTCTTTTGAGATATATAGCTTTAATGGAGTTAAAAAAATATATATATATATAGTAATATTGCTTTTAGACGTTTTGCCATTTTTTCTTTCTTTTTGATTTTTTTTTCCCTGTCAACCCAAGCATAGCTCGGGGTTTCCGCAACCAATAGTTGCTTACTAGACTTGACCAATGACCTTAGGTTTCACAATTTATTTTTTTGCACAAATAAGTTATTAACAAAAATTAGTTAGGTTTATCAAAGAACTTAACATCTCAACATGTGTGCTGTCAAGGTATAAATATAGATTCATTTTGATTTATTTTTTTTAATTGAAAATGACCTTGGGCACATAATGGTGTGTTCTTTTGCTTAAAGAATGTAAAAATGATCAAAAGGTATTTTATCAAAAGAACTTCAATTTGGAAAAAGAAAAGGGAAGGAAGGAAAAAAGAAAGGGAGAAAGAGAGAGTAGGAGGGGGTAACAACTCAAGAATATTCAAGAATATTTTGATGTACATTTTCTTCTACAATTGCCTGAAACAACTTCATTAGTTGATGAATATATCCTCTCAAGCAAAGTTTTGGGACCAAAAGATTGGTCATTTTTTTTATTAAAGAAGACAAATTACATGAAAAGCATCTTGACCTGAAAAACCTTTGCTGATCATATGTGGGCTCAGTTGGTACCATGTAGCATGATAAAGCATGAGAAAACAAGATCCTAAATTCTATATGGTCCATTTCTTTTTCCCACACTTAAATCTGAAATTGCCACAATAAAAATTTACAGTAATAATTTGTGTTTACGATAACTCATACAGAGATTTTTTTTTTTAAATTTTTGATGTATAATATGTGACGTGATTATTTCATTAATTTTTCTTTTTCATAACATCTCTTTTAATCCTCTCTTTTTTTGGTGGTTCTTTTTTACTTTTAGGTACATTTATAGCTAATGTTCTTATCGTCAAGGGAGCGATAGAAGTGGTTAGATATTTTGGGGGCATGGTTTAACTGAGTGTAGGGCCCAATTTAGAACGAAATAGAAAAAAATGTATTCACGTAGCCGAACCCAGATAATTAGTCAAAAGGCTTTGTTGGTTAGATATTTTGCATTATTGAATAGGACGCAGGGGCCAATGTAGAACAAAATGTAATAAAAGTATTCATGTAGCCAAAGCCAGGTTAAATGGGCAAAAGGCTTTGTGGAGTTGTGTTGGGTAGATATGAGGTTTATAAAGGGGACTGAGTATGCAGGTTTTGGTTATAGCTTCTGAACCATAACTTCTATATCTAAAATTAATATTTTGCGTTATATTGCAGGGCTATGGGTAATTGGAGTACAGCTTATGTTTTTTCACCATTCTATATGTGATCAAGTATGAGGTCTCTTTACATGGAATGATACAATTATTCCTTATTTGATCTAATTACAAGACAAGACAAACAGGTAACATTCTATAGATATTACACCTTAGATTATGTTGTCCATTTGAAAGTGACAATTTTGAAAGCATAAATATGATTTTTTTTTTTCTCCAACTGGTTCTAGAAGATACCGGAGTGTAGTGTGCAACCTGCGTCAAATTTGAATATGGATGCTTGGTGGCATCTATCAAAGCATGGTTCATCTTCGATGTCATGAATCCATTTTCTGTGAATTATTGATTTATGGTGTGTAACAATTAGTTTCTACAAATATCACACAATTGTGTTTAAGGCTCATATGAAATTAATTGAATTAGATTTGGATATACTGTATTGAAGGCATTGCCCTTATGATAATTTTTATTTTATTTCTAGATTTTTGTTCTTTTTTCATTTCTAAAAGCATTAATACAATGAAGCATAGTTATGTAAATCCGTTAATTCTTATCAATATATTCTTCTGGCTTTTAATTAAAAGAATCCCCTTATGTTACTAAATAATTAAAAGAATTCTTTTTACCAATTAAAAAAAAAAAACATCTTATTTTATACATAACATCATTAGTTATAACAAGAGAATTAAAACCTAGGACCTCTTCCTCACAAGAGGGAGTGAAATGCCACAAGGTTAGAAGCTTCTGTCAAACCGAAGGATTAGACTCTATATATATCGAGCAGTTGGTATGCATACCCTTGGACAAATCTTCATTAACAGACAATTCAATAACCTTTGAATTAATCTTCATTTATGTTAATTATTTTGATTAGATGATGCAACAATTAACCTTTAAATTAATCTTTATTTATGTTAGTTATTTTGATTAGATGATACGAGAAACTATTTGAGTGTTGAAAATCACAAGCTATTCGATTCTTAATAAACAATGAAATAATTATATTTTACCTCATTATTATGTATAGTTTATTTAAAAAATTGTATATTTTTTTTTAAATACAGATTTATGGCAAATATTGCGGGCAATCAATTGGAGAAGAGATGAATTAGTTGTGCTTTATTTCATAAGATTATTTCCTTACATATTAATATTTAATGAATATTTATTAATTTCATAAGTTTTTATACTAAAATGAAATTGAATTTTTATGTACCGTACTTTGATAAAGAGTAATTAAACATCATTTTCTTTTCAATTTAGTGTTGTGCTGATTAATTTACTATTCATAATTCTATTTGTGGTTGCCACGCATCGCGCAGGTCAATACTAGTATATATATATACAGAGCTGATCCTGTAAGGACGTCCTTACGCTCTTATCGTAAGGACTTTTTCTCTGGGAGAGGTATTTTTGAAAAATCAACCGTTGGATTAGATAATCTTTATATGTATGTCGTGTCTGCCAAAAATCACAATGATCCAACAGTTGGTTTTTAAAATACAGATATTTAAACAACTTTAATAGCATCCAATGATAAATACTGTCAAAGTGTTTCGCGGACCGTATTTTGAAAACCGATTATCGGATCACTGTGATTTTTGGTATACATAATATTCATAAGAAGATTATCTAATCCAACGGTCGGTTTTTCAAAATATCATTCCTATGACTTTCAGAAGGAACGTCCTTACGATAACGAGCGTAAGGACGTCCTGACGGGATCGCTTCTATATATATATATATATATATATATATATATATATATATATTCTGATTTTGGTTCCCACCAGTCACATAAAAATGACACATAAACCAATGGTTCAAATCTTCCCTTCACATGATGTGTATTTGTATCGCCAATAGTCTAATTTCAAGTAACTAGAATAATAGCCAAGACCAAAAGTCATCGTCATTATTTTGGCCTTTTGAGATTTTCATGGAACTCATCAGCCATATCAATAGAAAGGTAGGTTAAGATGATAAAAGAACAAGAAAAAGGAGTGAAACAATTGTCAATGTAAACAATTGTTTAGTCTAATACATGCCAGAACCAAACACATGCAGCGAGTTCTGACCAGCCAAACAGTGCAAGTTAATTACATGATCATATCTATACAAATGTCATATCCGCATCGTTCAATTCTCTCCCACTTGCAGGTTCAATTTATCTTCCTTTCTCTGCTTTCTTGTTCCTTCTTTTAGTTGAATTTCTTCTATGTATGTATTTCTTTTCTTGCAGCAATTTGTTGTAGCTGGAAAATGTATCAACCTTGTTATATTCACAAGTCAACCGTGTAATCTAAAATTCCATCAAACTGGCAGAATAATGAACACTTCTTGCTTCATTGTGGGTCTGAATCATGACTGCTATGGCTAGAGCACTTCGAAGGGTGTTCTTGGTGAAAAGGATCATCAGCACCGTGTACAGAACTCAATCTAGGAGAGAAATTCCAACCTGTCGCCTGTTCCAGCTCATGGGCATTTGACCTCATACTGGCTTCTTCTTTGAACTTCATGAAGAACATGGATGACCAATAATCTTTCGCCAAGTTCTTTAGAAAGAATATGTAATTAGACACAAATGCATTATAAGATTACACAAATCCAAAGACAACAGAGCAACTATTCTGTATAAATATGTAAGTAAATGACGTACCGTTTTCATCAACTGCATCAACTCATTTAGTGCATTATTAAAGAGATCAGGGTGTGCAAGATCAGTTGTCGTCAAAATTTCTTGTCGGGTTCGGTGAGAGATGTTCACCTCCATTGCCGCACCTGTGTAACATGAAATTGGGCAAGATATCAGATCAGAATGTGCCCCTATTTACTTGGAAGGAAAACAATGTGTGAACTTCTAAGCAACACCAAACAGAGTTCATTCAATCAGCTTCATAAACAATAAAGATAGTTAACTAGAACGTGGTCGAGAGTGCAACTCCAGCTTTGTAACCTTAGTTTAGAGAAGATTTCCATAAGTAGAAATTAGGTACCTGCAATTATGTACTTCTCAATAATGTGTCGTGCCATATAGATTCTTTTTACAGGATGATCTACAGGTATTTTACCGAGCTCGTGCACCTCGTCATAGAAATGCATACTCTCTCCAGCCAAACAACTACAATAATGAAGAAAACAAATATAAAACACTTTTGTCTCAAACATTATAAAATTGATGAATGGATAAAATCTTTAACTTCTTATCAGTTATCTCCAATTGTTTTGTTGGACAAAAGTTCCTTATACACACACACGCACGCACGCACGCATATCCTTTAGGCTCCGTTTATCTCAATGAATATTTTCCTGTGATGCCAGGAGAAATATCATGTTTTTTCGGTTAGCTTCAGAGGAAAAAAAAAAACTCTCTTTATGGCTGGGATTAATTTTTCTTGAAAAAAAAAAAATTCCGTGGAAATACTGTCGGTCAAATCAAAGAGAGCTACGGGAGGAATAGAGAACCTGTCCGCAAATGCCAAGAATGATTGGCGGAATCTTTTATCCAAAAGAAGCTTCTCTAGGGGCTCATTTGGATCTACGACTCGAGCTGGCTCCCTCTTCAATAGAAGTCCGCTATCGGGTATGCCCAAAGCCCGACCCATTGTCTCGAATTCTGGGGGTTCCCTTCTCCGCAAGCTCATTTGTGAGAGCAGAGGTTGTGAACTTGATAAGGAGAAGAAAGCCAGGACAAGAATACTTGCCTGTGGAACATAATAGTTACCTGAGAAATGTTAGCAAATACATTCAACATAAGTTGAAGGCTTGAATAATGTAGAGTCTCAATCAACTAGCAATGACAGTGGAGGCAAAAAGATGGCAAGGTGAAAAAAAACCAACAAAAAAGGCATACCACAACTAAGAGCATAAATCTGGAGGAAACTTGAAGCCAGTTGATCTCATCATGGACTTCATTCAAAATGTAAGCTGTTACCCATATCCCTGTAAAAAGTACCGAGTAAAAAATAATGGCCAACAAGATAGTGTATTTCTGAGGCTTGATTAGGGGAAACACACACACACACACACACACGGAGATGCTAGTATAATGTGCACCTAACACAAAGTTGGTCAGAAATTTTGAAAAAATGACAGTTGGATTAGATACTCCTCTTATATATGTTATGACTGCCAAAATCATAGTGATCCAACGGTCAATTTTTGAAAAATGTCATTGTGGAAAACTGTGATTTTTTTGTTCTTCAAAATATCACCATTTTTTCACAACCAGTTTTTAAAGAAACCAATCATTGGATCACTGTGATTTTTGGGAGGCATGACATACATAAGAGGGGTATCCAATCCAACAATTGGTTTTTCAAAATCTGTTTTAAAACTGGCCATATGGAGGTCACGTGACGCAGCTGCACCTTATACTAGCATCTCCCATATATATATATATATATATATATATATATATGGCTTGTAATGATGTTATGTTAGCAACCAAGTTCTTGTGTAAATACATATAAGACCATAATTGTAAATAAGAAGCACACAGACCAGTGATACACTGTGTTGAAAGATACTGGAATGAGCATAATCCATATAAAACCAGAGCTTCGAGCACAAAATGTAACTATGTGATCTAGAGTGTCAAAACTTAGTATTGAATAAAAAATGCAAAACTTTTTAAATTAATTTGAAATTTTGTAATTTTACCAACCTGAGAAATTGTCTGCCTAACAAAGTTCAGAGAAAATTAAAAGAAATAATAAATAAATTTAATCATGTAACAAGATTGTCAATAAATTAATAGAAATTATAAACAACTCTAAATATGTAACAAGATTCTCAATGAACGCCTTTGTTTTTCCAGGTTGCATCCCTCAAAAAGGGTTCCCATCCTCTGGTTGATTCAGATTAGAAGGCGAGAAGAACAATTAGGGACAGAAGCCTTTATCATCATTAACAAAAATATACAATATCTCCTGCATATACAGAGCAGATCAAAGACAGATTACAGAGCCTTGAAACTTGAAAGGAACCTAGAATGAAGGATACCAATGGAAAAGGCAGAGACAAGAATTCCCTGCCAGAGGTCTTTGACTTCATGAAATCTGAACTCTATATGCCGAATGGCCCCTGTAAAACCAACCAAAGCAGCAACATACATCGTGTGGAGGAACACAACTGGGATGATCCACTGAGTCCCCATGTGGCACCGATTATTTAACGGCTTCTTCAGATGAATCACTACAGCATAGATTAGCTCTACTATTAAAAAGAAGCAATTGTTATGCCAAGAGAGAAACTTTAAGGAGAAAATAACTAATAACTAAAAATTCAATTATATAATAAAGATCCTACAACTTGGTGACAATGACATGCATACACCATACCTGGGCAACCAGGTATACCCAAACATATAGAACAGGTAATAGTTTAAATTAATATGCACAATTATCATTAAATGGTTTAATATGCCAATAAGCAAGTCAGAGTATTCTGATGTTGAACTATATAAGTACTCCCATGAAAAATAAATAAATAAAAGATCCTCCCCAAGAGTGTCATGGTGCAATTGCAACACAACTCACTTACAGTTGTCAAGAAGGAGGCTTAAAAGGGGAAGTTGTTGATTCCTTAACGACATCTAATAGCCAACCGCGATACTTCTGAAGAAGAATAACAGAAGTGGACTTTGTTTAACTCCATAAGATGATCATAACATTTAAAAATCATATCCACTTGATGATATTTAAAATCCTTCATGTCAAACACCATCCAAATTAGTTCGCAATAAGTAATGACTAGAAACAACAGGGCATGATAAATGTTATTTAGAGTGTTTATGATGCATTATGGGTTTGCCTACCTTGCTCACTTGGTATTTTCTGAGCAATTAAATCTGTCTTTGCTCCAGAGATGTCATCCAATACCATACTTCAAACCATATCCACACAAAGTACTTCTATCTTCTAGTCCAAATCCTATTTAGGTTTATGAACTATAAGTGCAAACTATTAATCATTATATCATTTGTAGATTCTTTTGACTTTGTTTTTCTAATTTCCCCTTGAGTTTATTCACTTTGACAAGAAAACAATAGGAAACATTTATTTAAATCCTTCAACTCATACGTATTCGGAATTAGTGCAGTTGCAAAAACTAGAGCTCTGACACTCCTATAACAATGTAATTATGATACTCAGCCTTGTCAAATGTTTTCCTCCACTTAATCCACATCTGACAAAACAAAAGGAAAAAAAGAAGTATTTGAGGGGTCACATATTTACCATTTTGCATAAACATCTTTGACATAGATCATAGAAGAAAGGCCTAGTTGGGCAGGTATATTCACTATTTCACTTTTTTTTCCTTTTTTTTTTTTTTTCTCCAGATTAACAGGGTAAGAATTGGGAAGAAAAGGAAATATGAAGAATAGTGTACTCATAGTGAACACAAAGTTTGGCAAACAAATTTCCGGAGAAAGCAAAATGGATGATAAGGACCTAGTGTACATACAAAATATTTTAAGAATTAAAAAAACAACTGCAGAAAATTATAAAGTTTATTGCTAAAAAGAACTGCTCCAAACATATCTTTAGTTTTTAGTCATTGCATAAACCACTCAATGAAATGGAATCCTTGATAATAAAAGTAATTAAACTCAGCTATTCTTACATGCAGCCCCAGCAATCCATGGTAAGAGAATCAACGGAAGAAAAATATATGATCTGATAGGTGGTAAACGCCTCCTGATATAGATTACAAATGAGTGGAGCAAATATTAGTTGGATACCATACATAACATGGGTTATACCACCTATATTGAAGTTAAATACTACAGGACACAGGAAAGAAATAAATCTTTTATACAAAATATCAACAAGGCCTAGGCCAATGTGGGACAAATATGTATGGTACTAAAGGTTGAATCCTAGCCCACATAAGTCCATGTGGTCCACTAGTTCATTGAAAGAAAATTTTCATTTGTTACTCTACTATTGAGTGGAGCATTGTGAGATAACCAAACAAACAGGATAGAGGCATATGCCCACGACATTTCACTGTTAACCTTGTCAATCTTGCCCATCCAGTTAAAACTCTTGCATGGGAGACCAACTCCTTGGCCATTTCTCTCTCTCTCTCTCTCTCTCTCTCTCAACCTTATCATCTTGCCCAACCAGTTATTCCTCTTACACAGGAGGTCAAGTCCTCAGGTCATCTCATTTGTTTGGATGTAGAGTATAATACATGTTTGTAGTGGCAATCTAGCATTCAAATGATAAGATCAATGACTTGATGACCGAACTCTATGGAAAAACTCATTGAGTTTGCAATCCAACAGTAATTTATCAAGTTTGTAATGCAATAACTTACCTAACAAAGATGTTATATAAGTGGAAGGCCTGAACTATGCGACAACACAGCAGCAAACCAAATCCAAGTGGACCTTCAACCCAGACTGAAAGCAAATCATAATGAACCCTTAATGGAAATGAATGCTGAAACTACTACTGACACATCAAAAAAAAAAGTAAGTTAAAACTTCCACACATGATGCTAGTGAGACAAGTAAATAACCTGCCCAAACATAACATGACTCCCACCAATGCCTCTTTTTGAAATTCAGGAAATTGAGGGACATCTGCATAAATCATAGAATAACACTATTGGTAAAACTATTGCTAAGAAGGCCCACAACACAGCTTCTGGTGGATGAAGTTATGGAAAACATAAAAAGACAGACCAATCCTGCCAAAACCCATTAAACCTTACCACAATTGACAATAGAAGGTTAAAGCTGGCAAAAACTTGAATGACTGGAATCCAGAAGCCACTTCCTTTAGTACGAGGAACCTCATGAACAACGCAAGGTAAAATTGCACGGGTGATAAGCCTGAAAGAAGGAAATCAATTAAACAGAAGGGATAGAAGAAAGTCTCCGATCTAGAAGATGAATCTGTACATAAAACACAAAGGGGCAGCTCAATTTTCACAGGCTATCAAAAATTACTCTAAACCAACAACATTAGCACTTCAGTAACTTTTTCTTGTCCACTCTAGAGTTTATCAACTCATCAAAAATCTTTTTCAGATTCACAAATGTTGGTAAACAATGTTGCTTCTTGATCTGCAATGCCCAATTAGGCACAAAAGCACTAGCGCCAAAAGGTTTTGCTTGATGAAATGCACAATGTGTTCACCCTGAGTAGAACATACCAAATAACTTGAAAAGGAAAGGCATATTTGTGAAGACAATAAATGGTTTTTACCTTCATACGAATCAAATTTGTGTCCAAGAAGCTGTCTTGTGTGATTAAGTAATGGTACCTTGAAATTTTTGTATCATGGTCACTAATAAAGATCCAGAATAGTATGTCAAAAAACACATAAGAATTAAACTCGATGCGATGCTGCGCAACACTCCCCAGTCCCCCCATGCCCACCTTCTAAAATTTTACAATTACAGATGTTCTTTAAGTTACCAACGACAGACCAGCCAATCATTTTCCCCTTTCCTCTTAGCATACACACCCCTCTCTAGAACCCTTCTGAAAATTTCAACCTCCAACATTTCAAAAATAAAAATGAAAAAAAAATAAAAAAAACAGACTATTTCTAGCTTCTGCAGTTCACATTATTCTAACCCGTTTGTCATGCTAAACTCCGCACCTTTCAAACAAAGAAATATCGCTCTGCTTCCCAAGAGAGCTTATGGAACTCAAGAGAATTTGAAAATAGAAAACGCAGATATAATTTATGAAAATTTCATTATCAGCCACAAGCTCATAAGTGATTGAAAATGGGCAATGAAAATGGAACAAATAAATTATAAATACAGAATACATAAACAAACATAAACTTACATACATACATACATATATAAGAGGAAACTTCACAATCCCCTGTTTACACTCAAGATAAATTCACTGAGAAATACCCAGCAGAATTGTTAAAATTTGCACTTCCACTTCAAATCAATTGCAAAACCACGCACCCTTTTCGTAAATTCTTCACATTCAAGTCAATTTCAACCTCTACCCATTAATACCAAACACTTAACTCGGAGGAAGAACAACCAATCCAGTGCGAACAATTATCATCAAGCAATAAAAAAGTAAAGTCCATCAATAAATTGAGGCCAGTTACAAAGATGACCCATTCAAACTGATTAATTCTACTGTTTAACAGTTTATGTTGTCATAATGAGACAGACCCACCATGATTAATATAAAGATTAAATCAATTTATTCTTAATTCATGGAGAAAATATGAAATTGAAAGAAAAAAAAAAAGGGAGAGAGAGAGACGTACAAAAGAAAGGAGAGGAGGGATATGGCGACGGCTATGTAATCGCTGGGACAGCCACCTTCGACGGCACAATCGGCCATTGCAAATGGGATCTTCGGTCTATCTATCAATATCTACATAAATTTACAAAGACTATATACATATAGCCATATATGTATGAAATGAAATCCATCTACGGCGGCGGCTTATTGTGTGAGGCTTCGTCACTCAGACGGCCCTGCCCCGTTTTCAGAGTCCAATAAAGTCCGTCTCCACGTGATTTATCTGACCAATATGAAATACGAGGGGAAACGTGGCTTCTAACGAGGGAATCGGGGAAATGATTATTATTATTTTTTTTGGATAATTGGGAAATGATTATTCATAAGACCAAAATTTGATGATTTTAGAATCCCTTTCTATTAATTTTGTCCAACGTTAATGTATCTTTATATATTTAATTAAAATTATTTAGAGAGTGTTTGGCTAGTTTTTGGGAGTTCTAAAAGTAATTTACTACCAAGCTCATCTAGTTTTTGAACCTAAAACACATTTTTATCCATTCTTTTACAGTAATTTACTTAGTTTACTTTCTTGAAATTTTCAAGGTAGAAATGAATCTTTAATTATTTATGCATTCTAGTAGTTTGAACAGAGGATATAAAAGGTTAATTTAAAAGCGATTATTAAATATTTTTTTGAGATCATGCCAAATTAGCTTATAGTCAATTACGTGCATGCCTTGATGTTGTCAAGAAAAATTATAAAATAATAAATAAAAAAGTCAAATCACATTAGATGAGACAATCAATTTCTTTTCTTGCATGCTGAGCACCCTAAAAATATTAGTAATAGTAATGACTATAGTTTAATTCACCCACTTGAAATATGGATAAATACGTTAAGGCCCTTCTGGTTTAATTTTTTTTTTTTTTGATTTGAAATAAAAAAATTTTTGGGCAATGTTCTACTATTTAGTCTCTATCTTTTGTTGTTATATTTTTCTTTAGAACATGATTTTTGTTGATTTCTTGGTAGCATTGTTCTATTTTTGTTTGACACATTTATGAAAAATATAGTTAATTATCCCAAAAAAAAAGAAAAATATAGTTAAATTATATTTATTTTAATGGTATTATATTAAAGAGTTGTAATCAAATCTTGTTTATTAATTTGATTATATTTATAATGATGATAGGAGGTTCATGGTGGAACTATTGAAAACCCTCACTATGAATTGATTGTTGATTTGTTGCATGTTAAGCCTAACTATTGAAAACTCACTTTATGAATTGCTTATTGTAGGTTTTAACTTATGAGAAATTATATATTCGTAATGGTAATAGAATGTTTGGGATGAGCCTATTGAAAATCCACTTTGTGAATTACTTATTATAGGTTTTAGTTTATGAGAAATTAAGGTTTAAGAACTAAAATTTTATACGCAAATTTTTTTTTATCAATATGTTGTAGGACTAACATTTTAAAAGTTGGCCTAAAACACCACCCTGGCTGCAGCTAACATACAGTTACAAATTAAAAGGTATATTCACTAGAGTAAATGCAAGTATGCAACATATATATATATATATATATATATATATATATATATGCCAATTAAAATCCAACAAAAGATATTGTGGACTATTCTTCTATAGTTCCATGGAAATTGCAACCAGCTGGCATTGACTAAGGAAAATTCCTCACTGTTGCCACCTCCGCCGCCATATTTCATGGATAAAGTTGAAAGTGCATGTTAAGGGCTTTGTATAAGGATGAAGCTATCCAAGGATGAGAAAGCAACTGCCTCCATGGGA
>JAESVK010000859.1:799378-851467 GCA_017140935.1 Hamamelis virginiana | reverse complement strand
CTTGGGAGCTTTTTCAAATCACTTCACACACCCAAAATGACCAAGTGTTGGGGTATTTATAGTAGCAGCATAACCTAGGGTTTCAAATAGTGAAAAAGTGTGAGAAACTTCGAATTTTGAAACAATATAGGCTAAAATATACGAGAGGATCGATCCTGCAAAAATGACCGGATCGATCCAAAGTCCTCTGCCTCTAGGATCGATCCGGGCACGAAAGCTGGATCGATCCCATTATGCAGTTCACAAATAGGATCGATCCTACCAAAAATGCCGGATCGATCCAAAATGTTCCATAAGCCAATTTTAAAAGATTTTCAATGGAAAATGACTTATGTGCATATAAGGAACATACTTAGGTGAATGGGGCACTTTAAATCACCTATGGTCATATTTCCAACCTAGGTACTAAGTCGAACTTACCTTCCTAGGAATTTAAACCAAAACGGAATACATAACAAGCTTGAGCACTTGATATTAACGAGAAGTTGCGTTACTTTCGAGCTTGATGTAGTCACTGATCTTTCAGGGATTACTGGCTTGAGTTCAATCACAGACACAGGCTTTTGTCAGTCGAATTAGCCAACATATACACATGGTATACCTAACAAACTCCCCCTTTGGCAATTCGATGACAAAACCAAATAAAAACAAAAACAAGAAACGAAAATCGATTCATTCAACATGCGAAATGAATCTCCCCCTCTCTTGTACAATAAAACGCTCAAGCACACCCCAAAAACAAAAGAAACCCAACCTATTCTAAGGCTTGAGAACTTGAACCTGTTTTTCTGCACAGGTTAAACAACCATACCTCGTGAAAGAATAAAGATTTGAAAAACACAGGTTATATATAAGCATTAATACAATCAAGCATTAAATGAAAACATCATGCTCATAGAAACAATCATGCTCATAGAAACAATTAACAAAGAAAACAGATTTCATTTCATTTCATCAAATGAACAGTTCATACAATTCATTCAATACAGCATTTGAAAATGAAACCTAACAAAACGAAACCCAACAAACAACCTAGGAACCTACAAACAACCTAGGAACTAAAACGACTAAAACCACACTACTACTCCCCCTTTTTGTCACGAATGACAAAGGGAATACAAAAAGTCATGAAACAGAAGACTAATCACTCAGCCTCATCACCACTAGACCCAGACTCATCCTCTGAGCCAGACTCACTACCCGACTCCTCTTCAGTAGGAGGTACTAGCGGATGGCGAACAACTGGTGGATCTGAAGGAGTAGGCAGCCGAAGGCGACGCTCAATGCGCTGAACACGATCATGAATCTGAACCTGAATCTCATTCATCTCAATCTGATGATCGGTAGGGGCCTTTACTGAATCAAAAACACGACGAAGCTGTGCCGAAATAGAGTCCAAAATGGCATGCCGTCGTGAAGAACGAGTCGTAGGGACTGGCGCTTCAGGATCCGGTGTCGAAGTGGCAGTACTCCGTGAGAGTGACATAGCAGTGATAGCACCCGGAACAGGAGGAATACGAGAATCCGAGACATTCACAGGAATGGGATCCTCAAGGCACATACGGGTTACCATAACCCCAAATGGAAGAGCTGACGTATGACTAGGAGACGACACTGTCTTCCGCATGCAGTCAAAGATCAACTTAGGAAAGTCAATGGACCTCCCACTCTTCATCGCAAACAGTAACTGAGCACGCTCTTCATGAAAATGCAAACGGTGACCCATAGGAACTAAGTTCCACCGTACAATCAAGTTCAGCAGTCTGTACTCCTCATGTAGATAACCTTGAACAAATTTAGTCTTGTAATCAGAAGGATGCACGTACAACTCATGAATGAGGAAGTCAGATGCAGGCCCTTTGCCAGCAGCATGAGGATACTGAGGTCGAGAAGGCCTAGAGCAACCCAAATATTTACCAATCCTCCCAGGAGTAATGGTAATAGCAGAACCACGAAACTCAGAGTGAATAGCATCCTCACCAGAAATAACAACACTGGCATACTGATAAAAATCGCGAACAAGCTCAGGAACGTAAAAATCAATCGGCTCAAAGAATTTACCTAACTCGTATGAGGCAAGGCGCCGAATGATATGACTATCCACACCAAGACTGATATTGTCCACCTGACGCTCACAAGTAATAGGTCGATTGACCCACGGATCAGGAGAAGCAGGCCTAGGTGGTGACGAAGGCGGAGAGTCACCAAGGTCAGGATTGGGAATATCCTGATATGCACGGCCTCGAGAACCACGACCCCGACGAGGCGTACCAGCCCGAGAAGAGGATGCACGAGATGTCCGGGCACGCTTACTAGTGCCAGAGGAACTAGCACCCCCAACCATAAGAACCAACAGTGCAAGAATACCCAAGAAAGCCATCAAAACTCAATCCAAACAAATCTAGGGCAAGGAAAATGGAGAGAATGGAAGAGAGTTGAGAGGTTCTAAGAGAGAGAGAGAGACGGTTATGAAAGCATAAGAAAAACCAAGAAAAGAAATCAAACATATAGGCTTCGCGGGAATGAGAAGAGTCACAAATTTAAAAATCCCGAGAATAGGATCGATCAGGCAAATTTATCAGGATCGATCCAAACCCCTCTGATCAGAGGATCGATCCGGTAAAATATGCTGGATCGATCCAAACCACTCTGATCATGGGATCGATCTGGTAAAATAAGCTGGATCGATCCTCCCCTGTTTTGAAAAACACTTTAATTAAAACAAGAAGATACAAGGGGACATTTTTACCTATTGAGTCATTAGCAACAATGAATGAAACAACTTAAACCATGGTTATAAACAAGAGATGCAATAAACTTGAAGAACATGCACTCTAAACATTCAATTTCTCAAAAATGTAACCCATGATAAGCTCATTAACAAAAACCACTTGAAGTCATGAGAGTCAAACCAACCGATTTCACTTCTGAAGACAAGTGAAAGCCCTCTAATAAGCAAGAATGAGAAATTATATTTTTTGATATTTCAAACATGCATTAGAGAGAAGAAATGATAAGAGCTCAAAATCAATTCGAACAGGCTAGTATTTCAAATACAACTTTGAGAAATTTTTGGCTCTTTTCATTATCATAGCACTTTTGTGCCTTCAATAACATGGCAAATTGACAAATTGCCTTTTCTCACATTATATTTCTTTGAATGAGTCTTTTCATTGGCCTTTGAATAATTTTTCTCATATATTTTTTAAGTTGTAAGAAAAATTTGAACTAGCAATAAAAACGTAACAGGGAGCTCATCATCAAATAGAAAGAAATACTTTAGACGAAGGAGGTGAGAATGTGCAAACATTGGCACAGCATGTTTGGGCTTTAGAAGAGGCTTTCGGTTATCGGTCAACTCATGACATCAAATATTTTGAGAAAGAAGGATAACATGAAAACATTTAATCGAAATTATTGATAGAATTCATGTTAAGCAAGATAACTAGCTAACTCTTCGAATATAGACAAGGTTTAACATGAATCAAAAACATTCAACCATATGCTCAAAAAGGTGATATGAACCCAACATTCTTTTGACAATTAAACTATTAATAACAAAATAAAACAAAAGAAAATATGCATTCATAACAATAACTCCCCCTCAAAAGGATACCTAATGAAAAGGAACCACAAAAGTTCCTTACAAGGATAGTTTAACGTCTTTGCGGACGCAAGGTAGTTTAACGTCGTTTCGGACGGAAGAAAGAACTAGAACTCAATCAATAGAGTAAACACCCAAAGATTTTCGAAGATATTCAAACCTAAGACCATCTAAGGGTTTTGTGAAGATATCAGCGAGTTGAGATTTAGTAGGAACATACACAACAGACAGGACGCTATCTTCTACAAGATTTCGAATGAAATGATAACGAATGTCTATGTGTTTAGTCCTAGAATGCTGAACAGGATTTTTCGAGATGTTGATAGCACTTTCATTATCACAGTATATGACAAGATCAGATTCAAAAATCCCATAATCAGAAAGCATTTGCTTCATCCAAAGAAGCTGAGTGCAACAACTTGCAGCAGCTATGTATTCAGCTTCGGCAGTAGATAAAGATATGGAGTTCTGCTTCTTACTATGCCACGAAACAAGAGAAGTTCCAACATAGAAGCAACCACCTGAAGTACTTTTACGATCATCTACATTTCCAGCCCAGTCGGCATCAGAATATGCAGCCAAGTTCGGATTAGTATCAAAAGAATACCAAATACCATATGTCAACGTCCCACAAATGTAACGAATGATGCGTTTAACAGCATGTAAATGAGTCTCTTTGGGACAAGACTGAAACCGAGCACAAACACCTACACTGAAAGAGATATCTGGACGACTTGCCGTAAGATACAGCAAACTACCTATCATGCTACGGTATAAAGTATGTTCAACATCAATACCACTCAAATCTTTGCCTAACTTAGTGGTAGTGCTCATAGGAGTGCGAGCATGTTTGGCACTTTCAAGACCAAACTTCTTAATCAACTCTCTAGCATATTTAGATTGACAAATGAACAATCCATCACTAAGTTGACGAATTTGAAGACCTAGAAAGCAAGTGAGTTCACCTACCATACTCATCTCAAATTCAGATTTCATCTCCTCAGAAAACGCATGAGCTAACTCACTTGAAGTAGACCCAAAAACGATGTCATCAACATAAACTTGGGCTACCACAAACACATTTCTGACAGTCCTAATGAACAAGGTACGGTCTACTCCCCCTCTAGAGAATCCCTTCTCTTCTAGATAAGTGGTAAGTCTTTCATACCACGCCCTAGGAGCTTGCTTCAGACCATACAAAGCCTTTTTCAGCTTATAGACATGTCTAGGATAATGAGGATCCTCAAACCCTTTGGGTTGTTCAACAAAAGCTTCCTCCTTTAAAAAGCCATTCAGAAAAGCACTTTTAACATCCATTTGATAAACCTTAAACTTCAAATAACAAGCAATGGATAGTAAAAGTCTAACAGACTCAAGACGAGCCACAGGAGCGAAAGTTTCATCGAAATCAATACCTTCCTCTTGAGTGTATCCTTGTGCTACTAACCTAGCCTTATTCCGAATTATGATACCACTCTCATCAGATTTATTCTTGAAAATCCACTTGGTACCTATAACATTTTTATTCGAAGGCCTAGGTACAAGATCCCAAACATCATTCTTAGTAAATTGACCTAACTCTTCTTGCATAGCAAGAATCCAGTTTTCATAAGTTAGAGCCTCTTTCACATTCTTAGGTTCAAAAGAAGAGGTGTAGCAAAGATGATTTACCTCATTCTGAATTTGCCTACGCGTTCTCACACCTTCACCAACACTTCCAATAATGTCAGTGGGAGAGTGTCTCTTTTGAACCCAAGTAGGATTAGTAAGAGAAGATTGAGAATCAAGAATCTGAACAGAATCATCCTCAACACTTGAAACATTTGGGGTATCACATTCCTCATCAACCAATTTATCTTGAGGAGTGTTTTGACTATCATCAATAGTCACATTAATCGATTCCATAACAGTAGATGTCCTAAGATTAAAGACTCTATAAGCTCTACTATTCATAGAATAACCTAAGAAAATCCCGTCATCACTACGAGAATCAAATTTCCCCAAATTTTCTCTATCTCTCAAAATGTAGCACTTACTTCCAAAAACACGAAAGTATTTAAGATTAGGCTTCTTGCCTTTCCACAACTCATAGGGAGTTTGAGAGGTACCGGGCCTCACATAAACACGATTAACCATATGACAAGCAGTGTTAACCGCTTCAGCCCAAAAGTGTTTGGCCACATTATTCCCTAAGAGCATGACACGAGCCATCTCTTGAATAACTCTATTTTTCCTTTCAACAACTCCATTTTGTTGAGGAGTTTTAGGGGCAGAGAATTCGTGTTGTATTCCATGATCATCACAAAATTCAGCAAATTCGGAGTTTTCAAACTCACGACCATGATCACTTCTAAGTCTAAACACCTTTCCAATGGTGTTTCCTTTCTCATTTTGAGCCTTTAGGCAAATAGCCTTGAATTTATCAAAGGCTTCAGATTTTTCTCTCAAAAAGGCTACCCAAGAATAACGAGTGAAGTCATCCACAATAACAAGGATATAACGTTTTCCACCTAGACTCTCTGTCCTAGTAGGACCCATTAAATCAACATGAACTAATTCCAATGGTCTAGAAGTACTAACGACATTAGTCCTTTTATGAGACACACGAGTTTGTTTTCCCTTTTTACAAGGTCCACAAACACTAGAACTTGAAATCTTGGCAAGTTTAGGCACTCCATTGACAAGTTCTTTGTTTATCAGCTTATCAAGATCTTTGAAATTCAAATGACCTAAACGTTGATGCCACAGTTCAATATCATCAACTTTAGCACTGTTACACTTTAAAGAAGTATTAGCAAGTAAACCATAACAGTTATCAGAAGTTCTTTCACCTTGCATGATAATTTTACCATCTTCATTTAACACAGTACATAAACATTTAGTAAAACTGACAGCAAAGTTATCATCACACAATTGACTAATACTTATCATATTAGCCTTAAGTCCATCAACATATAAGACATTTTCAAGCTTAGGAAAGCCTGGGGCTTGAACAATTCCTTTCCCAACAATGTTTGACTTACTCCCATCACCAAAAGTAACAGTCCCACCCTTACAAGAGTCAAGATGAACAAAGAGGGACTTGTCACCAGTCATATGCCTAGAGCACTCACTATCAAAATACCACTGAGAACTATCTTGTGCGTGCAAAGCAGTGTATATGACCATACATCTAAGATTCGAAGATCTAACCCAAACTTCCTTAGTCTTAGAATTAGCTTTGTGGTTAGACACAACCTTGGATTTCACCTTAGGACCATTAACCTCTTGACCCCTCCTCCAATTCATGTTTGAATTAGTCAATTTCTTGACTTCTTCATTCAACATTTGAGATTTTCTTAACAAAGTATCAATTTGACTTTTAACACTCCCATTATGATAACTCATGTAGTTTTTCTTGGGAAAAGTCATGAGTTTGTAACAATTGGGTCTAATATGTCCTTTGACACCACAATAGTGACAAATAGGAACAAATGAGGATTTGGGAGCAACATACCTACGAGAAGTAGGAGTGAATTGATTGGGAGATTTGCCTTTGTCAATCTTAGCTTTTGGAGCTTCGATATGAACATTAGAGGTTTTATCCTCTTGAGAATTAAAACCTAACCCTTCTTTGCCAGAATTACCCTTAACAGTACCCAACAATTGATTGAGTTGATCCGATCTTTTGTCAAGTTTGATTCTAAGATGACAAGCATTATCAAGTTCCAATTTGAGATTGGCAATGAGAGAGAGATACTCTTTCTCTTTTTCAGACTTAAGTGAAACCTCACTTTCCAAAGACTTAACTCTTTTGGTCAACACAGAATTTTCTTTTTCAACCAAAACAAGTTTTTCAGAAAAGGTAACTTCTTGACCTTTCAATTGACAAACACTAGTATCAGCAACAGTGATATCATGCTTCAATGAATCTCTTTCTTTAACAAGATTCTTGAGCTTAATGGCCAAATTAACATTTTTCTTTCTAAGTTTCATGGCATCATCAAACAATTCATCATAAGCAGACTGCAAATTATCTTGTTCAAGAGCATGATTATCATCCTCTTCAGATTCAGAGGATTCATGAGATTCAATTATAACAGAAGTAGATTCAACATTACCATTAGATGGCTCACCTAATTCAACAATGGTATTCAAGTCAACAGTAGACACAACAAAAGCAGTGAAATTTTCAAACTCTTCAAAATCAATGTCTGATTCATTCACTTCTTCCTCATTGTCACTAAGAGTAGCACAATTAGCTTGATTTTTTGATCTATTCTTACTCTTTTCAGGACATTCAGCAGCTCTATGACCTTGTTTATGGCAATTAAAGCATTCATTCCTAAAATTGGTCACAGGTTGTGATCTTTTGACAGTAGAGTTGGACGAAGATCCAGACTTGTTGAAATTTCCTTGTCTAGAGGAGTTGCCCTTTTTAAACTTGAGATATTTTTTGAACTTAGCAAAAAGAGCAATATCCTCATCATCAACATTCAACTCATCATCAGAAATAGAGCTATCTTCCCTAACAGACTTTAAGGCAATAGATTTAGACTTTTTAGGTTGCCTCAAAGTCAATTCAAAAGCTTGAAGAGAACCACAAAGTTCATCTACTCTAATCAAGTCCACATCTTTGCTCTCTTCTATGGCAGTGATTTTTGGTTGAAATCTATCAGGTAAAGACCTTAAGATTTTATTCACAACAACTTTGTTAGCAATAACCTCACCAAGATTAAAAGAGGTATTAACAATGTCATTCAACTTAGCATAGAAGTCAGAGAAAGATTCATGATCTTCCATTCTAAGAAGTTCAAAGTTAGAAGTTAAAATCTGAATGCGAGATTTTCTAACTTGTCTAGTACCCTCATGGGTAACTTGCAAGACATCCCAAGCTTCTTTCGAAGTGGTGCATGTCATTATCCTACGATATTCTGAACCAGATACACCATTAAAGATGGCGTAAAGACCTTTGTTATTCCAGCTACTCATTTCTAGGTCAGATTTATCCCATTCCTCAATAGGTTTGGGAACGATAACAGAATCTTTTAACATAGTAGGACGATTCCAACCCGATTCAACTAACATCCACACTCTATCATCAATAGACTTTAAGTGAATCATCATTTTGGATTTCCAATAAGCATAATTTAAACCTTCAAATAAAGGGGGTCTTGAGTTTGAGCCACCTTCTTTCAAGAAATCCATTTCCTCAAAAACAGGAACACACTCAGGTATTTAAACCTTACAAGTGAACCAGCTCTGATACCAATTGAAATTCTGAGGAAACAATTTCTTAATGAAAAAGGTTGCTTTTAATTACTCAGTCATTAAATGGTGATCAGTTGATGGTTATGAAACATAAGCAATCACACATATAACACCAGATATACGAGGAAAACCCTAACGGGTAAAAACCTCGGGAGCACAGAAATCACTATGAAATAATCACCACAGTACAAGAAAGGTAAGACTACCAACAAAGACGCTTGAATCCACAAACCAGTAGAATCCCTTTCTTTGACAAGCAATCTGCGAGTCCACGCAGCTTTCACAGTGCTTCCACCGTTTGAATCCACAAACCTAGCTCCACACACCGCTATCCACGATGCACAACGGAAATCCACCGTTCAACGGAACTCCACCGTTAACCAAAACCAAAGTATGGGGTTTTGTATAGCTAAGCTATAAGGAACTATGCATATGACAATGAAAGAAAGTCATAAAGACTAAGTATGCATAGTTAAAGTAAAAGTGAAGCTAAAAGCAAGTGAAAACTAGGGTTTTAACTTGGGAGCTTTTTCAAATCACTTCACACACCCAAAATGACCAAGTGTTGGGGTATTTATAGTAGCAGCATAACCTAGGGTTTCAAATAGTGAAAAAGTGTGAGAAACTTCGAATTTTGAAACAATATAGGCTAAAATATACGAGAGGATCGATCCTGCAAAAATGACCGGATCGATCCAAAGTCCTCTGCCTCTAGGATCGATCCGGGCACGAAAGCTGGATCGATCCCATTATGCAGTTCACAAATAGGATCGATCCTACCAAAAATGCCGGATCGATCCAAAATGTTCCATAAGCCAATTTTAAAAGATTTTCAATGGAAAATGACTTATGTGCATATAAGGAACATACTTAGGTGAATGGGGCACTTTAAATCACCTATGGTCATATTTCCAACCTAGGTACTAAGTCGAACTTACCTTCCTAGGAATTTAAACCAAAACGGAATACATAACAAGCTTGAGCACTTGATATTAACGAGAAGTTGCGTTACTTTCGAGCTTGATGTAGTCACTGATCTTTCAGGGATTACTGGCTTGAGTTCAATCACAGACACAGGCTTTTGTCAGTCGAATTAGCCAACATATACACATGGTATACCTAACACAGTGAAATGATATAGTCAGCTAATGCTGACTTAGATCTAAGTTAGTTAATACTTATGGCCATTGGATCATATCATCGATGAAGGCTTTTTAAAGTGATGAGATGATCCAATACCTACAAGTGCTTAGCTGACTAGATCATTACTCTAGATATAGATATAACTTTCCTAGCTAAATTGTAGATATTCTTCCGCTCATCATTTTGCACAATTGCTTTCCGATATCTCCTCTTCTGTGTAAGTTTGTTTTTTTCCTTATATATTGTTGTTCTCTCAAAGTTTCGCTCTTCTTAGTACCATGACAATTTTTTTTTTAAATTTAATTAGTAAATATCTACGAGTTAGTTGGCTTGTAAACTTGTGATTATGACTAAATTCTAATTTATTTTTATTTTTTGGCACCAAAATGAACTTTTATGTGAATAATGAATAATCAAATGAAAAAGAATGCCCGAGCCAATCCTGTGCAGGTTCTTTTCAAGAGACTAGGTGAGTTACCCGTGGTGATCAAAATATGTTATCTTTTATGGGTTTATAAATAGCAAAAGTACAAAATTATTGAGTACAATTTAATGTGACCACTTAACCGCTTGCTAGAATTTTACAGCCATAGTGTTTTATTTATATTTTCGACAGTATGAAGCCCTTAAAAGTTTAAATTACAAACTGCCAAACTGTGCAAATTTTTTTTTCTCTCGCTACTGTGAAAGGCTTCCTACTGTAAAAAATTTCAGGGGTTTTTGCATAGAGACGCACTCCTTTATTCTCTTATTTTTCTTTGTCGGTCCGCCAATCGATTGCAATAGTGCTAACTAGATATAGAAATTGAAGATTGAAAATAGCAAAAATTGGCATGAAATGGCAAAATTCCAAAAAAAAAAAAAATTGCATGGAATAGCAAAAATTGAACTGGCAATAGCAAAAATTGAAATCAATTGAAAATTTTCCAACGATTGCATATCAACTTTTTATGATATGTATAGAGATATAGATATAGATATAGATATAGATACAGATATAGAAAAATGAGGAAATGAAAGTAGGCAAGTAGCAAACTTAGCTATACAATCAGCCACCTGATTTCTCATTTATGTGCCTAGGTACATGCACAAGCTCCACTAAATATATATATGGGTCACGTTCCCCTTACATCCTATTTTGACACCTATGTTTACACCTCGTTTTCAAATACCATTGTAGCTAGAATTTTGTGAGAAACTGACAGTTAGATTAGATACTCATCTTATGTTTGTCATGTATGAAAAAAATTGGAGTGATCCAATGGTTAATTTTTGAAAAATATCATTGTGAAAAACTATTATATTTTTTTTATTAATAAAAAACATCATAATTTTTATAGTGATATTTCTTAAAATCTAACCATTGGATCACTATGATTTTTGGCATACATGACATGCATAAGAAAGGTATCGATTCCAACGGCCAGTTCATCAAAATATTTATCATAGGTAGTGTTTTGAAAACGAGGTGTAAACATAGGTGTCAAAATAAGGTGTAAGGGGACCGTGACCCTATATATATATATATATACACGCGCACGCGCATGCATAAAAAATAAAATCATCACAAAGGCTTCGAACATAACCTAAATAGATTATACGTCCATAATTAACCACATATCAAATAAAGACTTCAAAATTTTTAAAAATGTGAATTTTTTCCCTACTTTGAAGGCTTATAACTTATTTATTTCAAATCCAAATCGAGTAAGTCAAGTTGTAATCGAAAATATGCCATGAGAACTTTCAATAGCAACTTGAATTACTCAAATCGAAGTTCGTATGTGGGAGATATGATAGTTCAAAGTAAGTTTGTTGATAGGGGAGTTGGTTGAAAATATGTCAAACCTTAGGGGAGGTTGATGTAATTTACATTTGCAAATAAATGAGGGTATTTTAATCATTTTATGCACCAATTGACTGAAAATGTAGCAGAATGGGGTGTTTGCACACAGCAGCAAACTTTAGGGGGATCGTTGGAATTTTTTAAAACTCGGGGGAGGTTCATGTAATTACACCTAACCTGAGAGGAGGTCAATGCATTTTACCCTACAAAATTTCAGTAGCTCTTAAAATATAAGCAATTTTGCGCATATTTAATTTGAATATTCTATTTGATTGCTAAGTAAATTGAGGGGAAAAAAATTTGAAAACTATGAATCTTATAATAGGTTAGGTAAAAGTGTCTTTTCTAATTTTTTTCTTGTCTTTTATAATTTTTCGTGGAAAATTGATGGCACGAGATGTAAAACAACGAATGAAATCAAAAAAAAAAAAGAAAAAATAGAGGAGTTGACTACACTTGGGCAATCAACACGACTGATTTTATTTTTTGGGCATCTAAATTGAAGAGGAATAGGGCAAGGCTAGAACAATGAATGAGCTTTGATTCTAGCTGAATAAGGTGGCGTTTAACATAGCTTTTGGGAGGCTTCAAATGGACTTCTTAGTGTAAAAAGTTATTTTGAAAAATAAAATAAAAATAGGTGTTTGGTGAGTTATTCCAAATGGACTCTTACAAGAAGTTGGGAATTTCATTTGGGAGAAGTAAAAGAAAGATTGTCTTCTAAAATACACGTTTGTAGTAAGAATAACTTATATATTTTTTTATATATGTTAGCTCTGTGACTTCAATCCATTATTGGTAAATGTGTTATCCTACCTTGTTGTATAATTTTGATGATAACAAACATTGAAGTATGATTATGCATACAAATACCTTGTTGAACATATTGCATATATGTCAAACATTTTCAATTAAATCTTTGGTTATTTGTTGAACATTGGATTCTTATATATATTCTCCTATATTATTCATTGTTGAAAGAATCAGGTTTTAAGCCATTCTACAAAGAATCAACTTTGCTTAGTGCATTCTAAAGTGTGACTTATATATGTGAATATGTTTTAGTCATATATTCACTAAGGCTCATGAAGAAAACTATTCAAGATGAAGTATTGCTAAAGCCAAAGATGAAGCATTTCACAAGCTAATCAAGCCTAGCACAAGATAAAGACCTCTTGAAGATCTCATGTATGAAGACCTTGTTTGCTTCTTGTATGTATTTTTAGGACTTATATTTGTAAATTTCTCATCTAGGATTGAACTACATCGACTTAAGTGACCTTAACCTCTTAGACCTTGTTTTAACATTGGGAAAATCTTTTTGATTGGTTAAAAATGTTTCTAAATCATAGTGGGCTATCTCTTTGTCAAAATATAGCTTAAAATTCATAAAAATTGACTTATGGCCTACCCTAGTCAACTAACTCTCCATGACTAGTCGACTAAGTGCATGGCAATAAACATAGTTTCATGAACACCTAAGCTAGTCGACTAAACCTTGGTCATTAGTCGACTAACCCCTTAGTCTCTAGTCGACTAATTGTACTCAGATTTCAAACCTTATATTTTTGCTTCTCTAGTCGACTAATATTTTCGACCCAGTCGACTAATCGACTTTGAACTCTTTTCATAAGTGTATTTAAAATGCTATAGTCGACTAACCATTTAGTCCTAGTCGATTAAGTTTTGCTCTGCAACAAATAACGACTAGTTTTTGCAAACCAAACGGTCATATTCCTATTTCTAACAACCTTATTTGTTTAAGAACATATAAATACCATTTGATTGAGTCTTGGATGTGTAGAGAAGCATAGAGAAACATATTGAAACACACTCATTTTCCAAATCATTATTACTCAACATATTTGTGTGATTCATCTCAAATGAATCATCATCTCTTAAGCCAATCGTAGTTTACATCCTTGAAGATATTAGTTAAAGCTCAAATTTGTTTCATCTACTTTTGAATAAGTTATTTCTTGTACTGAAATTTTCATCTTGTAAACTTGTGAGTTGTAAGGGTTTTGTGTAACCCTTGTGGGTGAGAATCTACCACCTAAGTAAATTGTGGGTGAGTGTCTTCCACTTTTGAAAGAAGACAAATTGTAAAGGTTTCTCAACCTCGAAGGAGTGATCCATAGTGGATTGTGGAATCCTCAAGACGGGGCTCTTGAGGCGTGGATACGGAGATCGAACCACTTTAAAATCTTTGTGTTTGAATCTCTCTAAATTTATCTCTTGCATTTAAATTTATTTACTTGCTACTTAAATTGTTGAGTTGTGATTCATACTCTTATTCTATTCATCTTCAATTAAATTTATTAACTTGTTTAATTTCCCTAAATTTAATTGAGCCAAAATTTTTAAATTGGATCTTTTTTATTTCAAGTTTGCTATACTCTATTCACCCCCCTCTAGAGTATACTTTCTGGACAACAATATAGAAGGATTTTAGAATTTGCATTTGTGAAATGACCGGAGGCATTTTCAGAGTGTGTTGGTAAGAAATTACATGATGTTTGAGATATAACAAATTATATATTAACCCTTCACATACGTGTATTTCTTTTCTCAAAAATTGACATATTGAGGTAAGTATTGACTAATGGCTCTATAATTAAGAGTCGTGCATGAACAGTTGTTAATCCATTTTTTTAAGGTGAGAAGTGTGGATTAAAGAAATTAATGGTAAAATTAAATTTATAAAAAAAAGGGAGCTGTTAAAGATAATTAATCTTTGGAAAAGGGGATAAATTGAAGATATTAATGTTTCGAAATACAAAATAAACGAGAAGTTACAATTTATGTTTATTTTGTATTTCTTAACTCTTCAGGATTGCCAGCTGTTAAGACGAGAGGCAGTAGCAAGAGTTCGAAGTAAAATAGAACTCTTTGAGATAATGAAGATGATTATCCAATTTGAAGAAGGATTCTTTGCGATTGGAAGAATAGAAGCCTGATAAAGAAGGGAGTCATGAAGAATTCGAGATAGAAAAGGAGACTGAAGATGAAGACTATAATAATAGACTCGGAGGTAATAAAAAGATATCTCAAACATACACAACAAGCTTCACAGCTTCTTTCTTTTTCAAGGAAAGTATTTTGAGAGCTCTACTGCCGCTTGGTCATTTAGACCCCGCAGTAGGGTATTGCAGATCACAGTTCGAAGCACTCAGGAAGGCATTTGAAAGAAGTTCAAAGTACGTACTACAGCTGCAAGAAAAGGAAGTTTGGGTTTGTTGAGAATTCGAGGAAGACGGTTCTTCTCATCCAATTCACCTTGGAATTTATTTTAAGGGTTTGGGATTTGTGCTACTACCTTTGAAGTCGAAGTTTAATTTTTCTTGTAAAGGTGACATTATTTGTTTAAGGATTATTATTAATTAGTTTCAAAGGGCTCAAGAGTAGCTTGAGCTGTACCAACGATTTTCTTTTGGAGTTAATATTATTTTAGTATTGTTCCTTGCAGTAATTTATTTATTATATTATTGGCGTTTACTTTTATTTGTTAGGATTAAATTTACTTGACTTGTCTCTCTAAAAAGTCCTCTTAATCGAGACATTCGAATCCCATCATCTGGTTCTCATAACTTCGAGGGATTCGAACAACCTAGCAGTGGTTCAAACTCCTGAAAACCTAAAAGTGGATCAACATTTTGGCAAGAAGCAACTCTAGTTTATAGGTGATCCCAAAGTTCTAAAATTGTTCTTTATAATGCATCCACCTAGCCTCCTTTCTTCTCATTGTGCATGGACTTTTCACTGTCTTTTGAGAGGGCAATCTATTCTTTAATTGTAGCGTTTAATACTCTCCTAAAGCTTGATTCAATTTTACTTTGGTCATAGTCTATATTTGCACCATTTTTTGCACCAACTCACTTGGCACTGCTCGTTTACTTGTCAAATTGAGTTTTTATCGAATGTTTTTTCTTTTAATCTTACTCATGACGTGTCATGCCATACGATTTGCTACAAAATAGTTGGTGTAATAATTAATAAGCATTCTTCTAAAAATTATATATGAAAAGTAAAGTTATATACTTATAAGCATTTTTATATAATCATGGAATATAAAATTACTTGACCTAATTCACCACACAGTAATATTTCTACAAATGCCTTGTGCGAGTCTCAGCGGGTCAAGCCAGAGCAGGTTGCTTCTCTGCTTAACAGCCTCACCCCCTGACCCGTCCCCAAATTCGAATAGGACTGGTACGGGGATCCGACTCATAAATGTATATACCATACACCTTCCTCCTTTTGGCGCCATTTCACTTCTGGAATCTGTCTCTTTCTCTCTCTCTCGCTCTCTCTCTCTGAGAAACCCTAGCTCTCGTCCTCTTGCCATAAATCAATCACCTAGAGTTTCAAAGAGATTTCAACTCTCTTTTCCCAAACTTACGAAGAACACAAACAATCGTCTACAATGTCCGAGCCTCGCGCAAAACGCCCCAAAATCACCAGGTCCGTACACATCTTCACTATAAACTATGTGGCTATGTTCTAAGATTTCGTTACTACAACTTCTTTAGGCTTTTATAATGTTGTTTTCTCTTCACATTGCCGTCAATCTTCAATATTAGGGCCTTTTTTTTTTTTTGTCAGGGAAAAAAGAAGTTGAACAGTTGGCCAAGACAACTGTGGTCTTCGATATTAGGGTTTCATTGCCTGTTTAGTTTCTTATGCTTGGTTTGGTTGCTGAGAAAATGTTGGAACGGAAAGGAAATCCAAATTTTGAGTTCTAGAATTAGGGTCCGTTTGGGTTAGCTTTTTCTAAAATCACTATTGGAGAACTATCTCTTTACATATCTTTCTAAATTTATGTCCAAACCATCTCTTTGCAAATCAAAATTTCCATACTAGAAGTGATCGTGGCAAAAGTTGGGATTCCCTAGCATAACTCAGCTTAGTTTGTATTTTAAAATTTTTAAGAGCCAAAATAACATAGAAATCAGATTGAAAATGGTATTTTATTTTCTTTTTGTAGATTTTCTTGGCAACCAAGGAGAATGTTAATATTAATAATACATTATTAATAGGGATGCATCTCTCTTTTGTTTTGTTAATATAATTTATTTTGAAAACTCGCTGTAGTTTCTGCTACATCTTTATGCTCAGCTTGGTTCCTGAGGAAATGTGGTAAAAGGAAAGAAATTTAAATTTTTGGGTCATAGATTTTTCATTAGTTGAGACCCAAGAAAACAAAAACCCACAGTCAAAATTGAGCTTAACACAAGTACTTATCTTACTCCTTGTTTTCCCAGCAGCCATTCGGAGGGTAAGGTTTTACCATTTTTCTTCTGGTCTTTAATATTGGGGTTTTATCACTTGTTTGGTTCTCTTATAACCAATTATTAGGAAGAACTACGAAAGTTTCTGTTTCATCTTTATGCTTAGTTCGGTAAAGGAAAGGAGTTAAAGTTACGAGTCTTCGATTTATTGTCATTTGGGTCCCAGGAAAATGAAAACCTCCTCTCAACTGAGTTCAATAAAACTGTTTACCAACATTGAAAGAGTTTGTCATATTTTTTTAAGAAACCATTGTGCCATTAAACAATATGAATCAAAATATTATTCTCACCACATCTTTAATATTTTCCTTAGTTTTCAGTGCAGTCAAAAACATTGTTAGTGTTTTCAGTTTTTCTTGTGGAGGTGAACTTTTCGTATTACTATTATTATTTTTACCATGATTATTAGGATTTTGTCATTTCTTTAGTTCTTCTATAATGAAGTTTTGTTGAGTATCACAAGATTTCCTTTTTTGTCTTTAATTTTTGTTTGATTGATGAGAAAATTTAGTAAAGTCAACAAATGGAACTTGTATAATTTCTTATTGGGATCCGAGAAAACAAAAGCTCTTCTTAAACTGAGCTTGGAACAGCTATTTAGCTTAGTTGAAATGAGTTTTTCATTTTTTGCAAACCAAAACAAAGTAAAACTGGGGGGTGAAATTTTTGTTTTTGTTTTTGTTTTATTTTCTTCTCTCCCTTTGTTTTCTTGGCCACAAAATCAAGGATTGATACATTTTTATTTTTATTTTAGAGGGGAAGATGATTATTTGCCTGGAAATATAACCGAGATCGAGCTCCATAATTTTATGACCTTCAATGACTTAAAATGCAAACCGGGTTCACGCCTTAACCTTGTGATTGGACCAAATGGATCGGGGAAGAGTTCTCTTGTGTGTGCCATTGCCCTTGGTCTTGGCGGTGAGCCTCAGGTTAGTGAAGTCTCGTGCCATAAATTGTTGCTGCAATTGGTGTTTCTTGAACTATAATTAAGATTGAAACTTTGTATTTGAGCAGTTGCTTGGGAGGGCATCTAGTATTGGTGCTTATGTGAAGCGTGGAGAGGAGTCTGGTTATATTAAGATTTCCTTGAGAGGGGACACTAAAGAGGAGCAGCTTACCATTATGCGTAAAATTGATATGCGTAATAAGTCCGAATGGCTATTTAATGGTACGATATTTGACCTTTGACATATACTCACATTTCAAGAAGTATTTTATTTATTTGTTTGAAATATTTCTGAAATGCATTCTCCAATCCTTTGGACCTGTAATTGAGCTACAACATTGTTTAAGGTTAAAGTAGATTTAGGGTGTCTGGAAAAGACAACCATGATGACCGTAACGTTGAAACCACCAAGATGGTTTCTATCTGCAACATCAGAAACCATATAGGCTTACGTGTTAGTGTATCCATAATTTAATCTAGAGTTTTTGTCAAGGAGAAGAATTTTTTTAAATAACGGTCCAATCTTCTCATTACGTTGGATATTATGATATTGTGGTGGCTGCTAGGTGATAATGATATTAAGTTTTAAAAGTCTTGTTTGCTACCTTAAACAATTGGAAAATGCTATGCATCGCTGCAAAGTATCACTTAGATTGGAAATGCTGTGACTTTCCAAAACTTGAATAGTCAAGATAAGGCTGCTGCATTTTTCTTTGCATTCAAAAGATAATTGACGTTTGTTTTTCCCTTTCATTTGGTGTGTGTGTCTATATACATGCTTGTATCGTATTGTGTGTATGCAGATTGTTTTCTTCAGATTTCTAGCTTCTCATATGCAATAGATGTAGAAAATTAATTGGTTTTGGTTTATACTTTGTAACTTGTAAGTTTCTTGTCAACTTATACAATTATGCTTTCATCTACTTTGATCTCTCTCTCTCTCTCTCTCTCTCTCTCTCATGTGATGTTGAGGAAGGAAAAGAAATTGACCACTAAAACAAGGAGAATTAATCTTGGTATTATTTTTACCCATGATTTATTGTTCAGGAAAAGTAGTGCCCAAAAAGGAGGTAATTGAAATTATTCGAAGGTTTAACATCCAAGTCAACAATTTGACTCAGGTGAGTTCTTGAACAATGTCTCTTAAAAGTTCAAGTGTCGACAGTTTGGACGCTAAATGTATGGCGTTTTATAATGTTACTATATACTAGCAACTTTACTTCTTGGTGCATGTACAAGTTATGATGTGGTGCTCAATTGCTCGTCATTGCAGAAAGTAGTCAGTTATACTTTCTAGCTTAATAGATTTTTTTTTAATTTTCATCTTTCAATTTTTTTTCATATATTTTAAAATTGTTATTCTTGGAAGTTAGTCTAAAACTTAGCTCATGTCCAAACATAGGTTCTAAGATGTGCTCTATAATCTGCATGCTTACCTAGTTTGTAAAATTAATTTTTCAAGTTTTCAACTTTACAGTACATGTTTATTTTAATTCAGTATTGTTGGGGATGATGTGTTAATTGTTGTCTTTTCTAATTAAATGGTTTTGTAAGCATGGGCATAGTAACGAAGTCGACTCTTGCAACTTGAGAGCAGTAATGAGCAAACCCACTCGAAATATCTATAACATTGGATAAAAAAAATCCCTGTTTTTGAGTGGCCTGTGTTTTCAACAAGAAGGTGGCACTTATTTATATGCATTTGTTCCCTTATTTCCAATGAATGCACTGATGTGACTATGTGAGATTGAAAAGGAGCATACTGTTTGGTTTTATATAGAATGGATGTGGAAAAAGATGTATCATTTGAGTTGGGGCTTTGTGGCAGCTCTTTTGGAACGAATGAGGTTGGGAATTAAATGGAGGTGGTGGATTTGTATGTTGTGTAGTTTCGTTCTCGTTCTTAAATCTTAATTATCACAAATAGAGTATCTATTTCCTTCTTCTAAAGTTATAGAGGAATCTGAATAATAGATCCACTGTCCCATTAGTGGTTTATATATATATATATATTGTATTGTTTGAGAGGCTTTCACTTGATCTATGGGGAGATATGGGGAGGTTGGTGAGGGTTTGGGTGCAAATTTATGGAGTGCATAACATTAAAATTAAGAGCACCACCAATCATAATTTCTCCAGTTCAAATCTGATTAAGAGATCCACTAGCCCATAACTTCTGTTTGTTTAGTTTATTTCTTGTTTTCCCTAATATTGTATTGTTTGGGAGGCTTTCGGTTGATTTGTGGGGAGTTTGGTGAGGGTGTGATTGAAGATTGGTGGAGCGTTTTACAGAAGAATTAAGAGCTGCACTAATTATTCATTCTCTAGTTTACAGAATATGTAACTATTTTGCAATGCTCTTCATTACCATGTGAGAATAACTCTTTGTGCAAGGAGTTTTGAAATAGTTTAAGGTTTGATAGGTTATTCACCAAAATAAGAGTTTATAGGGATTGGGGATTTGGGGAGGCCAGAAATATTACTGGCTATGAATCTGGGGCATGGCTATGTGAGTAGGAGCCTTATCCAAAGGGAGATTAGTCTGGAAACCGCAATTATAAGATGCTGAAGGAAATTAGTAGCTTTAAAACCATTTGAATTTTCCATATGTGGGAGTTCAACTCTTATTTTGAGTGCTCGTCTGATGTATCAATTAGTTTCAGTGTAAACTATGTCACTGTTGTAATAACACACCATTTGATGGAAAATATGTAATCATAAACTTAATGCTATGTTTTGTTTTGGTTTCCTGAAAAACAGTAACATTTCAAAAATGTTTGAAGGGTGACTTGATTCAAATTGGAGGTCCTAAAAGGACAAAAGGAGGGCCCAAAGTAAAGTGATTAGAGTTAGTGAGAAAGGACATGAGTGCTGAGGATTTAACAAAGGATAGGACTCTTGATAGAGCTGAAGGGCAAAAAAGCTCTCATGTAACCGAACCCATGTACTTGGGATCGAGTTGAGTTGAGTTTTCTTAATGTTCTCGTTCTTCTGCAAATGAATATTCCTCCACTTCTTGATCACTTTGTGTCATGTTTGTTTTAATTATATTACTCTTCTTTTTATGTCATATGTGGTATTGAGATAAATTACTGGTTTAATTAATATTACTTGTAGAAGTATAGAATAGATCCCACATTGCCTCAATAGAAGGCTTGCTATAGCTTCGTATACCTATATTTGGCCCTCCACCTATTGGAAACTTAACATTGCTCTTCTCTTGACGTCATACATAGTATTAAGATAAATTACTGGTTTTCTCTATGTCGTGTGTTTTAATTAATATGCGTGACATTGCATTTGAATTTATTGCTTGTAATATAAAGCTGATCTATTTGTTTGGATCAGGGCCTGCACCTTGAAACTTATTTATTTCTTTTTATTTTGGGCTGGGGGGTAGTTTTTACCCCAAGACAGGGTTTGTGAGTTTGCCAAGTTAACTCCGGTGCAGCTTCTGGAAGAGACTGAAAAGGCTGTTGGTGATCCTCAACTACCAGTTCAACATCGTGCTCTTGTTGATAAAAGTGGGGAATTGAAGAGGCTTGAACGAGTGAGATTCTAAATGTGCCCTTCTCCTTGGAAATAGTGTTAATGATTTCTTAAAGCTTTATGCTTTTTTTTTTTTTTAAAATTTATATTTAACTCCTTTCCCATTTTGTTATAGGCAGTTGAGCAGAATGGAGTAATTTTGAACCAGCTGAAGGCACTTAATGCTGAACAAGAAAAAGATGTTGAACGTGTCCGGCAAAGAGAAGAACTTTTAGCTAAGGTTTTTATTTGACTTTGTTTATCGTTAACTTCAAATAACCCGTGCGCTTGGGGGGGGGGGGGTGGGTTTTTGCCATGGGCCCTTGCAGTAATGGGAATTCAGATGCTTTTTTGTTGCTGTTTGTAGGTTGAGTCCATGAAAAAGAAATTGCCATGGCTGAAGTATGATATAAAGAAGGCTGAATATTTGGAGGCTAAAGAGCAGGAGAATGATGCAAAGAAAAAGCTGGATGAAGCTGCTAAAGCTTTTAATGATCTTAGAGAACCTATAGAGTATGATGACCTGGTTTAACTTATTATAATTGTTTTCAATGTCTAACATATGCATCTGGTTCTTATAAAAAAAGTATTGAGTAAGAATCAAATTATACTTGGTGTAATAATTGTTATTCTTACTACTGTCAATGACTTCTTGTTTTTTATACATTGTGCTTTGCCTGATGACACGTTTCTTCAACACCTGCCATGCATGCTATGTATCACATTGATTGGATATTGGTGGATGCTTGATCCATAAAATCATTTTTTTTTTCATAAAAGAATGAAAATAAAATTCTAGGTTGTAGTGTCATGCTCAACCTCTAATCATCTTGGAATTTGGAATTTATGACAAGCATGAAGAAGTGAAGAACCATGTAATCCAACAATGGGCTTGGTGAAATATGGGGCTCTCAAAAAGTTATCAAGGGTTCAAGAATAGCAATTATTATTATTATTATTATTACTATTATGATTATTATTATTATTATTGTGAGAAATAATCGGTGGAGAGTTGGTGGGTTTGTTTAGGCGACAAGGCTTCTCTTTTGATTGGAAGATGGTGCTTCGTGCAGTTCTTTGGAATATTTGAAAGCAGTGGAATGGATGAATTTTTTAGAATGAGGAGGCGTCTATTGTAAATTTAAACCCATATCTTGTTAGGAGCCTTTTAGTTTTGAAATGATAGGTTATTTTTTAAACTGATATTTTTTTCCCCAACTTTTTGAATTTGGTGTTTGTAATTTTTTTTTCTTTCTGCATACCTTGTGGGTACAAGGCCTTTGGCCATATAGTTTTAATACAATTTACTCTTATTAAAAAAATTATTATTTTTCTGAGAAACGAAAGATGTATTGAAAAAAATAAAGAGAATAGAAGGGAATAATCATTAAATAATTTTTTGGTTTGAAAGGCCTTGCATGTTTTGAAACCAAGATTCGTTGGACTACTTTTTGGATTTTGAATTTTTTTTTATTTTATTTTTAATTTTCTGTTTTTTCTCATTTACCTTTCATGTTCAAAGGCTTTAGCCTTCTTTATTCTCTATGTACAATGTACATTATAAAACTAGAATTCATTTAACAAAAGAGAAGAAAATATACGCTAATGGCCTGTTTGTTACGAGAGAAAAGTGGGAGGAGGGAAAAGTGGAGGGAAGAGAGATTTGGGACATGTTTGGTATAGAGGGAAGGGAAAAGTGGAGGAAAAATTGGGGGGAAAAAGGGAGGTATTCAATCCGCCCAATTTCGGGCGGAAAAGTGGAAGGAAAAGTGGAGATCAACTTATGTGGGCTTTGAAAAGACTATTTTAACATCAGTTTTTTGGTTTAAACCCCTCAGCCTTTCCAAGGAAGGAGCTGAGAAAGAGAATTTCATAAATATTAGAATTTGTTTTTCTGACAAAAAGTAATTTAAAAAAAATTCTCATCGGAGACCCACTTATAAAATTATCATTTCTCAATTATGAACATATAACTGAATCTTTTTAATGGTTATTAGAATTTAGTAGTATAATGTCATTTTGGTTAAATATATGTGGTGGTATAATTGTAATTTAGGTGCTTTACTTCCTTTTCCTCCTCCCAAATTACCAAACACATGGAAGGAAGGAAACCACTTTTCCATCCATCATACCAAACACACAGGAAGGAAAAAGGGTTTCCCTCCTCTGAGGAAGGAAGGCCTATCCCTCCTACTTCCTTCCTTCTATTTTTCCATCCCTCCTACCAAACGAAGCATAAGGAAACAACAATTCCACCCAAAAAGAAAAATTTGCATTCAAGGAGGATTAAAGTGCCCTCTAAATTCTTGTAAAAGCCCCTCTTTGGGCGAAGGAATTCACCTCATTGTTAGAGGACTTCTTGACCTATGTATACTTAAGATAAGAGGAGAGGTGTATTTTGTTCATTAATCACTCTTGTTTCTTTCATTTCTTACTAGAGATTATTTCTGTTATGAGTATGTTCACCTAATCTGGCTACAGGCAGATGGTCTTACTCTTTGAGTTGAGATTGTCAGCTTGGGTTGTCCTCTAATCCGGCTTAACCCTCCTAAGTTGCAAACCTAACAACACACATGTACAAATGCATGCATGCATGCATGAGCCAGGATCTACTCAAATCTGGTGTAAAACTTGTTATTTTTATCCCCTTTAATAACTAATTGTGGGACCCATGATTTTGCTAAGCCTTCATTCCTCTCATGACTGTCATGTGTGCCTGATATCAATTTGAGTACAGATTGGGAGTTGTCACATTTATATAGCTACTAAGTAAAGTTTTACTAAAAATGTTTATTAATAGGAAGTGTGGTTATGTGGCTTGGACAACTACTTATAATTCATTAATCTGATGATTTAATTGACCACTATGGCTTTGTTACTCTTGATTCTCAGTTTGAAAAGGAATGATTTGGTGAGGCATGCTAGTTTTGCCAGATTGGAAAATTGGAGTGTACATTCATAGGATTTTTACTATAGTATTTTAAGATAAGGGTGAGAATGGGACTATTAAGATACTTTTTTCCTTAAATTACAATATTTTCAAAACATTGTTTTGGGGCCAAATTTCCATCTTAAGTTTTTTCATTTGAGCCTCTTTTTATGCATTGTTTACCATATTGTTATGCCATAATGTTTTTTGTACTCATTAATAAATAAATTGGTTGCTTATTGAATAATAAATTTGTTGCAGGAAGCAAAAGCAGGAGAAAGCAGTGCAGGATGCTAATTGTAAAAAAGTTACCAGTCTCATAAATGATAATGCAAAGAGGCGTATGGAACTTATAGAGAATGAGAACCTTTTGGTACTGTTGAACTCATTAAACATATATGTTGTGCTTTCGGGTTTGTAAGATATATTGTTGCTAGATTAGTTGATTTCTTCTTTATTGCTTTCAATAAATACATGTATATATATATATATATATATATATATATATATAGGGAGTGCAAGTAAGGAGCAAATACAATGAAATGGAAGAGCTGAGGAGGCAAGAAGAGTCTCGTCAGCAAAGAATTATTAGAGCTAAAGAAGATCTTGCTGCTGCTGAATTAGGACTTGAAAATCTGCCTGTTTATGAACCTCCTAAGGATGAAATCGTATGTCATACTTTCTTTCTTGGATTGTTATTTTCTATTGGCAATGCCTAATGGAGTTCAGGTCAAGTTGGTAATGGAATAGCACAATGGTTATTTTATCTGCTTTACATCAAAATCTGTAAGTAGGAACACATTCTACTAAGTTTTTCCTTGTTGATTTGCCTATAATTGATTATTTGGCATATTTAACTGTATTCTCAGTCATATTAGAAAACAAAGACCAGTCTAAACTAGCATATGTTACTTTTGGATATCCCTTAATATGGGTATTTTACTGTTTAAAAGTTCAATTTAACATTTTCTTTGTTTGTCTTTATTATGGCTGATAACTTTACTCCTGTTATTGCATCAATTCTTATTGTCAGGAAAGACTAGGTTCTCAAATTCTTGAGCTAGAAGTTTCTGCCAATCAAAAGAGGGTCCAGAAGTCAGAAAAGGAAAAACTGCTGGCTCAAAAAAGAGGAACCTTGAGGCAGTGCCTGGACAGGTAAATTTTTACATGAGGATAATTATTTTGTTCATCTGTTTTCCCATTGTACATTCAAACAACTTTCATCTGATCTCTTTCAAACACTCGTTGCAGGTTGAAGGAGATGGAGAATAAACATAATAAACTTTTACAGGCATTACAAAATTCTGGGGCTGACAGAATATTTGAGGCCTATAAGTGGTTGCAAGAACATCGCCATGAGTTGAATAAAGAGGCGTTCGGTCCTGTGCTGCTTGAGGTATGCATATGAAAGGTTGTGTTTTATAAATAAAAAAATTATGTCCACTTCATTCGCTCATAATTCTGTTGGGAATGCATGCTCAGATTAACGTTTCAAACCGTATTCATGCGAACTACTTGGAAGGTCATGTCCCTCATTACATCTGGAAGGTAGTTGGAGTATATTTGTTTCTCTTTATTTTTTTTTTTTGTTCGTACTTTCATGTGTACCGTCAATATTCATATTCTGAAAGTCTATTGCTTCTTCATTTGGATTCAGCGTCTGCTTATTTTGTGTTGTCTCTGGCTCATACCTTCTATCTGGAATACTTATTAGTTTAATAAGTTTCCTAGAGACATCTTGATTACTGGGGAAGTTAACAGCTGGGAAAATGAGAGCCTTCTATCTGGAATACTTATTAGTTTAATAAGTTTCCTAGAGACATTCTCTATTACTGGGGAAGTAAACAGCTGGGAAAATGAGAGAAGGAAACTGGTAGGAAATTAAATTAATGAAGAAGAGAACTCTGTAACTTCACCTTAAAATATTAATAAATGTTGATAAGAGACAAAAGTTCCATGATAAGAAAGTTTTGAAGTTAATTTTGTAAATGCATGAAAATGCTAGTTTTGCTGACAAGCATTTGTTTAGGTATTCAACCAGCTTTTTCCATTTGCACCTGTGTGCATTTCCCATTTGATGTAAACTTCATGGCATCTGTTTCTAGTTTTCTGTCCACAAAAGGGAGCTTAGATAAATTGGTTTGCTGAACTCTTGAAAGACACTTCTTTGTTGCCTTAATTTTTTTTTTTTTTTTTGCCCCTGAATCCAAATGCTGATGGCTTCATCCATTCGGATGCTATACATGGCTGTTTAGAAGTTACATGTGGCTTTGGTGGAAGTACTCTTGATGCTAAATTTATTCCTTATAGATGAAATATTATAGAAAAAAAAAAAGTAGCCTTGCTAGGAGCACCAAACAGATAATAGATTTACATTTGGTTCTCAGCTCCTCGCACTTTTGGCATATAAACCTAAAGGGATGCACCCCAAAGCCTTTTCCCGAGGCTTCTCCATGTGGCAAAGGAATCAGGCCCCGGAAGACAATTCTGAAGCCGCAATATAGCTTATTACATGACTAACTCTTTACTAAATCTTGGGTGATTAGGGCATGAAAATGTGTGGCCAACATTTTTGATAAATTTGCTAGTGTACGATTTGCTAAAGCATTTAACAAGGAAGAACTGGTGTATTTTAGAGAATTTATAGCTTGCAATGGAGTTGCAGATGATCAAATCGTAAGTAAATTATATTTATTTGGCCTTTGACCATGCAAGAATCTATTGGAGTTCCTTCTTGAAGTTTAAATCGATGGCACACATTTTGCATCCTTTGTTTTTAGTATATAAATTTTTTGAAATGTGGGTTAGATTTCATCTATTTTGTATAATCATCTCGTAGTTAGTTTTTCCTTTTTTTCTTTCAGTACAGTGCTGTGTTAGTTATCTAAAAAAAAAATCAACATGTTGCAAGAAAATATTTTATATTGTTTGGTGCCGAAATTTCTATTGGCAGTAACATTTTATCTAACTTCTTAGTGATTTGCTGGTTCTTGATTGGCAGTCCTTCATAACTCAGGATTCTGGTGATCGGGACCTCTTGGTGAGAAATCTGAGGTCATTTGATGTTCCTGTCTTAAATTATGCGGGGGGTGAAGTTTGTCGAAGAGAGCCCTTTGAAGTTTCTGAGGAGGTACTTATTACTGAGGGCATAATAGATATCATGTTTAAACCAGTCTGACTATTCTATTGTGATTTTCATTTCATTTTATTGAGCAGATGAAAGCGCTTGGCATCAACTCCAGGCTTGACCAAGTTTTTGATGCTCCCGATGCTGTCAGGGAGGTTTTGATCAGCCAATTTGGTCTGGAACACTCAGTATGTTTACCATGCTTCATCTATTTGTTTGTATCCTTAATGGATTCATTTGAATACTTGGGTAGTCAGTGGGTTCAAGCTGTTTCTGAATATATTAGGCTTGTACAACTTGTATATATTTCTAAGTTCTAACTTACTGTGCATTATTCCAGTATATTGGATCTCAGGAAGCTGACAAGATGGCCACTGAGGTTTCAAAATTGGGCATTATGGATTTTTGGACTCCTGATAATCACTACCGGTGGTGTACCTCCCGGTACGGCGGTCATGTTTCAGCCAGTGTGGAACCTGTTGCTCAGTCGCGTCTTCTACTATGTAGTATGTTTCTCTAGGCCTTTATCTGTATCAACTTATAATCCTAAAACATTGTGATAATTCGAAGCTGCCACTTTCTATTTTAGGTTCGGATGTTGGGGAAATTGAAAGGCTTCGTTCCAGGAAAAATGAGTTGGAAGAATCCATTACTGCTTTAGAGGAAAATTTTAAATCACTTCAGACTGAGCAAAGACACTTGGAGGATGAGGCAGCTAAACTTCACAAGCAGCGGGTATGCTGAAATAAACCAAGGACTTGTTTATATGTAGTCTACTGATACATGAATATTAATTTTCGGAAGTGCATAAAGTTGTTTGTACAACTCAACTCAGCAAAGCCTTGAATCCCAGATTGGGATCAGCGACGGACATTGTTTTTCGCCACTGATACAATAAATATATGTTTATATCATATTTTGTAGGAGGAAATTATCAATGTTGTACAACTTGAGAAGAAAAAACGGCGAGAGATTGAAAGCCGTATCTGTAAGTATAAATAATTTAGCTTATCTTTATAGAGAAAACCTTTGAATTCATTCTTTATGCATTTTTTTTAAAGAAATGAATTTGCTGAGGTGCTTCTAGATCAGAGGAAAAGGAAGTTAGAATCTATGGAGAAGGAGGATGACCTGGATACCGTTATGGCAAAGCTTGTTGACCAAGCTGCAAAATATAACATTCAGCGGTTCAATTGCGTAATTGAAATCAAGGTGAAGTCTTCTGGGCTCAGTTTATTTGCTTCGTTTTTATGTCACTATTATGTTATGCAGAGATTTTTGTGGCAGTCTCATGTCAGAAATAATTGTAATCGTGGTATAGAAATGCTCTTTCTTTGAAGAATTCAATTACTTGTTCTTTTTTATATAATTTTTTTTATACAGAAATTACTCCTCATGGCTGTTTCTTACAAACGGAGTTTTGCTGAAAAACACATGGCCTCCATTGAATTTGATGCAAAGGTATTCACAGAGTTTTGGCTCTCATGTTTGTGTTGAAGTGATCTTCAGGCTTTATGACTCATATCTTTAATCTTGACCCTGGGTATGTCAATAAATTTCAAGAATTACTTTATTGCATAGGTTGCAAAAATCACCCCGTAATTTTCTCTTAGATGTTCTTAAAGTTCTTTATAAACTCTCAAAAACACAACTGTGGATCATACTTCTTTCTGTTATTAGGCAAAAGTTTTGCTCTCTATACCAGTATCCCCTCTCTGTGATATGAATCTCTCCCATTTTTGGATTTCTGTTTCCTCTCTGTCATTATTATTGTTATGCCATTAGTGAATTCTACTGCAAGATGTAGTTTTTGTATCCAATATTCCAATTGTAATAATTGTCTTAACTCACTTGTAGTTTTTCTATGGACGCTTATTTTCTTGTTCCTTGACAAGAATATTTTATCTTATATTGTATTAGTGAACTTTTTATTATCACATTTATACAAAGCCTGGCTGTCAAATTTCATTGGTAACAGCTTCTCTATCAAATTGTTTGTTGATCTCTTCATGATTTGTGAGATAATGTTGGACCCTAAGAGCTGCAAGTTAGATTGGGATTGCTCTACTATTGATTTTATGATACTTCGCTATTTAAGTTTTGTTTGGGTGCTTATGTGTTAGAATACCTTCTTTCTTTTATTTTTTATTTATTTATTTTTTGGGGCTGTGGGTGGGGGTGGGGTTTGGTTTGATTGTTTTTGGTACTGATGATGACATCGGGGTCAATGCAATGTAGAACATATTCTAATTCATGGGAGGAAATCAGAAAGATTATCTGAAGAGGTGGAAGGCAAACAACATACGCCATGGATTATCTTCTTGATTATGTCTGTGATTGGGAATTCACATGTTCTTGATTATATTAATATCGCTGTTTTTAAAGGCATAGGGATAAGGTGGAGCAAAAATGCCTCAAGGCATAAAACTTTAGGCAGTAATCCCATTGGGCATATGCCTAATGAGATGGGCCCATGCCTAAGGAGAGTTGGGTGTGCATCTTTTACGCCCCAATGGGCTAGGCGTACGCCTCTAGGGAGTTTTTTTAACCGCAATTAGGTTAAGCATAATTGTGGTCAAAAAACAGAAGTTCGTATCCCCTTTCATTTTGCTTGACTGTGATATGAGAGTGTGAAGCGAAGTCCCACATTGCCTATGTATGAAAGTAATGGGTTGTATATAACATGGTATCAGAGCCGGAATACCGAGGAATGGGTAGGGTGCGTGTCCCTAGCCTGCACACAGCAGGTGCTGCCGAGTAAGAACGCTGTCCATGAGGGGGGGTGTGAATCAAAGTACCACATCGCCTAGGTATGAAAAGTAATGTGGTGTATATAAGCGTGAGGGCACCCTCATCTTTTAAGCTAGCTTTAGGGGTTGAGTTCTATCCAAGACCGTGTAATAGAGAGAGGCTTTTAAATGACTAATAAAGAGTGAGGGAATGCTCAATAAAATGTTTCAGAATAGTTTAGACCTTTTTGTAATGTTATAAATCAACTATGTTTGTAAGCCTATATTACTTTAGTTATATTTGAAAATAGTTTATACCTTTATATCTTCTTCTTTTTATTTATTTATTTATTTTATTTTATATCAAATTTATTTGTTATTTACCATTTTTCTCTTTTTATACTATTTTTTTTTTAATATAAAATTCAAAATTCAAAAGGTTTATGCCTCCCAGCGGCTTATGCCTCACTTCATGGGTGAGAAAACTTGCCTTGTGCCTTTGTTTTTGAAAACACTGATTAATATATCTAATAGATTCTCTTTTCCTATCTAATGCTCACCACATAAATTCTCAGGAATAGATGTAGGTTCAATTGTACCATTATAATTCATAACCATATTTTTCATGTGACTTTATTTTTATTTATTTGGGAAGGGGGGGGGGTTGAAGTGGCGTATGACTTGTAGACTTGGGTATGTATTGATACAATATAAAGTGGCTCAAAAAACAAATTTCTAAGTTTTTAGTAATGTCTACTGAATTGAATACATTTATAGAGCTATCAGCAATCACTTTTATTCACTTCATTTGGCTCAATGTATAACTTAACGCTGGAGGAAAATAAAAGGATTTAAGCATAGATTGGTTTTCAATTTTTAACTCCATTCATACAATGTGTCCTCTAAAGTCTCTCTTTGTAATCCTTACCTATCTCGAAGGAATTACTTCTTAGAATCTTTGTTTTGTGCATTGGGTTTTCATAGATATTCCTCTTCCATTCTTGTTAGAATTGTATGGCATGTCCATTAGAAATAAATATTTATTTGCAGTTTATGATGTAATTCCTCGTATTTTCTTGTCTTACAATGTAGATTAAAGAGTTGGAAGTCAGTGTCAGGCTGCAAGAAAAGTTTGCTATGCAAGCTTCACAACACTTAGAGTATTGTAAGTTAGTAGTTATATAAATGTAATTCCAGTTCTTTTTTCATTTGTTTTATTGCTAAAAGTTTAATAGAGATATTTTAATCTTGCTATGTTATGGCTTATATTTCATGTTATTTACCTGAACTTTCTTGTTTTGTGTTTTGCGCAAGTGGCTTTACAATAGTTCTTTGTTTTGCTTGCAAAAGGAAGAATCTTTAATTGTTACATACAAAAATCTTTGTTGGTTGCATAGAAGCATGGTGATGTCTCTTTAAGAGCTAAACAGGAAACAAGAGGAGCTTTTTAGTTGTGTGGTTCCTTAGCTTCTGGCCTTCTTATTTAATTCCCGGATTTATAGTGGAGGTTTTTTTTTTTTTTATAGTGTGGCAGGTATCTATTGTTTTTCTCCCCTGGTTGGACTCTTGGTCTTCCTTTGTATTATTCTTTCTTTCTTTAATAATAATTTTTTGTTTCTTATAAAAAAAAGGTGGTCTTATAGTGCTTTAATTTGCTAGGAACTTTAAAGTTCTCCATCAAAGAAACTTTTTTGTCAGCATATTTTAATGTTTGGTGTACTTTATGAGCATTTAAGACTTAAGGATTTTTTTACATATTATAATTACTTCCATCTTCCTTCACCGAGTTGTAAGCTAGCTCTGTGATTATGTCTCTGGCTCTTTATGAACTTTGGTCACTTATGTGGTGTTGGTTGTGAAAGGTGGCTATATAAGCCTAGAATGCTTGGGGACAGACATCTACATATAATGACTGTTAAAGAGGTTTGGGAAAAAAAATTCCATCTTGTTTTAAAATTATGAATGTCAGCAATATGCAGGTTCTCAAATCTAAGTGGTAACTATAGGTCAAATTATGTGCAAGGTGGTGTGTTGGTATCAGGTGTGCCTGTATTGACATTGGACAAAGGGAAGATTGCTTGTTTTAAGAAGTTGTAGCCCTATGGAAGGTCCCCTTCGATGGTGACTTCAAATTTAAGGTGAGGGAGGGGGAATATGGTGATTTTGTATGTGGAGGGGAACACTGATAGATGAGATGTGAGAACAATCCAATTATCTTTCCTGGTTAATAGATTTGTACACTCAACTAAACAAATCCATAATCCTGATGATGTGCGATGGGCTACATAATTTTATTTTATTTTATTTTATTATTATTATTTTTTTTATCCCTATCTGGTACTATTTAGAGCTTTATCCCCAATTAAATCCTTGACATCATGTCTTTTCTCGCAGCCTCCATGCACGTTACTTTTGGTTTTTCTCTCGTTCTCTTGGCTTCTTCAACCTAAATCAAATTGCTCCTCCACAGTGGTGCATTCATACGTCTTCGTTGCACATGGTTAAATCATCTTAGACAGCTTTCCCTCATATTATCCTCATTTGGTGGTGCCACCTCTACCTTCTTGCAAATGCATTCATTTCTTGTATTGCCACTCATCCATCTTAACGTCTTCTTATTGGTTACTCAATTTTTAACCTTCTAGTAGTTTCCCTTCATACATGTTTTTGGGGTGAAATTCCAAAATGGACTTATAAATGTTGATTGATACCAAGCTGCTAGGCAAGCTTGTTCTTTCTAATTGTTGTTGGAAAGGGATGCATTGAGCTTCCTTAAGGAAGGCTTATAGATAAAAGTGGTGGGCTATTTAATCTTAGATGCTTTTTCGCTCCTAGTGCAATATCTAGACTCTTAGAGATGCAATTGGAGTGGTGGGGTAGGGTCATTAAATTTGTATTGTTGGTCAACAATTGAAGAATTAGAGAATGCCTTGGAGGTTACTTCAAGGTGGGTGAATCTTGATGCATAGGTGAGGGGCTTCCTGTGATGAAGGTAGCTAAAGGTTGCGACTTAACCACATCGTATGGAGAAAGCTAACCTTTCTTTTGAGCTCAGTGAACCTTTCTTTTGAGCTCAGTAGAGGCGGATGCTGTTGCTAAAAGGGCTGCAATCACTTTAGGGTCCTTGGAGATAATATGCTGCCTTAGGTTCTGACTTCTGATGTCCTGCTGTGTTGTTGAGCTTCCTGTTCTTTTCCTTTTTTCTGGTCTTGTGAGATCTCTCATTGTATTCTCCTTCTTTCCTTTTATTTCTCATAATATTTTTTCCTTAAAGAAATGGTAGTATAATACTATAATGTATTTTCATCATGGATAAAACAACTTGATTTTGGGTAGAGCTGTTTTAATGTGCAAATGTGTACATTAAAATCTATGGCACGAAATGTTGAGAAATAGGTAAAACCTTTCTTAGTTGCCTTTGATTAATTTATCCATCTTGAATGTTTTCTCTCATGCGGGACTGTGGGTACTGTTTTTGAGCAACTCATAATATCTCATAATTAACTACTGAAAGTGCCAATTAATAACCTTTATTGGCAGCACTTTTGAAGCGTGTAAGAATCATTCTAAGAGATTGTTGAAATCTTTCGAGGGTAAATTGCACTTTCATGCATATGAGATGACACTTGAATCAGGCAGCGAAAGGTCTGAGTAACTATTTTATTAAGTGATTCATTTCGATATAATTTTATATATGGATGTTAATTTAGAGTCTCTCTAGTGACTATGGATCAATTCCTTACATGTCTAGTACTTAAGTTTACTAATGTTAATTATGGTTCTACATCATCCATGCTATGCTATCAACTTCTACTGCATCATTTCTCATTGGTTGGTTTTTAATTTTAAATAGGCATGGCCAAACATCTCAAATGACTTATCTCTCATGTTATCCCCAATTCGATCTACCTCTTACCTTTGTGCCCAAGTTATGTCATTTCTTCTTCTTGTTAAATTATCCTAACATCCATATATTTGCTATGCTCATTTTATAAGAACTTTGTTTCTTAATTGCTTAACATTTTTCAAGTGGAGTGGGGCTGGCTTCATAGCTGTTTTATAAAATTTCCTCCTTTTGCTTCTTAATCCCTTAAGCATTTTGTGAAGTTTAGTGAGGCTGGTTTCATAGCCGTCTAATGAAATTTCCCCCTTAGGTCTGAGAGGTATATTTCAGTTATATATCACTTGAGAAGAACTTTTCCATTTCGTTTCATGCTTGGTAGGCAATATATTTTTTTATCTTCTCTCTCTTAATTGCAATTTGAGCTTATTTTACTATCTCTCTTGGGTATCTACTAATCATTAATCTTAGGTACTCTATTTTTCCTCTTTTCCTAAATTATGTTCCATAAATTCAATCTTGGTTCTCCTTATTTAAAATTCTTTGGTTTTTAAAGCATCTCTCCACAATTTTAATTTACTGTTTACTTTTATTTTAGTGTTGGCAATAAGACCTATGTTGGACCAATTCCTATCTGTATCTGTGAAATGTGATTGTGGGAACTGGAATAACTTATTTCTCTATGTATCCATGGAGTTAGGTTTTGAAAATGAGATAACTGGTTTTGCTGCAAAATATAGCTATAAAGTTTCTCATTTTTATACTCATTTTAGGCATCAGCATTTTTCCCTCTTTGCAGCAAGCCAGCAACGTGGTTGTAATTTTTTATGGTTAATATGTAAAAGGGGGCTACGAGAGACTGTCATGTTATATTTGATTATTTTCTGTTCCACTTCATTAGGTAAGCAAGAAGTTGAAGATTGTCGAAAGCAGCTGTCAGCTGCCAAGAGGCAAGCAGAATCCATTGCCGTGATAACTCCAGAACTTGAGGAGGCATTTCTTGAGGTTTGTTTATAAGTTTATCTATGCAAACGATCAATTCCTGTATTATGACTCAAACATGACTAGATATATGTTTGAATGTGTTTCAAGCTATGTTGCACTGGTAGAGTATGGTTGTTGGAATTTAGCACAATTTGCAGTGTTGAATTTGGAAAATTCGAAAGTTTATCAGTCATGGAATCCACTATTGAATAATTTTTTGATAGATATAAATGATTTAATTATAAAGAAGAAAGGCAGAGCATAGGTGCACCTAAGTGTCTGGACTCTTACAGCTCATGGTTGAGTGGGTTGGGTACTGGTTTCAGTGGTTTGTATCCAGGTGCAGGTAGTTCTATTTCAAATGATAGGACATGGGGACATGGCTAAATCTTAAAGTTATCTAATTTTTCGTTTTTATACCCTAGGTTGAAATCAGCCGTCTGTAGTGTAATGTGTCCTAGTTGAACATGTCACTTTTTTTTTTTTTTGAAGTATTCATTTAACACAGGAAGAACTTAAGAAAGTATCCTTGGGATCTTGTAGTGAATAAAGAAATTATTCCTTGCTTCTTTTGTTGAACTCACTTGTAGGGTATGTGTGACAGCAGGTGTGATGCAGGAGAAGACTAGATTGATCTTGTACATAACTGGTTATGGTGTGCTGAGGCTTGTGAGTGTAGGGTTTGAATGGTGGTGTAAGGGTAGTAGGCTTTTTTTTTTAGGCCTTTATTTATTTAATTATTTTTTTGATAAGCAACAGAAATTTACTGATGAAAAATAGAGGACAAGAAGTCTATCTTCGGAAAACAACACGGAACAAGAAGATAGCCCTCACGGGTTACAAACAGCTACCCAATTACCCCTAATGACAAACAAAGGAATTCCCTTAAAATCCTTAGTAATTGACACACATAATGAAGTCGAAAAACAAACTCTATCCCCCAGCTCTTGAAAGTAGCAACACTTATCTTGAAAGATTCTTGAATTTCTTTCAAGCCAAATAACCCAAAATGTAGCCATCACCGCACACCTCCACAAAGCAACAGCTCTCTTAGTCCAAACACCTTGAAATCTATTTCCATCTTCTGTGAAGCGTGTAAAGGAGCCACCCAAGCCAAATTGCCAAGCATCAATTTCCACAACCCACTCGCCATTGGACAATGCAAAAACAAATGATCAATACTTTCACATTCTCTACAACACATCACACACATTTGGGGAGAGATACATACCATACCGGGCATCCACTTTTGAAGGTCATTAGTATTAATTCTTCCTAGAGCCATTGACCAAGCAAAAATTTGAATTTTTAAGGGGTACTTTAGACTTCCAAATAAACTTGGACGGACCAAAAGCAAACAACGTTGACTCATCACCAAAAGCTTAAAAAAACAATTTACAAGAAAAAGAACGCGAAGAATTTAAGACCCACCCTCGCCTGTCTTTACTCAAAGAATTCAAGGCCATGCCCTCAACAATAGAGAGAAGATTTGATAATTCAACCACCTCTCTCTCATTAAGGTGTTTGAAAAAGTGGAAGTCTCAATTGATCGGAAAAGATGACGCTGCAAAACTAGCAATAGGAGCTTCATGCAAGAGAGGCAAATTAAATAACCGAGGGAATTACGATGCGAAGGAGAACTGCCCTCTCCATATATCCTCCCAAAATCTTAGTTTTTCCCCATTACGAACAATCAAAGACACGGATCTAGAAAAAGAAGGAAAAACATGGGAGATACCTTTCCAAGGGCTTCGATAGGTAATCTCCCTACCCATTTTAGCATTCCAACCATTAGGCTGCAATCCAAACTTATTCTTGATGACCTTATGCCAAAGAGAGTTAGGTTCATGAGGAAATCTCCAAAGCCATTTACCCAACAATGCCAGATTCCTTAAAATAATGTTACCCACTATGGTTGGAATAGACCAAAGTTTAAAGGCAAAAGGTGGCTGGAATTTCAGAAAATATGTCACTGGATTGTTTAGATGGAGACTATTTTAGGGTTTGGAATGATAGGTTAAAGTCTGATGGGTAACCATAGGGTTAGGGTTATAGAAGTAGGTTTTTAGGTAGTAGTAGCACAAATATTTAAAGAAAGAGAGAGAAGAACCAAACCCAAACAGTCAATATTCGATTAATCAAACTCTAATTTTGCCAGTTAAGTAAAAATCTTCCAGGAATAAGACTAACCAACTTGGAAATGATACAAGTCTCAAATTTCAATAAAACAGAAACTTCTTAAACTCTTAATTAGGCTCAAAGCAGAAATTAAACCCAAATATATAGTTTTAGTAAATAGAAAGTCTAAAAAAATGAATTTTTTTTAGAATAACGAATTGTATAACCAGACAACTACTAACCTAGAAAGGGTCGAATATTACCACCCCTTCCACCCATGCCCCATTGTTAAACGAAACATATCATCTTCTCCCCGTGAGCCCTGACTGCAAATGCCTTGCTTGATTGCTCAAACCTGCGCTTCATCTCCCCACTGATTCGCTGCCCTTGCTTTGTCAGATCTGTTTTTTTTTTTTTTGGTTTGCAACATGGTTGTTGTTTGGTTGCCGAGAAAATGGAGGATGATGGGTTTTTCTGGGTTTGCAGAAATCATGGGAAGAAGATGGCAACAGCTACACATTTTTGCATTGATGCGCCGTCGCTGGTTCACCATGATCTAGTTTTCTGTTTTTTTTTTTTTTTTTGCTTGCGAAATGGTTGCTGTTTGGTTGCCGAGAAAATAGATGAGGATGGAGTTTTCTGGGTTTGCAGAAATCATGGGAAGAAGAAGAAGAAAAAGGAGGAGGAAGAGGAGGAGGAGGAGAAATGGGGTAGGGTTTCGGGGTTTGTAGAAAACCTCGGTTTGGGTGCCGAGAAAATGGATGAGAAAATGATATGGGAAGGGTTATTATTGGAATTAAACCATTTGGCATGCTATTCCCATTCTACATTCCTAAACTAACCAAACATTGGAATGAGTTTTAGCAAATCCCATTCCCATTCCCAAGTAATGTGATACCTGGTTAAGGCAACCAAATGCACCCTAATTTTTTTGCATTGTTGCTGTTTTTCACTTATTTATAAGCAATGGACGATAAAATAGTGGTTGGGATGCTCGGAGTAGTCTAAACCTACCTTTTCTTTTACATCAAAAGTTGAATCCCATCGTTATCCTCCTTCTTTTCCCCCACAATTGACAGGTTCAAAGAACCAAAACCGAATAGAGATGTTCTGTTCAGTTTGCCCCGACCAAACAAAGTATGGTTTTTGGCACAAGGGAATCGAACAATATATTCAGTTGAGGCAGGCATGTTACCAAGCTTGCAATATGAAATATATATATACACATACATGCCTTATATTATAAGGTGAACCTTACTCAACTTTGCATAAGGTGACCATTATAGGGAGAAATATAGAACATATTTTGAAAAACTGACTGCTGGATTAGATGATTTGCTTATGAATTTCATGTTTGTCAAAAATCATAGTGATCTAATGTTCAGTTTTTGAAAAAACTAACTCTGAAAACCTTGTGACATTTTAAAGAACAAAAAGTTAAAATTTTTTGCTCGACATTTTTCAGAAACTGATTGTTGGATCACTATTATTTTTGGCGAAAATGAAATTCATAAGCAGTTCATCTAATCCAATGGTCAGTTTTTCAAAATCTGTTCTACATTTGGCCTTATAGACGTCATCTTATGCAAAGTTGCGTAAGGTGTACCTTATAATATAAGGCTTATATATATATATATATAGAGTAATTTTCTTATGAGTGCGTATACATATAAGCTTATGTATGGACTTAGTTTCTTTTTTTTTTTTTGATTCAAAAAGGGGCCTAAAGCCCAATTACATCAGCCTATCACGAGGCCTAGCCACTCCACATATGTCATCTACCAGAAAGGAAATTAAACCTGTAGGAGCTTCCTTATACATCTTCAATCCTACCTCATGATCCCTACTCAAAGCAGCCATCCTATCTGCACAAAAATTGGCCTATTCCTCTCTGGCAATTCTCTACATGCCTACACTAAAAATAGATTCGGATGCTCCTCTCCAACCCCCTCTTAATCATTTCCACTGAAGTCTGTGAATCTGATTCCACCTCTATTTTCCTTGAATCCTAGCTCCCATGCCATTCTCCTAGCTCCCATGTCACTCTCATTCCTTTATATAATCCCCAAAGCTCAGCAATATCATTGCATCCCATCCCCAAATTTATCGAAAATCCCATTACCCACTGCCCATTAGCATCTTTTATTAAATCACTTGCTCCCATGCTCCCATTCTCCCTAGATTCCCCTCTGCACACCTATCGATATTTATTTTAACCCAACCTTCACTTGGATGAATCCATCTTATAAATCCCTGACTCTACATTTTTATTCCTTCCTCAGCTTGCAGACCATCATTCATCATTTCTTTTGCAGCTTATATGACTACCTTCCTCATATCACTCTGGTATGAAAAATTCTACTGAAACAAAGCTTTGTTTCTCCATGTCCAAAGCTTCCAATAGGTCACCGTAAAAATCACATTCCATGGAATATCAAACACCTTATTCTTTGCCACTTTCCCAATATTTTTTTTCAAAACAACCAGCTACTTCATTTTGATTGAAAAAAATTCGCACTTTTCTTCATCAGTCATCCCTTTACGATACCTATGCTCATTTGTAAGTAATCTATTCTGCATAGCCAACCAACAAAAAGTTTTTATCCTCGGTAACACCTTAGCCTTCCATAGTATCTTCCAATTGAATTGTTGATTCATCCCCTTTTCTTCTTCCGTAAGCATACTGTAAGTTGATATTGTTGTAAATTCTCCATTCGTTTAGGACTTTAGTTTTTAGTCAACGTGGGATAGGTATTTTGAAAAGCAACTGTTGGATTAGATACTCTTTTTATAAATGTCATGTATGTTAAAAATCGTATTGATCCAACTGTCGGTTTCGAAAATACAATTTTCATCGTTTGTATTTTAGAAACTGACTGTCGGATCATAGTTATTTTGGCATATACATAAAAAGAGTATCTAATCCAACGGTTGGTTTTTTAAAATACCTATCCCTTATTGGTTAAAAATCCTAGTCCTCACAAAAGCTTATATGTGTATGTACTTATAAGAAAAGAACTATATACCTATCCAATGCTAGCATGTGATGCGTGCCAGTGCGTGCACTTCACGAATGGCTATGATCGCTGCGACTAATCCACAATTGGTCATTTTCATATATTTATAATTTTGATCAGGTAAGGATGTCCTTACCTAGCTTATCGTTACCCCACCCCTCATGGGAGTTGTAGGATGGGTATTTTGACAAAAATGACCGTTGGATTAGACAATCTTCTTATGAATGACATGTTTGCCAAAAATTACAGTGATCCGACAATTGATTTTCAAAATACAGTAAGTGAAACACTTTGACTGTATTTACCGTTAGATACTGTCACAGTTGTTTAAATGTCTGTATTTTAAAAACCAATTGTTGGATCACTATGATTTTTGGCAGACATGACATACATATGAAGATTATCTAATCCAACGGTCGGTTTTTCAAAATTCTTCAACTAGTGAGAGTGGACCGACAATAAGAAGCGTAAGGATGGGATAGAGTGGATTATATTATTCTACAAATAGCAGTTTTGTTGGTGTTCTTGCTTCAAATCAACTCCATAGTGTTTGATTCTTCTAGAACACTTGATTTGTAGTTTCAAATGTTGAAGTATTGCTTCTATTTCAGTACTACAATGATTGTAGCTTCAGATTCGAGTATTGCAACTTCAATCACAGCAGTTTTGATGATTCTCTTGCTATTATAAGCCACAATTCAGTCAAAGCAATACTCGACTTTAACAGTCGACTGTTTGAGGCCGAGAGGTCTCGATCTAAACCCAAACACTAAAGATTCGACATATTCTAACCCCGAACAACCCAAAATACTAAAGATCCAACATATTCTAACCCCAAAACACCGAAAACCCCATCTTCAAATGAACCAAAATGGAATGCAAACCTCAAAACAAACCCATACAAAACCTTTTTTTTTTTTTTTTGGATAACCAACAAATTTATTGAAAGAAAGAAAAGAGGACAAGTAGTCCTACTTACAAGGGAAAAGAAAGAAAACCTAAAAAAGGAAAAAACAGAGAACAGACTCAATTGTTATAAACAGCCACCCAATTGCCCCTAATAACAAGCAAAGGAATACCCTTAAATTCTTTAGTAACCGACACCCACATAGAAGTCAAGAAGCAAATCCTATCCCACATACAATCAAAAGACATCCTCTTATCCTAAAAAATCCTAGCATTTCTTTCAAGCCAAATAATCCTAAAAATTGCTAACACAAAACATCTCCCTAAAATAGAAGCTCATAAACTTGAATCCACTCAACAGCCTAAAACCACCAGCACCAAAGTACGAGGGTTTAGGCGTTTACCAAACCTTTAACGACCTAAACAAGTCTTAACACACTCCAAGAACAAAACCTACACTCCACAACCAAATAAACCCATACACAAAGGATATAGAAATGGAGAAGAGAAGAAATGGAACGAGTGGAGATGAAGGACGGGGCTTACCTCCACTAATGGCAATCGGAGCACCAAGGCCACTGCTCTCCTCCCTCTCTCGGTTGGACTCTCTCTTATCTTAAGCCAAATGAGAGAAATACAAGAGTTAAAACCCCTTTTTATATAAAATGGGAATATGGAGAGTATTTTGTAAATTGTCATAAAGTAAAATACATTCCATCAATTTAAAGATGGTGACACGTGGTCAAAAATTGGGATGAGGTCCCATAGAAAGAGTATAAAACTTTCTGCCCCTGGTTTTTTTTTTTTTTTTTGGCAAGAAAAGGGAGGGTTTAGGCATCTAAAAGAGAGCTAGCGTTCCAAGTAGGTTGGCACCGTAGCTTCTCACAATCACGTGCCTTATACCCCCAAATATTATTAATAAGAAAGAAAAAAAAGGGTATACAAGAACTAAAAGGAAAAAAAAAAAGTTGGTGGTGGTTTGTAAATGCCCCAATCCAGCTCACAAGAAGAAAACAAAATCTAATCATTGAATCTATAATTGAAAAGACCTGACATGTCACCGGCCAATTCATGAGAAGAGAAACCTGGATTCTTGCTCCACAAAGAAAGAGAGGATAAAGAAATCCCTTGGTGTAATTTGACTCTTAACTCTCTTTGCTTATTTATTTGTTTTTCATAATACAATTTTTGGCCTTGTCTTTGAAGTGCTAACTATTTTTTTTTTCAGTGTTTTACTTCCTCAGCTCTTTATCCTAATTTAGTGTCTTCCATGTCTGCTTGTAGATGCCTACTACTATTGAGGAATTAGAGGCTGCCATTCAGGACAACATTTCTCAAGCCAATTCTATCCTTTTTCTAAATCACAACATTTTGAATGAATATGAAGACCGTCAGCATCAGGTACTTTTCTTTCATCTTTTTTTACTTTCTTTTACTTATTGCTATTTTGTTTCATTAAATATTGCAATTACATTACAGATAGAAGCCCTCACCAGGAAACTGGAATCAAATGAAAAGGAACTGAGGAGGTGTTTCACAGAAATTGATGCCTTGAAGGTAAGAGAAGTTTAGTTGCTTCATTACATAACTAGTATTATTTGAAGTTATTGGTGTTGCTCTCCCTAGTTCATTAGATTGTTCTTTTATTTTCTTATGTAATATTAAAGCTAAAGAATTTTAGTGTGAGCAACTGAGCATGGTGAGGCCTAAGTAGGCCACTTGTGTTCTCTGACATGGCTTGCTTAAAAGGAGCTTTTTCCGCATTCTCTCTCTTCTTTCTTTCTTTCTTTCCTATTCTATTTAAAGAGTTATTATCTAGTCGACATTTGCTGACTTAGCCAAAATCAGTAAACACTTGAATGAGCGTTTAGATGACTCCTCTAACCATCACTTATGGCAGGTCCACTAAGTAAATGTTTGGAATGGATTACTGGGTCAACCAACATCTATTGTAAATGTTTGGAATGGATAACTGGGGCATATTATGTCAGTACTATATTTAGTCTTTCTTTTTTTTAATTGTCTCTCTCTTGTGACACTCATGCATCTCGCTAGTTTCCGTTAACACATCGTATATTTGATGTTAATAATACATGTCTAATCAGTTTGGCTAAATGTGTTATGATTTTGGATTTTGTTCAGGAAAGTTGGCTGCCAACATTGAGAAGCCTTGTCGCTCGGATAAATGAGACCTTCAGTCGTAACTTCCAAGAAATGGCAATTGCGGGAGAAGTTTTATTGGGTATTTAATTATAGTCCTTTAAAGAAAATATACTTTGTCCAAAGTTGTACTCACTTTCAACTTTGAATTGACGTGTTTTCTCAGATGAGCACGACATGGAATTCCATCAATTTGGGATACTTATAAAAGTAAAGTTCAGGTGACTGCAGTTTAAAACTTTCTTTTGTTCTAGTTTTGCTTTGGTATTGGTAGATTCATATACTTGTTAAGATGAATATGGATTCGGCTATGCCATTTTGACTGGTCAGTTGAATGGAATTAAGTGGGACTCTCTCATTTTTCATTTCAGTTGAATTAAGACAAAAGTCAATAAGATATTGATCTTTCAGAGGAAATTGAATAGTCATGTAAAAATTGGTTGAAATTAAAAAAAAAAACTGATTTTTTAAAAGGAAATTGAGATATTTGTTGGTTAATCTTCTAACTTGGAGAAGCAGTTGGTTAATCTTCTAACTTGGAGAAGCAAGAAGCCACTGCATTAGATCAAATGTGGTTACGTATATAACTTGTGAGTCATGGATTAGGTCTGTTTGTAATTTATGTTCTCCATTAGCAATCTGATGCATTTGCTAGTGTTTGGAAATTTGGAAAATGCAAGAAAGTGGAAGAAAATTGGAATCTTATTGAGAAACTTGGAAAATTACAAAGAAAGGAGAGAAATGCTCTCTACAAACTGAAAAACTGATTTTAGATGCTCACTTCCCTCTATTTATAGGGAATCTTTTAGTTGGAACCAAGTAAGTGAAGTATTAAAGTTACTAAGCTGTCACCAAGTAAAAACATAACAAAAGGCTGTCACCAAGTAAAAGCATAACAGTAGGAACTAACAAACAATTTCAAAGGAACTAACAATAAAGCATAAGCTAAGAAATGATGTTCAAACTCATTGCCCAATGGTTGGTCCTAAACAGGTTTCACTTCCTCAAAATGATGTTCAAACTCCTCAACAAAATCTTTACCAATTCTTGACTTAGAGGTTGATTTTCCGTTACTTCCAACTCTTCCTCATCAAAATTTCTATCAATTTCCTCATCATAAATTGACAAATCATATTGCTCCTCCATCTCCTCCATGTCAACACACTTGAAGCTCTCAAATGTCCCGTCTTGTGGTTGTTTTACCACCTCAAAACAAGTGGCTGTAGGCTTTTTAGGGGCTGGGAATGTTGCCTTTTCAGGCTGAACTTCTTGATCCACTCCAAAATGACTGCATCTTTCATAAAGGAATGGATTTCCAACCTTGGCATGATTAAACAGAACCTGTCAAGATTTGGTAGTGCTTTTTAGCGGCTGTCTAGATCTTGTGAAGCTTCTAAAACTGCTCAGTAGCTGCTTGTGAGCTGTACATATGAGTTGTCCATATAGCTGTCCATATAGTCGACTTAATTATTTTGTTTCCTTATTTTTTTAGTTTCCTTGTATTTAGACTTTCCTTTTCTTTGATCTAACTTGCCTATAAATACTAGGGTTGTAATCTTTTGCTATTATGCTTTGAATTAGAGATTAAAGATTTCTCTTAGAAAGTTTCCTTGTAAAGGTTTCTTTTGCTAGCTTGCCTATTGAACGCTCTAGTCCTTCAAATATCCTACAATTCCTTTTTCTTCCAAAGTTCCAAAATTTTATGGTTATGATGCCTTTTTTTCTGTCACAATTTATTGATTTGTGTTGTTCAGTTCTGCACATTTTGAATAATACCATAATAAATTGGTTTGTGTTTTTATTTGGTTTTATATTGTGACCATCAGGCAAGCAGGACAACTTCAAGTTCTTAGTGCTCACCATCAGTCAGGAGGGGTATCAATAAATTGAATTCTTGTTTTTATTATGTTTCAACTATTACTCTCTTGCCATATGTACCTTGAAGTTTCCTTTTTCTAGGAGCGCTCGGTTTCAACCATTCTCTATCTTGTTTCTCTACAAGACCTTACAAACTGCCCATTTAGGGTGGTTGATGAAATAAATCAAGGTTAGTTACCATATACAGCCACACCAATTCATTGCAAAAACAAACACACCACTATTCAATGTGGCTTCTGATATTTTCCAGGAATGGACCCAATAAATGAAAGAAAGATGTTCCAACAATTAGTGAGGGCTGCCAGCCAACCTAATACTCCTCAGTAAGAACTAACATTGTTATTACTTGATAATTTCTGTCTTTGTTTGGTTTTACCAGTTTACAAATATTGATTATATTACTGATTCGTCAAGTTCTGTCCAATGACCATGGTTCGGATAGGGATTATGTAAAGTGTGCAATACTTTTGCCTCAATTAACATGTAAAATTGGTACTGCTTCGATGATAAACTATGATGTAAATCAGGTGTTTGGACGAAGAGAAATGTGAGAAAATGAAATAAAATGCTTATCATTGATAGAAAGTAGGAGAAAATACAAAGAACTTGGGAGAAACTTCTTTCATAAGTCGAGGAAAATATTCTCTAATCACCCAAGACTGAAAATATTCCCTCTAACAACCATATTTATTTATATGCTTCTAGAAATAGAAACTAAGGGTCCGGGATAAGCTTCTACTTCCTTACTTTTAAAAGTAAAAAGATGAAAGTTTTGAGTGTGGAAATTTTGGTAGTTGCCTTTAAAAGTTGAGGTAGTAAGAATTTAAAAGTGATTATCAAAATTTTGCACTATAGAAACTATAAAAAAAACTTAAATTTTTTTTACTTAAAAAAAAAAGAAAAAGAATAGAAAAAGAAAAGAAAAGAAAGTGGAAGCTTATCCAAATGGGGCCTAAATATGCAGAAAATGAAAGTCACCAAGCTATGATAGAAGTAAAATGACAGTTCACGAGTAAAAAATGTCAGTAAATAAGAGGAAAATAATAAGACTGCCACTAGATTATAGGGAGTACAGTTGAACAGTGATTATGAGCTCTTCGAAGGCACATTATACTCCTCTTTTGAAAGAACTTGCTCTCAAGTTGATGGCGGAAAGTATGGTATAGAATGCTCGATATTGAAGGAATTAGAGATATTAAAATGGCATGGAAGCTGCACTCTGTAAGCATTATCATTGATCTTGGACAACTTTTTTGTCACTCAACTTGGAATAAGTTTGTTGTGAATACATCTCCTTAGTCAAAACCACCCAGACTAAGGGCCCATTTGCGCTAGCTTTTTCTAAAATCACTTGTGGAGAACTATCTCTTCACATATCTCGTTAGAGTTATGTTCTGACCATATCTTCACACATAAAAATTTCCATACTAGAAGTGATTGTGGCAAAAGTTAGCCCTCCCTAGCTTTTGCTACAATAACTTCTAGTATGATAATTTTGCCAACCATCCTATCACTCAAATTGTCTAGAAGTAATTATCACACCATTTCTTTATATTAAGTGGAATTTTGGACTCTGATTTTGAGAGAAGTTAAAGCAAACGGGCCCTAAGTCTCTGACTTCAAAACAAGCTTTCCATCATCATTAATTAGCTACGACTTTATACCTAGGATTGGATTGTTCAATCTTTGCCTTAATTTGAGCGTAGACAGATTGGATGAAAATCTGTAAAGTGTAGGGCCCTTTCACTTTCTTGGAAATTGGCAATGGAGCTTGTTAGAGTTAGTGTTGAGTTAGTATTAAGGGTATTTTTGTATTCTCACAATAGATAATTTAATAAGATTTTGTGGGCTGCTGTGAATAGTAACAGAGCCTATTCTATCTCCATTCTTCTCACTCATATCAAACCCTAAATCACACAAAACCCTAATGCTCCATTTGGTAGGAGGGATGGAAAAATAGAAGGAAGGAAAGTAGGAGGGATTGGCTTTCCTACCTCAGGGGAGGGAAATCCTTTTTCCTTCCTGTGTGTTTGGTATGATGGAGGGAAAAGTGGTTTCCTTCCTTCCATGTGTTTGGTAAATTGGGAGGAGTGAAAGGCAGTAAAGCACCTAAATTACAATTATACCCCCACATATATTTAACCAAAATGACATTATACTACTAAATTTAGAGCCTAAATTAAAACACCTACCCATCAATATAAAGAAACTGAAAGTTATATATATATTGATCAAAAGAGCTTCAGCAACCAAGACTATATATAAATTTAAGAGGCAAGAAAGTATAAGAAACCAAGGGCTGCTGAAGAGTGAAGGGAGGTTGGGTAATAATAGATAAGGGCAATTGTGGGTTTTTATTAAAATATGAAGGGCAAAATAGGAAAGTTAGCTATCCAAAACCCCATGCAGCATTTTCCTTCCACAAATCCGCCCACTTTTGGGCGGATGAAAAGTGGCTGATAATCCCTCCCCTTTTCCTTCCATATTTCCCTCCCCTTTTCCCTTCCCCCCATACCAAACACACCCAAAATTTCACTTCCCTCCACTTTTCCCTCCTCCCCTTTCCCTCCTCCCACTTTTCCCTCCTACCAAACACAGTGTAATACTCAAACTTAACTGAGCCAAGTCTAGGATGCTCAAGGGATTATTTCTATAGACAACTTCAAAAGAAGTAGCGCAAGTGGCTCGGTTGATGGAAGAATTATAAGCAAACTCGGCCAATGGTAACCCCAACTTCTTGGATCTTCATCAATCAAGCATCTCAAAAGGTTGCCAAGACTCCAATTTATCACCTGAGTTTGCCCATCTGTTTGTGGAGGAAAAGAAGTATTAAAATCCAAAGCTGTCCCAATTTTGCTCCATAGTGTACGCAGAAAATGTGCTAAGAACTTGACACCCTTGTCATAGAAAATGGAAGTGGGCACTCCATGGAGCTTGTACACTTCTTTGAAAAAATAGAAAACAGCCACATTAGAAGCATATGATGTCTTCTTGCAAGGAATAAAATGCGTCATTTTAGTGAAGTGATCCACCACTACCATGATAGAGTCATTTTTCTTTTGTGATGGATGTATTCCAAGCACAAAATCTATACTAATGCACTCCATGGTATTAGAAATCGGAAGAGACAAATATAATCCATCATTAAAGCCTTTCCCCTTTCCCCTTAGACAAATTTGACAACATTGCACATACCTCTCAACATCTTTAAGCATTCCCGGCAAATAATAGTCTTGAAGACGTTCTAGTGTCTTTTTCATGCCAAATGCCCCAAAATACGTTGTTCTTCAATTAATAATTCTCTTAGAGAGCATGTAGGTACACAGAATCAATACCTTAGGAGAAAACCATTGTTGAGGAAGAAATCACCCTAAACAGCCTGCAGTCCAGTTGGGATGGATTGCTGACGATTTAACAATCATTGGTATATGGGGCCAAAACTCACATCATCTTGGTACTTGATAATGCTCTTTAAAAACATCAAACCCAACATGTTTGGCTTGCACTTCCAACAATAAATTGTCTCTACGACTCAACCCATCAACCACCTTATTAAGAGTTCTCGATTAGTGCTTCAAAGAGAAGGTAAATTGTTGTAGAAAACTTACCCACCTGGTGTGCCTTTTATTCACACTAGCTTGACCATTTGAGATACTTCAAGGCTTCATGATTGGTGCGAAGAATGAACTCTTTATAAGCTGAGTAGTAACTCTAATGCTTGATGGCTTGCACAATTGCATAAAACTCTTTATCGTATGTAGAGTATCTAAGCTCGACTTTATTAAGCTTCTCTCTAAAGAAAGCAATGGATTGCCCCTCATGACTAAGTACCCCACAAATACCCACATCGGAAGCATCGCAATCAAGCTCAAAGACTTTGTTAAAGTCGTCTAGGCTGGTATAGGAGCTTCAGTAATCCTTCTCTTTAGTAGTTGGAAGCTATCTTGAGCCTCATTAGTCCAAACAAAGGACTTTTGCTTGAGGCAATTGGTGACAGGAGTTGGAATAATGTTGAAATTTCTAATGAACCTCTTGTAGAAGGTGGCAAGTCTATGGATACTCCGCACATCATGCACATTCATCGGTGTTGTCCAATCTACAATAGCCTTGATCTTATCTTCATTCATAAACACCTCTCTAGATGATACCACATACCTCGAGAACACTACTCTTTCCATACCAAAGCAACACTTCTTTAGGTTCCCATAGAACTTTTCCTTTCATAACAATTCAAACACAAGTTGTAGGTATCTAAGAGGCTCCTCCATGCAGTGGTTGTGCAACAATATATCATCAAAATACACAAAACACTCTTAATATAAAACATTGCAAACTAAATGTATATAAGACAAGTTTGTGTTGTATTGGATGCAATAAAGTGCACCGTGCTGGGCAAAATTAATTACAAATTTGTAATAATTCCATATTGGAATGTCACATAACATTAGAAATGTATAATAGATATCATTTACACAATAATAAATGAATAAATCTTTAAGTTTGTATACAAATGCCAGTAGTCAGTATCACATAGAGTTCATAAGTGGCTCAAAACTATCCAAATGAGTCAAAGTATCACATAAACTGATTTACAATGCCAACAGCATAAGTAATATTAGGCCTTGTAACCATAAGATAAATCAGTTTACCAACAAGACGTCTATAGCGACCCACATTAGAAAATAAATCACCCTGCTGAGAATCAAGTTTGACAGTAGAATCCATAGGTGTATTAGCAGGACGAGTACCAAGGAGACCGGTCTCAGTCAAAAGGTCAATGACATACTTGCATTGGGACAAAGAAAGACCACGCCTAGAGCGAGCGACTTCAATACATAGGAAATAGCGAAGAGCTCCCAAATCTTTGGTATGGAATGACTGACTCAAGTGTTTCTTAACTTCAGCAATACCAGTAAAATTGTTGCCCGAAATAATAATGTCATCCACACACACAATTAACACTATCGTACCCAAAGAGGAGATATGAACAAAGACCGAATGATCATAAGTGGAGCGCCGAAAACCATATACAAGAACAACTGTGCTAAATTTGTCAAACCATGCACGAGGAGATTGTTTCAGAACATATAGGGCTTTACGAAGACAACAGACAAAATTCTCCTTACTCGGAACAACAAAGCCAGGAAGTTGATCCATAAACACCTCTTCCTGAAGATCACTATGAAAAACCTAATCCCTACTAGATCGCAAGAATTTCACCACTTTTAAATTCAAGTAACAAGTATTAGATAAATCAACCACACTCAATAAACATGTTTTGAATTGAATATGAATATCAAATAACATGTAGATCAAAAACTCAAGATGAATCAACAATCAAGAGGGATCTATGAACACAAGAATCATTCCATCCTTCTTGATAGCTATAAATCACATCAATAAATATTAAATAAACACACGATATACGTGGAAACCCTTTCGGGAGAAAACCACGGGAGAACAAGAGCAATCCACTAGGAAAGAAGAGTTACAGAGATTATACCATACACTCTATCACACCAACCCATGGCCTAGTGTACTGAGATCTCATCAACTCAGTCCATCGAGTCCTCCTTCTTCAAAGCTTGCTCACTAACTACTCAAGTAGTCTCACTCTTGATGCCTTCATCCAAGAGCCATGAGAATAATCCTATCTCCACAGATGATTCTCACCATATATATGTAAATTTGGTTTCCAAGGTTTCCAATCCATTTTAAGAGAAGTCCATGATCAAACAATGAATTTTCAAGCTTAATCTCAATTAGGAAAGGAAGAACAACAGCCCACAAGTGAAGAACAAAGATAGGTCTAAGAATAGAAATGTTCTCTGGCGGCTGAGGTCCTTGGAATCTCGAGTGACCTAATCCTTTTATAGTGTCATCAGTGACCAATCAGAAAACAAGATAAAAAGTAGGCAAAATTAGGGTTTGCACGAACTTGGATCGATCCAGCCAAGACTTGGATCGATCCAAATTGAATTGACAAAAAAAAACAGCATTCTGTAGTTGAGTTTAACTCGAAATTGGATCGATCCAGCCAAGGCTTGGATCAATCCAGCTTGGCTAATTTTTTAATTTACAAAGAAGGATTGAGATAGTGTAAACATGGGATCGATCCAGGTCAACCTTGGATCGATCCAAGTATTCATAAATTCCTGATTTTACAAGTTTAAAAGGAACATAATGAGTTCTAACCTCCTAGGTTCAATCCTTAGGTCACTAGGTCACTTACCATCCTAATCCATGGAGATATAAGACCATTTTAGTACAGTTTCACTTGTGATCATCAGTACACATCTATAAATGTACAATCCCAAACCAAGTTTTGAAACGAAACAAGCCAACACATAAACACTAAACCTAACACACTATGAAAAAAGGCATTCTTTATATCAAGCTGATATAAAGGCCAAGAAAGACTCACAGCAACAGAGAGTAAAATTTGAACAAAATTGAGACGAGCAACCGGTGAAAACATATAATCAACACCATAAGTTTAGATATAGCCCTTAGCCACCAATCTGGCCATCAACTGCTCAACAGAACCATCGGGTAAGTATTTGACTATGTAGACCCAACGACAGTCAACTGTCTTTTTGCCAGATGGAAGAGGGACAAGACTCCAAGTCTCATTACGATACAAAGCATGCATTTCCTCATCCATTGCAGTTTCCAGTCCGAAGAAGAAGAAGCCTGTTTATAATTTTTAGGAACAGAAATGGAAGGTGAAGTACAGGCAAATGACCGTAAACAAAGAGAGAGATTAGCATAGGAAACAAAGTTAGAGAA